>CM031965.1:14544689-14919689 GCA_018749465.1 Paracanthobrama guichenoti
CTCCCAACATCTAACCCTAATGAGGATTAGATGCTTTACTGTATTTGCAAGGGCATTTTAGAAAGTTTGTTTTTATATAGATATTTTCTATTTACATCTTTTTTTTTTCTTAATTTGTTTTTATATTTTCTAACCCTCACAGAAACCATTCCCCTCCCAGATTGCATTAAGATTTTTTTTTTTTTTTTTTTTTTTTTTTAAATAAAACAAAAGTTTGTGATGGTATGATTACACTGTTTGGAGGTGAAACAAAGAAAACACACGATGCCAGCTCAGACACCTGGACTGTAGTTCAGCTGGCCAACAAGAGGCACACTAGAGATAACAAGATTCTGGCAAAGCAGAGCTAAAATAAACTCCCTCCCTATCTAGCTATTTTCCTGCCTTTGACTTCAATCACCCTTTGCAAGACTGCTTGGTACTGCAGTCCCAACAACTTAAGAAAACAACAGCAACACAGCAGTGAGACAGGAACAGAGCGTTAGCATACGGGCTGGACCCGTTCAGACTGTGTGTGCTGGCTGAACATTTTTAATGTGGGTGTGTTATTGATCTCAATGGTCACATCCATGTCCATGTTTCCCATTTAAAGGTCACTAATTGAAAGTCAAGAGAAACTGTGACCTTTCATGTAGATGTAAATCTTCACTGACATCTCATTTTGGAGCATTTCTGTTTTGTTGTTTTCATAATCTAGTCTTTTTCCTCTTCTTTGTTTGTGTGTGTGTGTGTGTGTGTGTGTGTGTGTGTGTGTGTGTGTGTGTGTGTGTGTGTGTGTGTGTGTGTGTGTGTGTGTGTGTGGAGGGGCGGAAAAGGAAGATGCTCTGTTACACTGATACATGGCTGCAATCTTAAATTGCAGATGTACAATAATAGCAGTGCTGTTTATAGCTTTAGGAAGCTTGTAGCAGCTGCTGTTTTTACAGTTCCTGCTCAGGTGGGTTTCAATCATTGTGCACGTGACTGTCCTTTCCAATCAGGCCTGTACTAGGCATTCGGGTCGATAGTATAATCAATTGAGCAATTAAACTAGCTTAAAACTGCTCATTCTGCACTTTTTAAGTCACAAACACCTAATAATAAACCATAGCAAATATTATGATACTGCAAAAATCAATGCACAAAAAAAAAAAAGTGAAATCTTATACTCACATTTGGATGGGATGTTGATCATGGTGTCCCCAGGTCTTGGAGCCACAGACAGCAGGAGAAGAGGGAGCAGGAGAGCAGCGCATCGCCCCCTGCTGCCCACCTGCTGTTGTGACATGGCAGGCATTGCACCTGCTGGCAGGCACAAACACAACGGGTCAGAAACTAAGATTATCCCAATCAGAGAAGAGCAGTCTTTATTGTTTCTTCTTCCTGTATGTTTTTCTCAGGTCCACACCTTCCCGATGCACTCTCACTGCAAAGGAAAGAGTGTGAGAGAGAGAGAGAGAGAGAGAGAGAGAGAGAGAGAGAGAGAGAGAGAGAGAGAGAGAGAGAGTGCATGAGGGAGGGGCAGGAAGGGGGAGACCCACATGTGTAGAGATAAACCACTCAGACCTCCACATGGCCCAGGACAGAGGGAGCCAGAAGAGCCAGAGAGAGGGGTGGAGTTGGGGGCACAGTAAGAAATGGAGGTGCATGATATGTTTTGACAATATCAGTCAACCATTACCATAAAACATGCAATGGTAACATGGTAAAGTCATTGTTTCAGAGTGCAATACCATGGTACACAACGATTCAATCCACGATAATCCACGGCTAGCTGTGCTTTAAATGATTTTAATGCACGACGTGGAGGCAAAGAACCACCCAACACAAAAGGTAGTACCATGGTACTTTTTGTTGGTTAATATTTAAATAATAACAATAATAATAATCATTATTATTGTTGTTTTTATTATCAGTATTTATTTAATAGTTATCAATATTATTTAGAATGTATCCCTTATTATATTTTTAATACTGATATATTCATAATATATTTATATTTAAATAATTAAAATATTACAAAATTATCATTATTATTTATTGTACTATTTGATATGTATTATTTATTCTTACATGAATACTGATCTTATTTATGATAAATCATGCTTATCAATTATTAATATTATTATCTGATATGGGTAGAGTAATATCAGATCTTATTTTTCCCCATAACCTTTTATTTCTTTCTACTGTAGCCTACATTAAAATGGTAATGCTTTAAATGTAGTTATCAAATCATAAAATGAACATATTCTACATCAGCTAAAACTTCTACATTAAGGCACTACAATATTTAGTGTGTTACACTTATTTCTAAAAGACTCAATAGAAAACAGAGCACAATACACTCCATTGATATAAATACTAGACATAATTTTTATGGATGAAGTGACCATAAGTGCAAGCACATGGCAAAATGTTCTCATCTCAATTACAGATCAACTGCGACCTCATAAAGCAATTTACTCGATGCATTTCCTCAGCAAGACCTCAGAAGTTCTTAATGGTCATGCTATTTATAGGTAATGATGAATGGAGGCCGCCTGGGGCGTTTCTAGGTTTTAAAAACATCAGGGGCTGAGCCCCAAACATCAGGAGCTGGGGGTGGGTGATAAGATAACAAGATTCGCAAAAACAATATTGTTTATTGGTAAACACAAAGTAACACACATTGTTACAAAAACAAAAAAATGATTACGTAAATGCTTATGACAGTCATAACATTTGCATTGCATTTGATTTCCAACAAATAGCACTAATATTCCTCATTTTGATGAATTTTAAATGTCATTGATTGATTTTTAACTTAAATACTGCTTTTTATAAAACGGAAAGACATTAAGCCTTGTCATGGGCTTGTCCTTTGGACAAGTAAATCAGACATTCACTAGTCCGCAAGTAAAGTTGCTTGTCTGTAAAAATAGGATTTTTGTGTTGTAAATATAATTTATTCTGAAGTAACATTTTTATCAGTGTTCTATCAGCTTAAAACTGCATATTTGTGGTATTCACCCAGAGGACATTTTTGTAACCTTTATAAAGGGTATTTTCCCTTTATAATAATAATATTATTATAATAGATATTATTATTTAATAATAATAATATCTTATTAAAGGTATGATTCATCTTTCATTTTAAATTCTTATTTATCAATAAATTCAATTAGAATAATAAGACACTACAGGACTGTTACCAATCAAATTAAATAATTGACACTGAAAAATTACAACTGCATTAAATAATGTTATGAGATTGTTTTAAATATATAAAAAAATAAAAATTACTACTTGTCCAGTCTCACTTGCCCCTTCAAAAAATCCACTTGTCCCAGACAAGTGGACAAGTGTTAATGTCGAGCCCTGCTTGTTATTAGTGCTTTCACAACTTTTTAGAGCTAGGCGATATCTTCCGGATATATAGTATTTATGGCTTGTGTATGCTTTCAGGATTTGCTTTATGTATTTCCTCAGCGTTGAAATAAGGCAAATATAAGTGTCAGGAAACCCCATTCCTGGCCATTTAAAAGTCATTAAATGTCAATGGACCACTGCATCATTTAATTTAAGCAGGTAAAATTTTGTTTTACTCGTGTCGTTTTTTCCAGCAGTTTCAGAACTTCTAAAAGTTACCTTTCTTTGTGTTCTGACAAAAATAAAGAAAACTTGTTTGATTCTTTTTATTTGCCATTGTCTCTCAGAGGACCTGCAGTGCTGACTGGGTTATTTTTATTTTTTTAACTGCTGTGAGATTGATTACTGTTGCACGCAACTACTGGAGATACATTAGCTATGATTGGCAAAAGTATTGGGACACCCCTCCAAATCAATGAATTCAGGTGTTCCAGTCACTTCCATGGCCACAGGTATATAAAATCAAGCACCTAGGCATGCAGACTGCTTCTACAAACATTTGTGAAAGAATGGGTCGTTCTCAGGAGCTCAGTGAATTCAAGCGTGGTGCCATGATAGGTTGCCACCTGTGCAATAAGTCCATTCGTGAAATTTCCTCACTACTAAATATTCTATTCTCACTACTAAATATTCTCACTACTAAATATTCAACTGTTAGTGGTATTATAACAAAGTGGAAGCAATTGGGAACAGCAGCAACTCCACATAAAATCCACATAAAATCACAGAGCGGGGTCAGCGCATTGAGGTGCACAGTGCGCAGAACCTGCCAATAAACAAAAGTTGCCAAGAGTCAATAGCTATAGACCTCCAAACTTCATGTGGCCTTCAGATTAGCTCAGAACAGTGTGTAGAAAGCTTAGGTTTCCATGGCCGAGCAGCTGCATCCAAGCCTTACATCAAGCGTCTGATGCAGTGGTGTAAAACACGCCGCCACTGCACTCTAGAGCAGTGGAGACATGTTCTCTGCAGTGACGAATCACGCTTCTCTATCTGGCAATCCGATGGACGAGTCTGGGTTTGGTGGTTGCCAGGAGAACAGTACTTGCCTGACTGTGTAAAGTGTAAAGTTCGTTGGAGGGGGGATTGTGGGGTTGTTTTTCAAGGGTTAGACTTGGCCCCTTTGTTCCAGTGAAAGGAACTCTTAATGCTTCAGCATACCAAGACATTTTGGACAATTTCATGCTCCCAACTGTGTGGGAGCAGTTTAAGTCCCCTTCCTGTTCCAACATGCACAAAGCAAGCTCCATAAAGACATGGATGAGCGAGTTTGGTGTGGAGGAACTTGACTGGCCTGCTCAAAGTCCTGACCTCAACCCGATAGAACACCTTTGAGATGAATTAGAGTCAAGACTGTGAGCCAGTCCTTCTCATCCAACATCAGTGCCTGAAATCACAAATGCGCTTCTAGAAGAATGGTCAAAAATTCCCATAAACACACTAATCCTTGTGGAAAGCCTTCCCAGAAGAGTTGAAGCTGTTACAGCTATAAAGGGTGGGCCAACTCCATATTAAACCCTACGGATTAAGAATGGGATGTCATTAAAGTTCATGTGCATGTAAAGGCGTCCCAAAATCTTTGTCAATATAATGTATCTAGTGGTGCGTGTTTGTGTGTGTACGGGGAGGGAGAGACCGACTTCAGCAATCACCAGTCAGCGACAGCTCAGAACTAAGATTAAACAACCAATATATGATTAATTGATATCATATTTTCTCTAAACTCGGGGCTATTCCAGGCCAAAAACATTCGGGGCTAGATTTAAGTCCTAATGATGCCCTGGTGCAAGCAAAAATATGAATATAAAACAATGTCTGGATTTTTTTGAGGAGCCTCTTTAACAGAAAAGATATGCATCTATTAGAGCAACTATCACTCACGCCACAGGCTTATGAGCTATGCCGCAGTAGGAGTTCTCCATCTGTACCAGGGCCTGCCAAATGACACCACAAAGACCTGCATGTATGGCTCCATTTATCAGCACTATCACTGGATCAAGTAATCGTCTTTTTTCATTCACTTGATCACAACACAGCACAAAAAGGAGCTCCCCAAGGACTTGTGATAACTTCAGACAGAGAATGGGGATGAAACGAAATAAAAAGCGAGAGGTGGATATTTTTGTTGGCTCAGGAAGAACGTGTCTGACAGCAGCTGGCAGCTATGCATATCTTTAGCTGGGCACCGCTGTACCCTGCTGGTGCCAAACCCTGGAGCTGAGTGACCTTGGAGCAGAAGGAAAGGTTGAAGGAGGAGTAAAGCACAATCATTCACTTTCCTACACTCGTGCACACACACAAACATAACCCTGCTGAAAAGACCGGCTCAGACTAGCATAAATTTCCCAGAGGTTTCCTGAAGGTCTATGGTGGTTTGGTGCTGGTCTAGCTGGTGGACAAGCGTCACAGGGCTGGATCACAGTCCCACGAGGCCCCTAAGAAAACATCTTTAGAGGTCGCTATAGACCCTGGCTCTTTCCAGCTACCTCTGCTGCCCCTAGTGCAGACCCCTTAACATGCATCAAACTGAAAATCTAGACTATTTTGTCAAAATAAATAATAATAAAAATACAAAAAAAACAAAAAAACAATTCTATTTAAAATCTGTCTGGAATGTGCGGTCACAAAAATTGAAGTGAAATTTCACACAAAAAAGGACCATTGCTCATTATCAAATGTAGTGATGTTTGAAGCACACAGAAGTCACTTTTAAACAAACTACTGTATTTTCCAGAAGAAAAAAAAAAGTCGCACCGGGTTACAATTGCACCGAGAGAGAGAAAAACAGACAAGTTGCATCTGTACAAGTCAAATCCTATTATAACATTTAAAAATAATGTAAAAAATGGTAAATAAAACAAAACATTTACAAACATTATAAACATGTACTGTTGTTCCCCTCACTCTAAAACAAATCCTTTAAATTTGACATTTTTCATTTCTGTTTGTTCTGAAGGCCAAGTATAAAACAAACATAAATTTGAAGTGCCATTCGGAATTCATGACATTTATTAATGGCAAGCCTAAAAGACCTTATTTAAATCTAAACTGAAACTAGCGGCATGTGGGCAATGCTCTATACCAGGGGTGGCGAACTCCGGTCCTGGAGAGCCTCAGTCGTGCAGTTAAACTCCAGCCATGATAAAACTCACCTGCCTGTAGCTTTCTAGTAACCCTTCAGACCTTGATTAGCTTGTTCAGGTGTGTTTGATTAGGATTGAAGCAAAACTATGCAGGACTGTGGCTCTCCAGGACCAGAGTTCGCCACCCTTGCTCTACACAAATAAACTTGGACTCACGTAGGGAGAGACCTGGGGCCTCATTTATCAACACACACGATGTACGCACAGATCTGTGTAGTAAGCACGCAAGAACAGTTTCACGCAAAGTGTGGGATTTACCAATTTGCACTTATACGTAGAAATGTGTGTAAATATAAGCACACCTCTGAGCATGCTTACGCAGAGAATCTAGTGGTAGAATAGCGATACTACACATAAAAAAGCATTTAAGAGTGTCACAGTATGTATTAAGCAATCTACATATGTCCTGTATTTCCTTTGATTATATATATATATATATATATATATATATATATATATATAGTGTTTTTAAACACAATGAGTAATTGGTGTCAAACCCTATAAAAGACAGCTGTGACAAATGTTGGATGCAATTATTTCCTTGGACCCAACCTACAGTTCCCTTACCGAAATCCTCAACAAGCCGAAATGGGGCTTTCATGCTATCGCCACATTCCCAAACATAACTGGGGCCATAGACTGCACCCAAATCGCCATAAAAGCACCATCAACCAACAAATTTAATGATGCATTTAATGATTAGAAAAAGGGTTTCATTCTGTTAATGTGCAAATCATTTGTGATGCAAATTCGTTGTTGTTAAACGTCGTCGCGCGGCTCATTCTGTGTTTGTGAAGTTCCTCTTCTGTCATAATTGTGGTAAGGGAAAAAAAACACAATCGCATGATTTTTAAAGGGAACTGTTGTCACCATATATGGTTCATTGGAGGCGTTTCCGAATGCTAATGAAGTGAATGTGAATGAGCATGGTACTTACGCACATGTGGGATTTATCCCAATGCGCACATTTGATAAATACGGATTTTCTTGTACTTAGAAATATTCTAAATTTCAGTTGTAGGACGAAATATAGAACTTTTTCTACGCACTGTTGATAAATGAGGGCCCTGGTATGGCAAAAAACACTTTTTGTTTTAGCTTCTGTAACTCTGTATAAAGGTTTGAGCACTCTAACTTAAAAAAAAAAAAAAAAAAAAAAATTCAAAGTACCCAAGTTTGTTTACTACAAAAGCCACCAATTCAAACCTCTGCAAGAATATCACAGCCATTATGAGTTGATGTCAAACACATGCTGTGCCTTTGATACGATCCACCCCACTGCTGGTGTTGGATGTAACACATGCTGGGGTAAGTAACAATTGTAACAATTAGACAAAAGAAGCAAAAATAGAGGCCACATTATGCAATATGCTTCAAAAACAGGTTTATTGAAATAATCCGAAAGAACAATACAAAACAATGTCTCTCTTTCTGACTGACATGCGGATCTCAAATCCACTTACCGTTTGACTGTGTGCATATGTAAATTAGTCTAACTAGAACAAACTCCCTTAAGTAGTTATGCTTAATGAAAACTCAACTCCAGTGTACCTGTGTAAAGAACATTTAGCTCTAACAACAACAACAACAAAAAAGTGTAAATGTATGTGTGAGATTGTGTGTCTGTGTGAATATTCTCTATCAGAGTAACAACGGTGAAAAATCGTTTTTTAACCCTAGAGTGCAGGCTTGGTAGGCCCAGAGACTGCATAGGGCACAATTTACCCACACTTCCCATGTCTTACAGCTGCCAAACATAAAAGTTTTCATTGTCTGCAGTCTCGGAATCCTCACCACTGGCTTTCAACATTTTCTTTGCAACTGATCTTACTGACTTTGAACCTTTGAAACCTCACCAGTTCCTTCTTTTCATATATATATATATATATATATATATATATATATATATATATATATATATATATATATATATATATATATATATATATATATATATATATATATATATATATATATATATATATATATATATATATATATATATATATATATTATTTTATTTTATTTATTTTTGCAGGCACACATCTATCTGTATTTCTTGTCCAATAACTAGGCATTCTGTAAGACTATTAAAAAGAAACTGTTCTTAGTTGTATATAAGGGGAGGGTTGTAACACTTTTTATGTGTTACAACCCAGCCTTGACAACCATTGATATGGGATCTAGGACAAAGTGGGTAAATAATGAAATGATCACAGGACTCCTATCTTATCCCTGATTGGTGGAAATTGTTGTGTTACAACTCTCCCCATGTTACAACCATAGAGGGTATGCAATGACGTCACTTTCCCGCCGGAACACGCCCCCTCAGCCGGACCGAGTGGCAAAAGAGCTACTGCATGACTGGATTTAATAGGGGAAACTCCCTATTAACTACATATAATGTTGATATGTCTACTTACCCAACACCCAGTGATCCATGGATATCGACATGCAATTTGCCTGTGAACACTTTATATAAATGCAATATAGGTAGGTCTAAATTTCGTCCAGCCCTAAAACTGATATGGTTTTTGTCGATGCTCATTTAAAAACATTCAGTCATGCAGAATATAATATGGTAAATATTTACCTAACGTGTTGTCTATACAATATATAACAATACAGTATAATAGGGTATCATTGTACCCCAAAATACTGTATATACTGACAAAATGATAACTGCAAATCCAAGTTTCGCTGCCTTGAGTCCAGTTGTTTCTGTGAAATGCAGCGACCCATTTGTGTCTCTTTTCGGTAGCTTTTGGCAGTCTGTAAAAATATACCTCTATTTGTACAGTCAATCTCAAAGCTCTTTCCCGTTTTAGCTGTGTTTTGTGAGGCATTCATTCTGAAAAACAATGCTGCCACTCAGTCTTTTTGCCACTCAGTGGGCGTAACCACAGCCACTCTGGCTGACGGTGATGTCACACGCATACCCTCTATACGAGTACAGGGGCTCTGCAGAACAAAAGTGGGCGTTTCTAAATTTGTGGGTGTTTTCAAACTGATGGATGTTTATAAATCATGCAATGAAAATGATCCCCTTCACCCAACCCCACCCCTAAACCCTACCCTCACTGTGACGTAGGCAAATCAGGTAACGCCCCTCTGTTTATGGTTTCGCCCAACTGATCTAGTAACTCTTATTACTAACCTGCAGAGACCTATACTTGTCTATACTTCTCCTGCCTCACAATCGGCATTAATCCAAATTTCTGTTGGTTAACGTGACAAGTCACCATTGCGGAATCAGGGTTAGGAAATCTTTCGCCCTCACGATCCTGATCGATGACTGAATTCCACCTGTGAAAATTTGCCAAACAATGGTAAACGTGACCGCACCTTAATTATATTTATGTTCTGGCTAATAACTGATAAATGGGTCAATCTAAAATTCTACACTATAAAAATAAATCATTTTCAATTCTACAAGTGAATTGGGGCATCAAAACATTATGATGTAGCTACAGTATGAAAAATGGATATACATTTTGAGTTTGCTAAATATTACACCTACTAGTGTTTTTAAGATGTAAAACATGTATAAAATGTGTAAATGAGAACGCACAATTAAATATACAAATATTGTCTGAAAAATATATATCCAAAATCTGATATGTTAGCAAAATCGTACATTATTATGCTGGTGAAAAATTATTGCGGTTTAAACTAGGTAAGAATCCTGACCCCAACATACCAGCATCCAAAATACAGGCTACCACGCTAGTCTTTTCAACCAAGAAAAAGAAATGTAGGAGGAGGACGGATATTTAATGGGATTTTTTTATAGCTACTGAAACATTTGAGTCAGCATTTGAGCCCACATAATGTTACTTACAGGTCACATATGGAAGATCATACACATAATGTTGGTGTAGCACCTCAATCTTGGATTACATGGCTCATTAAGCACATCACCTCGCATCGGCGCTGTGCCTGCGAATCTCTTCGTGAAAGCAAGAATTAGAGGAGAGAAGAAAAGGAGGAGTAGAAGGGGTGAAAGAAGATGACAGCCAAGACAGTAATCCATTCCTCCATTAAATCACACAGCTGCCCAAATCAATCAGTCACCTTTCCTCTGCTTTCATCCTCTAGACTCTGAGACATTAGTATTAACTGATCAGAGGGGGAGGGGATGTGTAAGCAGCCAATTAGATGCCAGGTAAGCCTCTGTTGGCCTTTAACAAATGCCATCAAATGAGGATGAATCGAGTCGGGCCTTCATTGGCTTTCCTTGGCACTGAGAGGTGCTGAGCGTAGTCCGATTATCCCTGTCACACTGCTGCTCCGGAGGGAGCCAGCCGCTAATCAAACTAGTACCCAGTAACGTGTGATCAAGCAGTACCCTCTAACTAGGTGACCAAGTCAAGCATGACTGGCTTGCAGAGAATAAAGCAGGAAAGGAGGGGTTTGAGGGTGTGGAACTGAAGGGGAGTGTCTCATATCCATGAAATGAGCTCCAGGCACTACTTGAACCCCAACGTGCTGATAAGAACCTTGTCTATCACAGCTTACATGGCCTCTATTGCTGATTTGAGCGAGATTGACAACAGTCAGGGTCTCTCAGCGCTGCTGTGCAGCTGTTGCTGATAGCATCTAATCCTGTCACCTGCCTCATTACCGAAGGTCATAGACTAAACGTCACTGATTCCCTGCAGCGGATGGGAACCGAAGGCAATTATGTAGTTTCCATAGAACAGATGTGCATGCAAAAAAAACTAAAACAATAATAATCATAATAAACATACCTATATAGATGCCTTCAGCACCGCAGAGAATTGATGCATCATTCCACATAAACAAACTCAGTAATATCAACCCTGAGGCAACTGAAAAAAAAAAAAAACAATTATCTTTGCGAAATGGAGCATGCCACTTCACTCGCAGCACATACTGCTTGAATTTCAGTGGAAATGTGAATATCATCACAGAAAGTTGTTGTTCTGAATGTAATCACAGCAAAGGTTATGGATCACAGCTTTTAACACATGACAGTAGTGCATTTTTAAGCTTCTAAATACAAGAGCTTCGGAACAAGAAAAGGGCGGTTTTTATTTAAGTACATTAATAGCGAGAAAGTTGTATTTTTTAAAGATGAGGAGTTGACCAACTTGCTGAACACTGTATTTCAGGAGCTGAGAGCTAAACTTCTTCATCTGGTATATCCTTAATCCTGTCATGTCAGTTGAATTGTAGTGGGATTCTAGAAGTGTAAATCCTGTTCTTATTTGATCCTGAAGTTATCCGAAAACAGTTACTTAAATTTTAATAATATATCAAGTGAAAGTGGCATGCGAGTATGGTAACCCATACTCAGAATTTGTCCTCTGCTTTTAACCCATCCAAGTTAGTGAACACACAATAGAAGTAGCAAGTACTGAACACACTGCAAACCGTGGACACACACATCCAGAGCAGTGGGCAGCCATTCGCTGTGGCGCATGGGGAGCGATTGGGGGTTAGGTCATAGACTGTAAAAAAAATATGGATGTAGTGTCCGTGACGTCACCCATAGGATTCCGAAGAGCAGTTTTGAAGCGTAAAGTAGGGTCGAGCTGGGCGTTGCCATCTTGGCAGTGCGTCACTCCCGGATAACTGACCATGAGCAAAAAGGCCAGACGTGGGCGGAGCTGAGGTGACGTGACGACTAACAGACAGCAGACAAACGGCTATCCACCTGTCACTCAAAGTGACCACGCCCATAATTATGCAGAACTTTGAGTCTCAATTATTAATTTCACCGTGAACGCGATTTCACCAAGTAAAATATGTCCCTAGATCAACATACCAAACAACCAATCAGATTTGAGGGATAGGTTTACAGTTATTATCAAGTTAAGGCTTACAACAATGATTAGGGGCTTCTGCACCATTCTTATTCACCTATCATTTCCCTCTGATTTTTATGGGTGGGGTTAGGTTTAGGGGTGGGTAGGCTTAGAACTATATTTTTGGACAGGATTGTTGTTCCAGGATCAACAAAATATGTTGATCCAGGAACATGCCTGTCTTGGCAAAATCACAGCGACCTCAGACTATACAGGCTACAAGAAAAACCAGCAGGAGACCGTGTAGACTTCACTGTTCTGAGATGTAATATCTCTTATCTGTTCTAAAATCATCATCTACAGCTTGCATAATTATTTTCCCTGCACCCTCAAGCAACTAGTGAGAATATGTATTCTAGCACACTCCTTTAAAATTAGAAACAAAAAAAACGCAAATATTAATCTACACACAGGCGCTTGCTTCAAACAATACCCTGCGTTCTGCCGTTTTGCTGAACCGCGGTAGCACTAAGAGTGTTTATCCAGTGAAAGTCATCTGTACAGTATGTGTTTATAAGGGCTGGGCTCTGTCATGCCTCCTCTTTAAATATTTACCACCTCCAACTGTGAGGATGCGTGTCAAAGACTGAAGGAGGGAGGGAGAGAGAGAGAGAGAGAGAGAGAGAGAGAGAGAAATGGAGAATAAATGAATACATGCTTGCCCTCAACCCTCAAGACCTCCCTGAGGGTCTGTCTGTCTGGAAAGCTGAGCGACGGACAGCAACAGAAACACAGATCTGAAGGCGAAGAAAGAGGGACAGGAAAAAAAGAGGGGGAGGAGATAGGTGGCTGAAGGTAATGGGAAAAAAAAGAGGAGTGGCAGAAGACAAGGAGACATAGAGGGGGGCCTGTAATTTGCAGAGACCCCCTGCAGGGTAAATTATTTATAGCCTGGCCTTCCCTACCGGTACAATTTGCCCTGAATTCATCTAAATTCATAATTCATATCAGTTTGTTCACCATATATTTGGTCCGGGACCAGATTGTCCCCCTCTGTGCACTCAACCGTCAATGTGTCTGGGTCTTTTTGAAGACCAGCATCTTATTTGCATGAACCTGTTGCAGGTAACTCAAGGGTTAAGTGCATAAAGCGAAGTAGAGCGATAATAATACTAGTCCCTGATCCAAGCAGACAAGCTCCACACAATAGTGTGCATGGAATGCTAGATTACAGATTACATTGATCCCATTATGCTCAGACGACAGTAGTAAAAGCAGCAATTATTGCACACCAATAAAAAGTCAATATTCTATTGAGACCATGAAATGTCTGTCTTTTGAACATACTGTGCACCGGTGTTTCCTGCACAGTAGTGAATCTATGCCGCTGCTGATTTATTTTTATCAGTAGAGCAAAATAAATAATATTTACCTGAGTTGTGAAAGTGAGTTTGCAGGCTGTATTGAATGTGATGGAGTAAAAACAATGTGAATCGTGATATTTGCCACTTTCCCAACATTCGTTTTATTATTCTTGAAAGCGATGTAATTTATGATTGCAATAACAGTGTTTTTTGCTGTGGGTTTATGCGGTGACCTGGATGAATGTGAGACTCCCAGACTGAAAGTCCCAGACTTTTTCCCACATAACAAACCAGATCAAGACATCGCTGAGATAATCACAGGGTGGCCTAAAAACTTGACACTTTAGTCTTTCGAAATTAAAGTAATAATTTTGATTACTTTATGCTGTAATAGCAATGGTATGTTGTCGATCAAGACTTAGGCATTGTGATCTCTTATTGGAGTGGTTTCTGGGTCTGTTCTGATTGGCTCGCATATTTTTATCATTCATCAGTTAGAAATAAATAGGGAAACAATATTTTGGTGGCCCCCAGACATTCTGTTGACTATAAATAATGTCGCACCTACATATCAACCAACTCTCATTATACAATTAGTAGAGCATTAGTAGACTGTCTGCTTAATATCTGCTAACACTTTATTGTGATGGTCCCAACAGACAATCTACTGACTATAAGTAACTTTGCAAGTAGATGTAAACTTATTCTACTAACCCTAACCCTTTCAGTCTACTTAAGCCGAAAGTATACTTAGGTACACGTGTCGAACACACAGCCTTGCAAAGTATACTTCTTTTGACTCATACGCATACACAGGCGCAGTTTTGAGAAATCTCTCACAGTACGCCCTTACAAAAATCTGACGGGGCACGTTCAGAATGTGTACTCTTGTGATGACAAAATGCGCGTCACACATACTGTATGCTGACCCTCGCGTATGTGGAAAAAAGTGAAGTATACTTTGGCCTTAATACTTAACTAATAATCTGGTTTCAGGCCTGGTTTCATAGAAATCATAGATTCAGTTTTGTTTTTTGATCATTTTGCCTGTGTTAATGCCAACTGCATACAGTTCGGCACAAAGTGTATATTTTTATTGGAATTTTACTATTTCACTCCCATTTCCTTTATAAATCTATTTTATACTTGTAACACAAAAAAGTTTCACTCAGGACCTTAAGGACAAAAATGTCCCCACTGAAACCCATTAAAACTGATTTAAAAAATATATATTTTTACTATAAAATGGTGCAGTCTTTGTTAATAGGCTTTCATTCTGTTGGCAAGGCTTCAATGCTTTTTTTCCTTTTTACCCTTACCATTTTTACTAAGCAAATACTCACTTTATTCCTGTTTTCTGCTTCTGCATATTATAGAGCCAATTGGATAAATTATGCAGCTATAATTGTGTGGGTGTGTTGATATGGATGTCAGAGTGTGGTTTGTATGTGTGCAATGTGTGTGTGCGTGTAATATTTGAGAGAGAAAAATTCTACTGTACTGCAAACCACAAAATCAACCATTCTGTGTACCAGTGGTGCATTATTGGCATCGAACAGGGAAAATTTGGTACTGTGTCCAAACCAAATCTTACTGAAAGCTAATTTTTTGAGATCAACCTCAATCTTGGCTTTGATTTTCTAGCAGTTTTAGAGTTCAACATGTTTCATAAAATATACACTACCAGTCAAAAGTTTGGACACACTTTCTCATTCTCTTTGATGGGAAAGT
This sequence comes from Paracanthobrama guichenoti, assembly GCA_018749465.1. Taxonomy (NCBI): domain Eukaryota; kingdom Metazoa; phylum Chordata; class Actinopteri; order Cypriniformes; family Gobionidae; genus Paracanthobrama; species Paracanthobrama guichenoti. Next base: position 14,560,089 of record CM031965.1, read on the forward strand.
GTGTCCAAACTTTTGACGGGTAGTGTATATTTTATATAAAATAATGTTCATAAATCATTTACATGCAGTTTACGGTTATTTTTAGTGAATCAAAAATATACAACACAGCCGGTGTAATCTGATTCCCAAATTAATGACTTATACAGTTAATTTAACGAATAGTTTGAAAGTGCAAGTTACAGATTTGAATCAGTCTGACGAATCCTCTAATGAACTGAACTGATTGGTTACTGAATCAACATCTGAACTACTTACTGAACTGCAAGTTATTATCCTTATACTGTATTATGTAGTATCAAACACTGACTTGCTTTCTATATAACAAAGTTTTTTCTCTTTTGTAATAAATAAAGCACTATTTCTACATATGTAGTACAAGATGGATGGTGACTCTCCCTTACTGCAAAAATATAATTCTGTAGGGTGTACAAAAAGAGCAAAAATAAAGAAGCTATAGAGGATATGACACGGTTTCTCTCGCCCTCTTATAAGAGGTTGAACAGGTCTCTTTGACTCTACATTCCCTGATATGATACACTTTAGTTAAGCTTTTCTTCACACAGGGACATAAGCACACACTCCTTTGCCTCACTTTGGACAGTTCTAAAGTGCATCCAGATCAACACACTGCTGACTTAAGGCGATATTTCTCTGCTTTATTGACTTGACATCCTATGCGGTTTACCCAAGGGTCCCCCTGCGTGGATGTGGCCTCTCATCTTCATAAAGGCCTCTGATGTGCGCCGACAGCACCGGAGCGCACAGGAGAGCAGAGAGCCACCCTAACCACCTGACAACTGACCTGTATCTTAGATCAGTACTGATGCAATGTTTGCGGAACACTGGGTCTAAAACCGGCAGAGGTTTTTTTCCGTAATTATTCTGGTTCTTGTATTCTAAAAGCCCTCGCTCATGCCTCCTCCTCACTGTTTTTCTGGGTTAAGGGTTAATATCAGAGACACAGAAAGCTGTAGAAAATAAAGGTTGTCAGAGGGGCTACCGCCCACTTGCTCCATCCACGTTACTATGGCAACGGGGTCTTCACAGCATCTCCTCCATACATGGACATACAAATTCAGTTATTCACAAGCATGCACGCGCACACGCACGCGCACACGCACACGCACCAAAGCTATCATGGAATCATGCGGCATGCACATGATCAAGCTTGCAACACACTAAAAACATAAATCTATCTGATGTTTTTCAGTTTGCAAGATATTATGCTCTAACCACATTCAGTGTCAACAAGGAAAATCACTCCCGCTGTCTTTTTCCATGTTACATGAGGCGGTAGCCGTCAGGTTTATTTATTTATTTATGTTTTTTCCCTTAAGACACAATAAAAACAGAGGGAATAAAAGACTTGGTGAATAATTCAAGTAAAGAAGTGTGTTCATTAAGATGAGAAAGGTGGAAAAGGGGGTATAGACATTTCTAACAGAGCTTGAGGGGGGAAGGGAGAGAGAGGAGAAATAGAGGGAGGGACGGAGATGCCTCCAGATCAAAGGAGATTCTGATTGAATAATGATATTAAAAATTAATCTGATGGTTATACAAAGAGAGCAAGAGAAATGTGGAGCATGATGTCTAGAAAATTATGACAACATTCAGGGAAAATTAACTAGGGAAAATTAACCAGCTAGAAAATGTTATCTAGCCGAGAGCAACATGTGTAGCTCCATATGGCATAGCTGGTTCGTTAATGAACATGTATAGAAAGGTAAAGTTAGCTATTCATTATTATTATTATTATTAGTTACATGTATATAGCGCTTTTCTCATAGACTCATGCATTTCACATTATAAGAAGGAATAATTTCACTTGCAGATCTGGAATACTTGGATTGAGCCATGGATTAAAAATCAAGTGTCTTTGCATGTTGTTTGGGGGGAAAAGTAAATTGATGTCAGCATCAAAAATGAAGGTGCAGCATTGGTTTGGAACAAACGCCCACAGATTCACTGGCACAGATTCTTAGTCTCTCCGTCTCAACTCTAAATGGGCCACATTCACTTTGTTAGTGTCAGTCGCAATGACATACTAAGCTTGTGGAACACCAGTGTTCATTAAAGAAACACCTCTGGTGCTCTGGGATGACGCATGACATGCACACTTGGCCGGTCACCCAATTACAAATTTCACCCTATTCCGACAAGCCAAGTCAACAACGACGACTAATCTCTGTAGACATTAAGATATTCTATACTAAAGAGGGTAATTAATATGACAAATGTTGCTTAAAAAGCTCATGGAGTGACATGCTAGCATGGGACAGATGTATGTGGGAGGCCTAAACTCATAAAAGGCTACAGTGAGTCAATATTAGCTCCAGTAAATGTAGCAATCATAGCATTATGAAATTAAGCGGAAAACCCATTACCACTGACCTTCTTTCTCCCTCCCCCCTCGGTCCGCTTTTGTCAGACACGGCTACTTTCCTGCCCCGGAGTATCTAGACACTCTCTCCATTGACTAAATTCAGCCACGACTTTGACCTTCACTTTTGATTTTTCTATTTTGAAATACAAACCGGGTCTTTCCACATGACTTGGGTCTCAATGCCGGATTGCAGTTCTCAGGTGCTGTCAAAGGGGTCAAGATTGAACTGATAAGACTGGTGAGGGCATTTAGGGAAACTGTCTGGAGAGCTCTACTGCAGACAGATAGGATAGACACATCCTGTTCTACACTGACAGAGCTGCAATGGGGCATTTGACCCATTCAAAGAGCCAACAACAGACAGGGATAAGGGACATTAAGACTGGCATGCATATATATATATATATAGTGTGTGTGTATGTGTGTGTGTGTGTGTGTGTGTGTGTGTGTGTGTGTGTGTGTGTGTGTGTGTGTGTGTGTGTGTGTGTGTGTGTGTGTGTGTGTGTGTGTGTGTGTGTGTGTGTGTGTATGTATGTATGTATGTATGTATGTATGTATGTATGTATGTATGTATGTATGTATGTATATATATATATATGTATATATATACACAGTATATATATGATATATACGTGTGTGGGTATATGCATATGTGTGTATATATATATATATAGTGTATATTTTATATTGTATATATGTGTATATATGTATATATGTGTATGTGTATATGTATATGTATATGTGTATATGTATGTGTATGTGTATGTATATGTATATATATATATATGTATATATATATGTGTGTATATATATACATACATATATATATATATATATATATATATATATATATATATATATATATATATATATATATATATATATATATATATATATATATAAATATATACATATATATATACACACACACACACACACACACACACACACACACACACACAAATATAAAAATATAAACAAATTGTAAAAAGAATAATGTAATATATGCTAGCCTATATATGCCATAAAATATACATAGCATAAAATCTATTATTTTTTTTCATAATTAATAGCTTAACTGAAACATCCAAAACCCCAAATACCCAAAGTACCCAAGAAAACAGTAGAACAGTAAAATAAACCCATAGCATAGACATTTTAGAACAATGAGAGTTTCATAGATGAATAGTCAAGTCTACAACCTTGTTAAGCTCAGAAAAGCATAATTATGCATACAACAATAACATTTGACCAAGCCAAAACAGCATGTCACAGCAACACAACACAGAGGATAATTAAACCCAGCACATCTCAACGCACAGCAGCTCAATTAGGCCTTAATAAGGCCTGGACCACACAATAGCATGGAAGCATATCATTAGCATGCCACATGCTGTAGCTGGCTCACGTCTGAGGGTCCCTGTGTGACGGAGACGGGGTACAGGCTGTCAGTAAGTGTGCATGAGTGTGTGCGGAGGTGTTACAGGTCCCTTGGGCCCAGTGATAAGTGGAGAGCACTGGGGGGAGCGCAGCTGTCGAGGGGTTGTGTGACACGCGGGGCATGTCAGCCGCTCCCGAGGGGAGACGCACACACCCCACACCCTCATCATACCCAGACTGATGGACAACCCGTCCACACCATCAGCTGTGACATTACACCGCAAAACATGCTTTACCATGACAGATACCACCCACTACAAGGCCTCCTATCAAAGTAGCTCAACAGGGAGCTAGCAACACCAAGATTGTGGGTTTGATTCCCAGGGAACAAGCACCTGTGTGTGTGTGTGTGTGTGTGTGTGTGTGTGTGTGTGTGTGTGTGTGTGTGTGTGTGTGTGTGTGTGTGTATACAGTCATGTGAAAAAGAAAAGACACCCGATTGAATTCTATGGTTTTATGTATCAGCAGGACATAATAAAAAATCATCTGGTCCTTGGCAGGTTTTAAAATGAGGTAAATACAATCTCAGATGAACAACAATGCATGACATATCACACCGTGTCTATTTATTTAACAAAAACTAGGCCAAAATGGAAAAGCCATGGATAAAAAAAGTACACAATTACTAAGTACACAATTACTGCTTCCATAGGAATTAAGAGGGTAGCAGTCGGGCGCTGCTAATCAAATGCCTTTGATTAATTGATCATCAGAAAGTGTGACCAGCTCTATAAAAGCAGAAGTTCTGGCAGTTTGTTGGTCTGGAGTGTGTTAATACAATGCCAAGGAGAAAATACATCACCAATGATCTTAGAGAAGCAATTGTTGCTGCAATCAATTCTAAACAATTCTAATTCTAAACAACTTGAAATCCATTATTTTACAGTAAGGAAGATTATTCACAAATGGAAAACATTCGAGACTGTTGCCAATCTACCCACAAACTACACCTCAGACTCTACAGGCCTCGGTTAACATGTTACAGTTCATGGCAGTACAATTAGAAAAAGATGGGACAAGTATGGCATGTTTGGAAGGGTTGCCAGGAGAAAACTGCTTCTCTCTAAAATGAAAATGGCAGCACGGCTTCGGTTCAAAAAGTTGCACCTGAACAAACCTCAAGACTTCTGGAACAATGTCCTTTGGACAGGTGAGACCAAAGTGGAGATGTTCTGCCATAACGCACAGCGACAAGTTAGGCGAAAACTAAACCCAGCATATCAACACAAACATCTCAACTGTCCATCATACTGATGGAGAGTTAATGATTTTTGGCTTGTTTTCCTGCCACAGGACCTAGGCATCTTGCATTCACTGAGTCAACCATGAATTGGGTCATTCAAAAGAACAATGATCAAGCACACCAGCAAATCTACAACAGAATGGCTAAAAAAAGAAAAGAATCAAGGCGTTGCACAGGCCAAATCAAAGTCCAGACCTCAACCTGACTGAAATGGACCTGACCTGGTGGGACCATAATAGAGCCGTGCATAAACAAATGCCTGCAAACCTCAATAAACTGAAGCAACTTTGTAAAGAAGAGTGGTCCAAAACTCCAGAATGATGTGCGAGACTGATACTGGCATACAGAAAACGATTCCTTTAACTTATTGCTGTTAAAAGTGGCTCTACAAGAAATTGAATTATGGGGTTATAACACACTTCAATCCGAGTTCCCACACGATCATATTAAGTATTCAGTCCATTTTACCACGAAATGCAAGCGATAAATGCCGTTTTGACGCTCTTTAATATGACGTGACTGATCACTGTATAGGCGCGTCAGTTCAGGCCGCGGCGCGGCGCGCGAGTGAACGCGATCATCAATTCCTAAAGAATAAACATGAATTAATATCTCTTAAGGTATGTTGAGGATACATTATAACTTACTGAAACGTATCATATGTCGTGTAATCGGTGTTACAACCACGGAAAGACAAAACAGCTTGTAAACAATGTCAAGCAGCATCACATTTACCTCAGAAGTCATTCAGTGTCCACAGCTGTTAGTTCACTAGAGAAATGACCTCCTTCACTGAATAGATGCACTATATTAGCCTACATATTCATCATATTCTACTGAACCTTTTACTGATGTCTTGCTTATTTAATGTATGTATAAATAAATCTGTCATGAAAATGACAGCCACTGTATATAAATGATTATATTTCTTTCTTGGAAATAAAAAAAAAAAATAATAATATATATATATATATATATATATATATATATATATAGATATATATAGATAGATAGATAGATAGATAGATAGATAGATAGATAGATAGATAGATAGATAGATAGAGAGAGAGAGGGGGAGAGAGAGAGAGAGGAGAGAGAGAGGGAGAGAGAGAGAGAGAGAGAGAGAGAGAGGAGAGAGAGGAGAGAGAGAGAGAGAGAGAGAGAGAGAGAGAGAGAGAGAGAGAGAGAGAGAGAGAGAGAGAGAGAGAGAGAGAGAGAGAGAGAGAGAGAGAGAGAGAGAGAGAGAGAGAGAGAGAGGAGAGAGAGAGAGAGAGAGAGAGAGAGAGAGAGAGAGAGAGAGAGAGAGAGAGAGAGAGAGAGAGAGAGAGAGAGAGAGAGAGAGAGAGAGAGAGAGAGAGAGAGAGAGAGAGAGAGGAGAGAGAGAGAGAGAGAGAGAGAGAAGAGAGAGAGAATGCAAAAACTGCCTTATGTGACGCTTATGTGTTGATTATTATATCAAAAAATAAATAGCAACTGAATTTAGGCTAATAGTTTGGGCTCTGTTGTTAACTTTAATAATATAATGTGTAAGTAAGGGCTCCCTATATAGTTTACAGCATTATCTTTAAGAAACTTTTAGTTATGAATTATCTAAAAGGACAGACAATTTTCTCAGTAAACCACTGTTGAATAAAAATAAATATATATCAAATTCTAAAAAACAACAAAAAAAACAGCGTATGTATTTGTGTTTTTATCTGTGAATTTGCACTGTCCATGGAGCGGACCTGTTTACATTTCACTGCCGGTTGTATATTCTGTATATAACTGTGTATGTGACAAATAAAACTGACAAACACACACACGCACACGCGCACACGCACACGCACACGCACACATGCACACATGCACACATATACATAAATAAAATTAAAAAAATCAATCATCAATCAATCAATCAATCAATCAATCTCTTGAAACAGTGGTCAGGCAGTTACAACACCTATAGTTAAATTGCAAAAAATATTGTTTTCAATCAGGTTTCCCAAACACACTCTCATATGATCACAGGTCATCTAAAGAGATAGCCGCACCCCAAACTCACTACATTGGCTGTCTGCTCAAACAAGCAAGTACTGTTTTGATAGTGCAACTGTTTACACTTTTGAGGGACTCTACTTACAAATAGCTTACTTATAGTCAGCATATTAAATTGGAATAGAATTTAACATTGTAAAAAATAGACTACCTTTAAAGTGTCTGCCAAATAAAACAAATGCTGTTACAAAGTACTTTCCCCTCAACTTAGGAAAACACTCAGCAAAGCAATTAAGTCCATTAGTCTATTCAGCAATCTTTAAGGCTATCTGCCATCTCTGCCTTGGATTATTCATTATACGAGCGTATGGGACGCTCAGTGGGTTCCAGTATAGTGCAACAAAGATGGATGTGTGCGTTTCCGGTGTTGTGTCGGATTTCGACCCCCTGCCAAATTACTACCCCCCTCGTTGAAGTCACTATCTGATTGCCTAATCCTAAACCCACCCCTAATCCTAACCCCTCCTCCACAACTAACTCTAAACCTACCAATACTAGGGGGGTAATAATTTGGCGGGGGTCGGAATTCGGCACAACATCTGTTAAAGAAACACGAGAGGGAATCCCAGTTTAACTTGCTTAATCAACAGAGGTTTGAATACACAAGTGTGTTCTATAATGAACAGAAGAAAAACAAAGAAAACAATTATAAGTATTTCAGTGAATGACACAAACATTTAGTTATTAAATAACACCTAGCAAGCAATAGCCGTCATTTCATCGTCTCGGTTAACTATAGACCTGATATAGTCCGGCTATGAGTAACCCACTTTTAGCCAAAATAACCTTGACCTTGGATACATGTTGCTTTTGCCAAAATAACTTGGTAGACGTATGATATTCCATCATGTAAGCAAAGTCAACAGTGATCAGAAGGTGTTTGGTTTCATTATATGTAGTCTGCTTTTAGTTGACCCATTTGTAAACATTTGAATTAGCATTAGTTTTGCTGTCCCGCATAACATTCACTTAAAATGTAAGACGGTCAAATAATATCAAAGATATTATTTTTCTCTCTTACATTTTAAGTTAAATAAAAACCGCTAGATGGCAACTGTAGCCTGTATAACTTGCAATGCCAGATCTCGCCAGGAGAACAACAACGGGCAACAGCAAATGTTAAAAGGCCATTCTTTGGCCTTGTAAGTATCTGTGTTTTTATTATATATCTACATTATTTATTATCATGTGTAGGAACCGTGACATTTTAGCGAGTAATTTTAGCGAGTGTAGAATAAGCCATGTTGTGGTTAGCTTAACATGCTACATGTACCTGTACTGTAAGCCCTGTGTTTCTGTGTGCCCTTAAACTCGAATGATCTGAATTCAAGAGGATAAACATGAAACATGTGCAACCTATTATAATTTGTTATGAAAGCCACAAATATCCTTTTACTCTTTGGATCATTATGATATGAAAAGTTTTTGACTTGGCAAGAAAAATTTGTATAGCACATTTCAACAAGCCAAAAGTGCTTTACATAAAACGTAAAAGCAACATTGGGTAATATAAAATGACAATATAAGAAGACATTTAAAAACACTTTAAAATAGTTCAATATAAAATAAAAACATGATAAAACAGGAGAGTAAAAGTTACAGTGCAGTGTACAAACCCGATTCCAAAAAACTTGTGACTGTACAAATTGTGAATAAAAACAGAGTGCAATGATGTGGAAGTTTAAAATTTCAATATTTTATTCAGAATACAACATAGATGACATATCAAATGTTTAAACTGAGAAAATGTATCATTTTAAGGGAAAAATAAGTTGATTTTAAATTTTCATGGCATCAACACATCTCAAAAAAGTTGGGACAAGGCCATGTTTCCCACTGTGTGGCATCCCCTCTTCTTTTATAACAGTCTGCAAACGTCTGGGGACTGAGGAGACAAGTTGCTCAAGTTTAGGAATAGGAATGTTGTCCCATTCTTGTCTAATACAGGCTTCTAGTTGCTCAACTGTCTTAGGTCTTCTTTGTCGCATCTTCCTCTTTATGATGCGCCAAATGTTTTCTATGGGTGAAAGATCTGGACTGCAGGCTGGCCATTTCAGTACCCGGATCCTTCTTCTACGCAGCCATGATGTTGTAATTGATGCAGTATGTGGTCTGGCATTGTCATGTTGGAAAATACAAGGTCTTCCCTGAAAGAGACGACGTCTGGATGGGAGCATATGTTGTTCTAGAACTTGGATATGCCGTTCAGCATTGATGGTGCCTTTCCAGATGTGTAAGCTGCCCATGCCACACGCACTCATGCAACCCCATACCATCAGAGATGCAGGCTTCTGAACTGAGCGCTGAGAACAACTTGGGTTGTCCTTGTCCTCTTTAGTCCGGATGACATGGCGTCCCAGTTTTCCAAAAAGAACTTCAAATTTTGATTCGTCTGACCACAGAACAGTTTTCCACTTTGCCACAGTCCATTTTAAATGAGCCTTGGCCCAGAGAAAACGCCTGCGCTTCTGGATCATGTTTAGATATGGCTTCTTTTTTGACCTATAGAGTTTTAGCGGCAACGGCGAATGGCACGGTGGATTGTGTTCACCGACAATGTTTTCTGGAAGTATTCCTGAGCCCATGTTGTGATTTCCATTACAGTAGCATTCCTGTATGTGATGCAGTGTCATCTAAGGGCCCGAAGATCACGGGCATCCAGTATGGTTTTCCGGCCTTGACCCTTACGCACAGAGATTGTTCCAGATTCTCTGAATCTTTGGATGATATTATGCACTGTAGATGATGATAACTTCAAACTCTTTGCAATTTTTCTGAGAAACTCCTTTCTGATATTGCTCCACTATTTTTGGCCGCAGCATTGGGGGAATTGGTGATCCTCTGCCCATCTTGACTTCTGAGAGACACTGCCACTCTGAGAGGCTCTTTTTATACCCAATCATGTTGCCAATTGACCTAATAAGTTGCTAATTGGTCCTCCAGCTGTTCCTTATATGTACATTTAACTTTTCCGGCCTCTTATTGCTACCTGTCCCAACTTTTTTGGAATGTATAGCTCTCATGAAATCCAAAATGAGCCAATATTTGGCATGACATTTCTGAATGTCTCACTTTCAACATTTGATATATGTTATCTATATTCTATTGTGAATAAAATAGAAGTTTATGAGATTAGTAAATTATTGCATTCCTTTTTTATTTACAATTTGTACAGTGTCCCAACTTTTCTGGAATCGGGTTTGTAAGAAATGTATCATCATTCTTTTCCAATGAATAAAAGGCAGCGGCAAACAGTAAACCTTTATTTAAAATAATTAAGAGTTGGAGCAGAACTGCAGTTTTTCTGTGAGTTTGTTCCAGATATATTGTGCATAAAAACTGAATTCTGCTTGTCCATGTTTAGTTTTGACTCTGGGGACCGAAAGCAGACCTGTCGCAGACGGTGAGAGGTCTGGATGGTTCAAAATGCAGCAGAAGATCAGAAATGTACTTTGGCCCTAAACCATTCAATGCTTTAAAAACCAGCAGCAGTATTTTGACAGACAGGAAGCCAGTGTAAAAACCTCAGAACTGGAGTGATGTGATCCCCTTTCTTGGATTAAAAGACACTAGGTTTATTGAAAATGATCCAGCAATCAGTCAACAAAGCACAACAATGAATATACAGAACAGAACACTTACATTCACAGCACACTGCACACACAAAGGAGCTTTCCCAATTGTCTGTCTCGTTGTTCTAATGCAACATGGTGGCTAAAACATGTTTAAAGAGATCACCCAAAAATTTAAATTATGTCATCACTTATTCACCTTCAAGTTATCTGAAGGTGGTTTGTTTCGTCTGTTGAACACAAAAGAAGATATTATGTGGGTAATCAAACAGTTTATGGACCCCACTGACTTCCATAGTATTTATTTTCCTGCTATGAAAGTCAATGACTACCATCAAATATCTGGTTACCAGCATTCTTCAAAATATATATTGAGTGTGTTCAACAGAAGAGAGAAACCGATACAGGTTTGGGACAACTTGAGGGTGAGTAAATTGACACAATTTTCATTTTGGGGTGAATTCTCTCTTTAAACATGTCACATATCTAAACTCTATATTGCCCAGTTCTAGTGTGCATCCAAGCAAAAGAGAATGACTTCATTACTGTAAATAAAAGTAAAAAATGATGACGTCAGCAATGCTTTTCTTGCGCAATTTTTATTTATTTATTTTTTTGGCAGAGGCCGCGATGACCAACTTCCTAGCGGCAACAGAGTTTGAGTTAAGGAATGCAATTGGGGGAATTTTAAACAAATAAAGCCAACAATTAACCATGATGTTTTATAAACCAACAAAAGGGTTAACCCTTTTTTAAAACTTAAAAATGTACTTTTAACTTTTGATTTTGTCATTCTTTATATTTTTATTATATTAAGTTGTTAATATTCCATATTTTTGATCCTAATCTTTATATTTAATTCTATTTTTTATATTTTATTTTGTTATTTTTATGTTTTGATCTTTTTGTATCATCTTAAGTTGTCTGTTGTTAATGTTCTTTTTCTAAATAAAACCTTTATATTTAATTTGTTTGGATGGATTGTCGATTTTGAGAACCTGTTATATTTGAGTGATGAGAATCCTTTAGCCATAATTGTTGTCTATTAGACCTATATATGTAGTCATTCATTAGCTGTCTATTTGATTTGTCATCTATATTTGGGCTATGGTTAGACATTAGATTTTCACTGACAGCCTAAATTCAGCCTTGTTTTAGCCTAGACCCATATTCGCTGTCTATTAGATGTTTATATGTAGTCGTTCAATAGCTGTCTAATTTATGACTAGTCTAATCTTGGGCTATGGTTAGATGTCTATTAGATTTTCACTGACAGCCCAAATTTTGCCTTGTTTTAGCCTAGACGTCTGGGCTGTGTTTTGACAGCTATTAGACATCTTTTAGATGCAAAATTGCTTGCTGGGTATAGAAATTAATATGCATTTGTTAGCTGCGTGCTGATTATTTTAATAAATACTTATGTAAACAATGACACGCATATTATTGCTCAGTCGCTGCGTATGCTCAATATTTCAAGTAATAACCTATGCAGCATCATCAACTCGACATTGTCAAACAATCTTAAATAACCTGGGTGACCTGTAACTTGTAAATTAATAGAATATTTATATTCTAATAGAAATACAATTATTTTCGAGCTCAAAGTCCGATATGAAAGCTTTTTAGTTTCACTTTGTGACGCAGTTTAAAATGCGTTCATTTCAAAGCCAACTCTCGACATCCAGAACAATAATGGACATTACAAAAGGCTAATTACATAGGCCTATAGGAAAACTCACCCGTAATCATTTACGCACTGGAAAAAACATATACAAAAGGTGAATAAACAGTCCAGCCAGCCTGATTTGTAACTAAACTGCCGATTCTGCATGGCAGAGCTTGGGCTTTCTCACATTCATGATGCCTTTGTGACTTGTTGTCTCATTACCTAAAGAGCCCTATGTCTTTACTACTTTCTTATGCAGTGAATGGGAGAAACTGGTAGGTGAAATGTAGACCGCACCTAATCTGCACTAGTACTCTCCTCTCTTATGGAAATGAGAAATATTGACAGGTCAAGGTCAGCCCTGCTTTAGTATTCCACAGGATTTGCATTCAGGGACAGCAGCCTTGCCTCATCCGTGAAGTGGTATGAACACAGCCGACGAAAGTGAAACAATATAGTCAAGAAACAAATATTTTTATCGGAAGGATGTGGTCTATATTATCACGTTCATTCTGCTGCGGCTTTCAGATCATCAAGGCCTGATTAACCAGACCAAAGGAACATTCCTCCACCAGCAACCCCATTAACTTTGTTGAAAGTTGCAAAAGCAGCACTTGCCTCTAAGTGCTCCTGATATAATCAAAAAAAAAAAAAAGAGCGACTCTTGGGATCTGTGAAAAGAAATAAGCGAGACGTTGCCTGCAGGCTGCGGATGTAGGTTCTGTAGGTCGAGTGGATATGTGTTATGTAAAAAAATTGAGATGAGATATTCATCTTTTTTGAGCCAATGCCATTCTATACATTTATCTCATCTGTACTGCAGACATTTAGACCAAATGCCTGTCGTTCAGCAGTTCACATGCATGCACACATTGACATAAGCCATTAGTGGCTCATGCAGCATGAACAAGCAAAATCGGTTTGAAGCGATTTGACTGTCATTCAAATGTCTTTGTCTGAATAGTGAGAAAATGGGGTCATGTGGGCTGAGAGAGTGTACTGTGAAATGCATACTGTCTGTCGTACTTCATACTGCCAGTGCTGGCAAAGTCTGTGTGGTATCAGTGCATTTGCAGAGGAAGCTAAACCTGAGACCGGACAGACTGGTGTAAAAACACGGTGATTCATTCGGCCATGCTCGGATGGAGAATGGATTGCATTGCTGTCCAATAGTGTGACGCTAGCAAGGTGTCAATACAAGCCTGCCCGTTTCTTTTTCACACCAATCACCATGACAACCCTCTGACTCTAGCGGTATGCAGTCATAGACTCAACCCTTCCCCCATTCTCTCTCTCCCTCTCTCCATCTCTCCTCATCTGTCGCTACTTTCTTCCTGGCACAACTTGTGCATGTCCCTTATGTTTCCCGCAGCACACGGATGGTTGATGTGACGGTACAGTCCAGGCTGTCAAATAGCTGGTTAAGAATAGCCGTCTTAATATGCGGCACTTTCCATGAACGGTGCAAAACACATAAATAAGAAAGTTCAACAATTGATTGTCAACTTCAATGTCAAAAGTTTAATATTATATGAGTTTTATGTACTGTTTTATACCGTACATGGCGTATAATTTTTTTCAACCCTTTTACCAGAATTTTGGAACTAAATGAATACAGTTCAAAAACTTGAATAAATAAACAAAATAAATAAATAGACTGAATGAATAAAATGAATGCAAAAAAGTTGCTGAAAGTGTCCAAAGGACGTTACTACTTAGGTGTCCCTGTTTTTTAATAGGGTGAAAATCAAGCAGGGTGCCAAAATGTGGGGCATATGCTAAATATTACATGCTTGGAAATAATTAAAAATAGTTGTTTACTACAAGGAATTGAATATAACTTCAAGAGTAGATACACATTTGATGTGTTTTCTTATGCTTAGAAAAAGTAATGAGACAGCAATAGAGCACCATATTCATGGAAAGTGCTTGTTTGTCCTCATTATTCATATGCACTTGCTGAGTATTCTAGAATTTTAATCAGTGCTCATTTATATCTATCCAGAAAAGAGATCAAAATGTGTCATGTTCCAGGACGTCTTTTCCTCTCCTCCTATAAATACTGAGGATCATACATAATACAGAGGTTAGCAGTTCTAAAAGATTTTGTAAGAGAATGAAATATGATATGCGCTATTAACTGTTTCAGTGCTTGAGTCATAAAGTGCAACAGCAAAATGGAAATCTTTTACAGTTTTGGTCATTAAACGCATTAAAAGCTAGTCATTTGATATGCTATGAGGATGCTAACATTTTGTTGGATCCTGTCTCCTCACCAGATCCTGTCAGAAGATGTCCAAGTCTGGTATCCAAAACCAAAGTTCTGTCCAATATTCAAAACCATTTCAAGCTTTGTCTGATGCCTAAAACCAGTCAACACTGCATTTGGTCTGATAGTATCCAAACTAATCATTGTTTTTGTGTTTTTGCAGATTGATAAAATTCGCTGAGAGGTTCAAGCTTAAAATCACAAGGGGCTATTGCACTGGAGGAATGTTTTCATAGATCCTACAACTTTTGGCGGAATAACTTTAGGAACACATTTTGGGGGACTAAATTAGCTCCTATTTCAGAGTACAATAGGACCAGCAAAATAGGAACTATCAGTGACGTAAATGTACGTTGAACACATGCCATACAAAACACTGGGACTACCATTATTATAGCCTATATACATCAATGAGGCATAACATTATGACTAATGTTGTGTTGGTCCCACTTTTGCTGCCAAAACAGCCCGGTCCCGTCGAGGCATGGACTCCACAAGACTCCTGAATGTGTGCTGTGGTATCTGGCAAAATGTTAGCAGAAGATCCTTTAAGTCCTGTAAGTTGGGAGGTGGGGCCTCCATGGATCGGACTTGTTTGTTCAGCACATCCCACAGATGCTCGAATGGATTGAGATCTGGGGATTTTGGCAAGTCAACACCTCAAACTCATTATCGTGCTCCAAAAAATCTTTCCTGAACCATTTTTTGCTTTGTGGCAGGGCGCATTATCCTACTGAAAGAGGCCACAGCCACCAGGGAATACAGTTTCCATGAAAGGGTGTACATGGTCTGCACCAATGCTTAGGTAGGTGGTATGTGTCAAAATAACATCCACATGGATGGCAGGACCCAAGGTTTCCCAGCAGAACATTGGCCAAAGCATCACACTGCTTTCACCAGCTTGCCTTCTTCCCATAGTGCATCCTGGTACCAATGTTACCCCAGGTAAGCAACGAATACGGCGAGGCCACCTTCTTCCATTGCTCCGTGGTCCAGTTCTGATGCTCACATGCCCACTGTTGGCTTTTTCAGTGGTGGACTGGGGTCAGCATGGGCACCCTGACTGGTCTGCGGCTATGCAGCCCCATATGCAACAAACTGTGATGCACTGGGAATTTTAACACCTTTCTTTCGTTCCCCACATGCATCAATGAGCCCATGACCCTGTCGCCGGTTCACCACTGTTCCTTCCTGAGACCACTTTTGATAGATACTGACCACTGCAGCCCGGGAACACCCCAAAAGAGCTGCAGTTTTGGAGACGCTCTGACAGTCATCTAGCCATCACAATTTGGCCTTTGTCAAATTCACTCAAATCCTTACGCTTGCCAATTTTTCCTGCTTCTAACACATCAGCTTTGAGGATAAAATGTTCACTTGCTACCTAATATATCCCACCCACTAACCGGTGATGAAGAGATAATCAGTGTTATTCACTTCACCTGTCAGTGGTCATAATGTTATGCCTGAACAGTGTATTTATGCCATGAACTAACTCCACCATCATAGATTGACCGATACCGGAATCCAGGCACTTCTCAATCTTTACACTATGGAGTTGTTGAATTAGAGAGATTAAATTGCAGAGATTAAATGATATTGCTGTTGACTGTCTTATAATATGTCTCTCAGAGTTCCTACTGGCGGTGCGAATGCAACCAGAATGCAACCAGGAAAATAGCCTTAGGGGAACATTTAGTTCTCAGGGGACCGCCCTGGTGGCTAGTTCCTATAACTACCGCAGTGTCGGTAACTACTATAATGTCGACAAAACCGATTTTACCTTCAACCTCAAGATGAGACATAAACCAAATGATGGGATCGGTTAAAGAGACTGGCACGTCAGCAAGATCTAACTCACGTCAGCACTCTCTGTTTGTTTTTGAACATTATAATGCATCAAAATCTCTTACCCAACTTCTCAGCAAGCACATTGCAATTCTAAAATCTCCTTTCTTTCAGCAAGAGATTGATTAATGCTGTTATATGTTATTGCAGAGGGAACAGGGAAGCACAAGGAACACATTACTACAATCTTTAGGGAAAGACAAAGTAAACAGATCAGAGTGGGTTATATTTCATATCAAAAAGGGATAGGATTATGTAAAAGAAAACAAAAAAAAAGACAAATTTTGTTTAAATGTAGTATTTATGTAGCCAACAGAATGTGCAATATGAAACATGCATGTTTCCTGGACATTTCTTAAATTACTTTAAATAAAAACTTTCTTAAATGTCAACCACCCACACAGATCCGTTGTAATCTGATGGAGGGTGGGAAGATCTGTTTTTGTTAACTAGCGGTCTCTATCGATAACTCCAGTCAATCTCTCTTCCTCCAATTTCCCATTTTCCTTTGCTCTCAGATGCCTGTTCCTCTTCACATTAGTCTGTGCACTGAGCGCCACTCACTGCACTCGCATGCAAACACACATTCTCCATCACTTCAGAAACAGGCACCCGCAGTCCCATTCATAAAACTCAAGAGACCATAACTTCATAACAAACAACAAACATATGGTTTCAACTATATTTTCCTAAACTGCTCATGCAAAACTCATCTCAAGCATCTCATCTCATCTCAGTTGGTCATTAAACTTAACAGATATCAATTACCCATTCCTCTATACGCTAGTTGAAATCAATCACATGTACATTTTCTCTACAGGTAGTCATAGCAAGGGGTACCATCCATGGCTTGTTGCTTTTTACTGCCTCTTCCGGACAAATGTGTCCCTCTGTTGGGATTTTTTCCCCTGGTGGCAAATCTAATTATGCCAACAGAAAGTACTGTGGAACTCGATTTCAGACTCCGCGGTCGTATCCTTTCAGCACATACTGATTTGGGCCCATCAAAGGCAACACGTTATCACCCACAACCAGCTTTGCCTTGGAGTTGTTAAAGTCGGGGTGTGGTATGACACTTCACTATGTTTGGGATCAAACGCAAGCAATTCGGTCATGATATACTCTCTGGCTGTTCTCTAGTAATGTGACACAGCACAGCGCATTGCATTTGTCCTTATTCTATATAAAGCAATACATCACAATGCTGGCCCAGTGAGCAACTACACACACTCAGTGAGTATATGCCGCATTTTTGTAATCTCTTTCGTTTCTCCCCCCAATCACATCTGTAATCTGGGGCCAGTTCGTCCTTTTCTTCTCCTTTTTTCAGTGTCTGGCTATGTACTCCAGAAAGGGACTCAGCTGTAACCAGGGCTCTCTCGCTCATCTCTCTTTCTCTCCCTCTCTCCAGGCTGATAAGAGATGACAGCAGTAGTTGGCCCTGATTCCTGGCTGAGTCTCAGCAGAGCACACAAGGGGAAATGGAGAGAAAAGGGGAGAGAAAGAGAGCACATGGGGATCCGCACTGCCCTTTCCCGACAGTTACAGAACCGCTGAAAAGCCACAGAAAGAGTGTTTGACTACACAGAGTGGATGCCAGATGAATACACTAGTGGTTCTCTATTGGTTTTGTTTCAGGGTCAAAAACAAAAAGATACTGCGCACATTTTTCTTCTCGTTTAAAAGCTGATAAAACCGTGAAAAAGCCACTAAACTCGATTTAATCAAGTTAACACATTTATTATGCTATATATACACACAATTATATGTATAGTTAATTACTAGGGCTATCAATTTAATATATAATATAATAATAAATATATTTTTCTTTAAAATCTATTATTCAATATATTGCAATCAATTAATGAAAATTATGATTATTCATTATTAGATTTATTCAAATTAATAATTTTATTCTGATATATAGCTATGCACAAGCATGCAAAATTAATTACTACAGCTGTAAATTACAATATAATTAAATTACTATCATATAATATCATATAATTAATAAAATATATTAGACTTCATAAAAAAATATTTAACAGTCACATTAATGCACAAGTATATGCATAATTACAAAGTCTGTCAATTGACTAATATAATGTAATATAAAAATGTATTATTGAACAATCTCTCTCTCTCTCACACACACACACATGGGTAATATAACAGATGGAGCAAAGACAGAGCAAGAGAACACCAGTACCATCTTCTCCCAAATCCAATTAAGATTCCATGATGGTTTCCCTAATCCATTCTGTGCAAGGTGGACGACTCCGGACTGGTCAGCATATCTGACCCAGTGTCAACCTCCATCCCTCAAAATGAGTTTACCAGCCTTCCATATCCTTGTCATTATCAGAGACATTATCAGCCACATTAGAGGAGATTGAGTTACTAACATCATGGTGTATATTACAGGCGATCAGAGAAATCTTCTCTGGCTCGAGCGACAGAGATAGTGGGAAGCGATCCACGGCACTTAACAGAGCGTGTGAGCCGCAGTCGTAGCAATGGCAGCTTACATGTCACAGAAATTTACACTTCATTGTAGCTTCTTTTACACAAGAGAGCCGACGGAACGCATGTTTAATCCTTATAAAAATAAACCAGACAGGTGGCCTGACAGTGGCTTCACTGCGGGAGAAGGAAAACCGACAGAGTGTAAGACAAAATACTGGAAGGATTGAGAATAGAGAATGTTTGTAACAACAGACGCAGCACTCTCCATACTCCGTTGGCATTAAGAGAAGGGAAATGAACCTGCATGATGTAAATATTCAGGGTTTTTGTACCAGTAAAAGGACGTTTGTTAATTAGCGTCATAGGCTGATGAGATAAGCAGGCCGTTATCTTCTGCAGGGGGTGGCTGTGCAGGTGGCATCCAGCGAGTGTGTGTGTTGTGCAAGCATTTGCTTTCATTTGTGCGAGTGTCTGTATGCACTTTGTCATAGTTTATCACTGTCAGCTGTGACATTTTAATGGCTACAGGCATCATCTCGCTCGGTTCTCTTTATATATATATATATATATATATATATATATATATATATATATATATATATATATATATGATATATATATATATATATATATATATATATATATATATATATATATATATATATATATATATATATATATATATATATATATATATATATATATATATATATATATATATATATATATATATATATATATAGTGTGCACAGACTTTGACAGCGCTCGCCACTTTTCACAGTTTTAGTGATGCTTGGTATGGGAAGCATCACTGTTATTATTATGGTTAGAGATTTGAACAAACCATTACCCCTAAAGTATTGAAATTGCCATGAATGTGTCCCATATGATTTGTGCTACAGATATGAATGAAAACTCAAAATTGAGCAGCTTATTAAGGAGAGGTGAGACAATACTTTACAATGCATGATAAAATGGGTGGAAATAATTGCACACACACAAAAAAAAAAATGCTATTTAAAACAGAAAATGCAAAAAAAAAAAAAAAAACAAACACTGCATATCAATTTCCCAGCAACCACCCAAAATACCCTGGCAATCACCTAGAACATGCTGGCAACCGCGCATCAACCCCCGGAAGACAATCTAGCATCTTTAAGGCAAACTTTTGCAAGGGCAAGCATCAATTCTCATGCAAAAATCTAGTTTTCTATCTGTCCTTGCCACATGCAAAAATAAAATAGTCACTCCCTATCATCGCTCTACCTATTCTCTCATTCCTTGTGAACCTCCTCCCAGCCCTGTTCCCCTGGCTCTCTTCAAAGCTCATTTCCTGTCCCCTCACACTCTCTTTCTTGATGCGATCTTCATCCTGCACTCATCCGGGAGCCCCACCCAGCCTCTCACCCCTCAGGTCATCCCATTGTCCAACTGCATAATTACCTCATTAAGCTTGTTAGCATTGTTTATGACCCTGCATCTTTTTCTCCATGAGGTCTCTCCATCTCGGTTTTCTTCGTCCCCTCAGCTCTCTCATTTTTCAGCATACCCCCAATTTGCCACCATTAGCACTTCAGTTATACATAACTCTCTCCCTCTCCTCTCCGCTCTTCCATGCCCTTTCATCTAGCTTTGCTCACTCCAAATGTGTGCATGCGGAATAACATCTCTCAAGTTTGTTGTTGTTTATCAGCTCCTTTTTCCCTAAAGTATGCGTTGAGATACAGCACTGACAATTTTGCAGTGGTGCACTGCAGTAACACATCAACATCATAAACACAGGCGTTGCTGATTTTACATTCAGCCCGAGTTATCTCCTGTCTGCAAAAACGCAGCCTTACACGACATGCAAAGGGGAGAAAGTGAAAGCTGAAATACTTGAGAAAACAACACATGGACGTACACACATACTGCTCGAAGCCAAAGCAAATAGCTGTGATAATGCTTCTAGTAATAAAACCATAACGTATCCATTGCTAAGAGCAGGATATACAGGAAATAAGATACTCAAGAGCATTTCTGTGAATAAATATCACACTTTTGCCCTGCTGGAATTTTCTTAATGTGATTTATCAAAGCAGGACCTGTTCCTGGATCAACATTCTGGCTGATACTGGAGGAACTTTGCCATCAACCAAGCAAATTTAGAGCTAACATTTTTAAGACTGTTTGAAACAGGGCAAAGCATCAAACTAGAATGCCAGCACTGTTATGCGCACATTAAACAATGTCACATCAACAGGGCTGCCAACTTTCGAGTTTAGCTTTAAGTGAGAATAATGAAGGTTGGCCAAAAAAAAAAAAAAAAACCCTTCTGTGTATTGTGATTTTTAGTTTGGTAACTAAACAGATTTTCATCGTTTAGTGACATCATATTACAATATTAAATGGTAGCCTACAACTGGCTTTAGTGCTTGACTCAATTTTCACGATTTGATTCCGATTCTTGATTCATTTGGATAAATATCAGGTACATGGATAGGGTTATTATTGTTTGATAGGAATATTGTTGCTACGACCAACAAAGGATGTTGATCCAGGAACACGTTCTACTTGGATAAAATCACATGGTCACGATGATTTTGCCAACTTTATCGTTCTGTTTATTCTAAGCACGCGCTTGTCTGTCACTTTAAATGCTTGAGCTTGTTACAGCAGAATGTATTCTGATTGGCTGTCAATGTTTTTATCATTCAGCAGCTGTAAAAAATCTTTCTGTAAGTGATTCCAACGATATTGTGTCACTCTCGTTATAGCTATGGTGTGAACTCTGCTATTGTTTAATATTGAGAAAATGTTTTTAGATATAGAGTATATCTTTATCTTTATCTTTACAGTTATCGTCCTTGGTGTGAACAGGCCTTTAGACCTCTTGCATCAACATTTTATTGATCCTGGAACAACATTTCTTTCTGAAAATTTTGTTCTAACCCTATCCCTAACCCTTAACCTACCCCTACCCATAACTTATCCCTAAAGTCAGAGGGAAATGACAGGTGAAAACACTAATGTTAAAGCACCCAACCCTGGTTGTAAGCCTAAACTTAACATAAACTGTAAACTTGTCCTCATTGGTTGATTAGAATGTTGTTCCGGGATCAACAAAGCGTCTACAGGTATATTACAGTGTTTTGTTAGTCAGTCTGCATCTTCTGTGTCTATATTAGTGTTTTGTTAGTCTGCTTATTTGTCTGGCAGCAAAAGTGGGTGGTTTAATCAAACATAACTTCACACTTCAGCAGAGCATCACAGCTACAACATCAAGACTACAATTAACATCTAACTCATTCAAATGTGCGCAGTCGCCTTGTCAAAGAAACCACAGCTAAAATGTGTGATTCTCAAGATTCTTTTTTCTTGATTATCATCCATCTGAGCACTGGCCCTGTAAGAGGGATGTCTTGTATCTTTCCTTCACCCTGACTTGCCCCACCATCCCCAGGTCTTAATGCGCTTCTGGATGGTTGGCGGGTGCAGTGTGAAATAAGACGACACAGTAGGTGAGATTAAATTAGCGAAGTGCATGGGGAAATCACACTCACCAGAGCACTGATCCCGCAATAATGAATATATCATGCCTGACATAACGCTTTTGACTCTGCTAGAACAAACACTCAAAGCCCCAGACCTGTCACACAAACCAGCAAACACACTCACAGTTATACCACTGGAGGACTGAAAAGCACTGGAAAACTGAACTGGAGTCAAGACCAGAGCAATACCAGGGCAAAACTAGACCCATCAAGAAGCAGACCATGACTAAACCCATTAAGACACAAAATCTTTCACGAAACTATTGAGAGTCAGATTCAGACTAGACTCTTCTAGACCCAGATCTGTGAGTCCTAGAACCAGGCAGTCAATTTTAATAAACAGAAAAAGGTATATTTTACAAATACTCTCATTACATTGGAGGTACATTAACCAAAGGGGGCACTTGCTATTGAGACATCTTTCCCTGTATGAAAAGATTCTGGAAATGAACTGTGACCTTGGTCTGGGATCATAAACCATCTCAGATGTAGACCCAGACCCTAATTTTCTAAACTTTTAAGATAAGAAAGGAGCCACTGATACAGTGCCTGTTTTGAACATCTCTATAGTCATTAATCTTGCAGACTGTCAGCCAAAACAGCAGATTTTCAATAAATGATGAATAAATGATGTCAAAAAATAAAATAAATAATGATTCACTGCAGCTGTCGGCATTATGTGAAGGTTGATGTAATATAAAAGGTTTTGTTAAAATTCAAATTAGTTAGAAGAACAGTGAAATTGCTATTATGGGAAATGCATGACTGAGAAATTCATGTCAATAGACTACTAAGTACTCTACAAGACAACAGAGACCTCTCACAAAGCAGAGCTTCACGCCGAGTTCACTCATTCATTTGGTCAATAATGTGTCTTTCATGAAAGAGATATTAAGAGGAATGAGGCAAATGTTTGTTGGACAAAGACATGGCTTTATTTCTCCCGACTGTGGGAGGAGACTGCACTTGTTTTAGCACATGCAGCTGCATTTTCTCTCTACAATTTTTTACTTTTTGGCTTTATGTTGACAGTCACAACCTACGTATTTTAAATAACAAAGCTTGTTAACAGTGTTTTGAACAACTTCTGCTGTCAAAATCAAGCAGTTAGGCTTCTGAAGAGAAGAAAACCTTTGCCCAAGAGGGGTTTTGATTTATTGTCAAACCTATGGCTGCTTTTTGGTGATTAAATCTAAAGAACTGACTGATTTAAAGTGACCTCTGTCAGCATAAGTTAATTTCATCAGCATATTTAGGGCCGACTCTTTCAGATGGGTGCATTACGGTCTCAATTGCATGATTGGCTTCATTTTGTGAAGCTTTGCATGTGGGGTTTAAAAAATAAATAAAAAATTCATTCTCAAAAACCCATTACTTTGATTGCAGTCTAGAGAAGTATTTCGCCTGGCAATGCATGAATGAAGATATAGCCTTGAAGCAGGAAAAATATCACTTGGCGAGTGCTGAAAGGAACAATAGGGTGGAATGTTCAAAGCTTGACATCGTTTTCTTCCTTAACTGATGCTTTTACATGAAAATTTAAGATTTTTTTTTTATACAGGGTTACACATGATATTCCTCTCCTCTGTTACTTTATTTCAACCAACTGGTTTGACAAGTAAAAAAAAAAAAAGTAATATAAAAATGTGCATATATAGTGATTTATTTTTGGATAATACGGAAATAAATCCAGAAACTTCCTCCTGCTAACATCTCATGATCTCGTGTTAAAACTTGTTAAAAGTTAGACACCTTTCCACCTATTAGTACTCATTCCGCTCTAACAGGCCAGTTTGGTCATCATGCACTCTTTTAAAATCAGCCTAATGCATCCTGCCCCCCCTCCTTGTCGTCCTCCAGGCTCGTCTGACCGTCTCTGTTCTGCCATTGTCATCCCCCTCCTGTCTGCAGAGAGCCGTTCCAACCGCAGCCTCGCCAGCCTCTGCAAATGGGTTTAACTAATGTGTCTGTCTCTCTCTGTGGAGGTCGACCCGTCAGCAGAGCGGCAGCAGTAGGTTGTAAAGCTTTAGCCACTGCATGGGTACTTAAAACAGGTGTTGCGGGGGGAATTTTTGCCCATCATGCGTGCGGGAGCAGGATGTGCCAGCGACACCGAGGCCCTGAGGCCCTGAGGCGATAACAGGTGGCTGTGAAGACTCGCGGGCTGTGCTGTTTCTCCCCAGAGCTCCTCTGTAACCGGCACATCCACAACAGATGCTCTGCGTCTGAGAGCTGCGTTTCTAGTTATTCTTGCATGCTGCTATGATGGTGATTTGGATGTCAAAACAGAGGCCATCAAGTCAAGTCACTTTGATTTATATAGTGCTTTATACAATACAGATTGTTTTATAGCAACTTCACACTAATAAACAAGAAAATAACAGAATCAATGCCGCAAATTTCAAATTCTACTGTAAAACAGCTCTAGAAAGAGTGTCATGTATTCAGCTCAGTGTTTGTTCAGTTCAATAACTATTACGAAATAAGTTAAATTCCATGAGCAGAAGATAATAGTATTGTTATTCAGCTTAAGTCAGTTCAATGTTGATTCAGTTCAGTTTATGGCAAAATTCATTAGTTAGAAGACAATAGTGTCATCATCCAGCTCAGTTCAGTTCAAGTTTTATTCTCATCTGATAGTGTCGGTGCAGACAAATCAATATTACAAAAAAATCATGGCCAGGTTTACTAAACAGGGCAAATTAGCTTAAGAACTCAATCTAAAAAACGTAGCGCAAATTAGTGTCTGGTTTAAAACATGCTTTTTTGGGGGGAAGGGTAAATAATGGCACAAATACCAGTAAACTGACGAGCGCAAATCTTAATAAATCACCTTGCGTGATTCATTCAAATACTCTCCTCCCATACATTTTGCGTCTGAAAGGGAAACACCTACAAATGCATATGCAATAAGGTCAGCCGCAAAAATAACGGTCCACACCTTTTCAGTGCTAATTTTTCACTGCGTGTCTTTAGTAAATCCTGTTTTGTTTTTTTTTTACACCAAAAGAGGGTTTGCACTTTGCACTGGCGCAAGCTCTTAGTAAATCTGGACCTATGGGTCTTTTAAAGTCTGCATGAAACGGAAGTTGCAATAGTCTTCCTTATTGTGACGTATATCCAACTGAGGCTTCTCGAACAAGACAAATTGTAGGGCGGGGCTTGATTTTGTTCAATTGATTGGATCATTGTTGTTTGCTAATCCTGTGATCTCATGGGAGTTGGGTTGTCCCGCCCTCGCACCGAAAAACACGTCATCAGAGAAGAGATGTCATTGCAGGGTCGGCAAGTTATTTTAATCAATTATGAGAGCACATGAATTAATAAAAAGAATAATGTGCACAGATAAATCATTTGGAATAAACACTGCAATATTCCATAGAAAATAAGATTGTGGTTTCAGTTGATTTCATTGTGATTTTTAACCCCAACTAAGCAAGCCAAACTTCATCAGATTTCTTGAGAGAAACCAAGCTCAGTCAGTTCTCCTCAAATGAAGGGACATGGTATGATTTCTGAATCCAGCCTGCATTCACAGGTCAGATTGGTGGACTGATACTATTCAGACATTTTGCATCCAGCTTCTGGCCCTTGAAGATTGGGATACAACATGCCGGCATTAGGTGGAAACGCAATAGTTGTAATCTGTCCAGCAGGTCAAAACGAAGGCCATCAAAGAAGAATGATGGCTTTTTTTCTTAGTCCTTCTTTTAACAGATCCCTCCCCGCTCATGTCCCTTCCTCGTTGACCTTGTACCCACTCTCTCTCTCTCTCTCTCTCTCTCTCTCTCTCTCTCTCTCCTCAGACAGCATAAGTGCACATATATTATCAGCCTGCGCAACGGCTGCGCCTGTCAAATGTGACCCCACCCTCTTTCCTTTCTTTCATCCCTCCTAAATCTCTCCAGCTCGTCCATCCATCTGTGCCCACAGCTCAATTAAAGCCTCTGCCTCTGAGGAGAAGATTTTGCAGAGGCAGATCATATTTTTCTGTGCGCACAGACTGATGGTATGGCACAGTAAAAGCAAGATCACCTACAGTATGATGGATGTGGAGCAGAGAATGGATATCACTCCACACTCTCATGGCCTAAGCACCTGTTTGCAGTCTACAGACACCTTGTCGATAATCAATTCCGAGTGATTTATCCTAGAAAGACACAAGTCATTGTCTGTCAGCGACAGGCAACTATAAAATTCCTTTGCAGGGAAATAAACTGAGGATAACCCACAATAAGCAGCTCTACCAACAGAATATGGTATTAGCATGGTATTCTTTGAAAAACCTTGAAATACTATTTAAATACCATGGTTTCATTATACCATAATCAGCTCTACACGTGAAAAAAAAAAAAAGTACATGGTAATTGTTTTTTAATAATATAATTCATAAATTATTCTATTAATTATATATTACATTACATTACATAAAATATAAATACCATAATCAGCTCAACACATGAAAAACAAATTAACATGGTAACTGTTTTTTTAATAATATAATTAACATATTTATAAAAAATATAAAATAAATAAATATAATTAATATAATATACACTCATTTATTAGGATTATTAGGAACACCTGTTCAATTTCTCATTAATGCAATTATCTAATCAACCAATCACATGGCAGTTGCTTCAATGCATTTAGGGGTGTGGTCCTGGTCAAGACAATCTCCTGAACTCCAAACTGAATGTCAGAATGGGAAGGAAAGGTGATTTAAGCAATTTTGAGCATGGCATGGTTGTTGGTGCCAGATGGGCCGGTCTGAGTATTTCACAGTCTGCTCAGTTACTGGGATTTTCACGCACAACCATTTCTAGGGTTTACAAAGAAAAACATCCAGTATGCGGCAGTCCTGTGGGCGAAAATGCCTTGTTGATGCTAGAGGTCAGAGGAGAATGGGCCGACTGATTCAAGCTGATTGAAGAGCAACTTTGACAAATAACCACTCGTTACAACCGAGGTATGCAGCAAAGCATTTGTGAAGCCACAACACGCACAACCTTGAGGCGGATGGGCTACAACAGCAGAAGACCCCACCGGGTACCACTCATCTCCACTACAAATAGGAAAAAGAGGCTACAATTTGCACGAGTTCACCAAAATTGGACAGTTGAAGACTGGAAAAATGTTGCCTGGTCTGATGAGTCTCGATTTCTGTTGAGACATTCAGATGGTAGAGTCAGAATTTGGCGTAAACAGAATGAGAACATGGATCCATCATGCCTTGTTACCACTGTGCAGGCTGGTGGTGGTGGTGGTGTAATGGTGTGGGGGATGTTTTCTTGGCACATTTTAGACCCCTTAGTGCCAATTGGGTATCGTTTAAATGCCACGGCCTACCTGAGCATTGTTTCTGACCATGTCCATCCCTTTATGACCACCATGTACCCATTCTCTGATGGCTACTTCCAGCAGGATAATGCACCATGTCACAAAGCTCGAATCATTTCAAATTGGTTTCTTGAACATGACAATGAGTTCACTGTACTAAAATGGCCCCCACAGTCACCAGATCTCAACCCAATAGAGCATCTTTGGGATGTGGTGGAACGGGAGCTTCGTGCTCTGGATGTGCATCCCACAAATCTCCATCAACTGCAAGATGCTATCCTATCAATATGGGCCAACATTTCTAAAGAATGCTTTCAGCACCTCGTTGAATCAATGCCACGTAGAATTAAAGCAGTTCTGAAGG
The DNA here is from genome assembly GCA_018749465.1 of Paracanthobrama guichenoti. Lineage (NCBI taxonomy): Eukaryota > Metazoa > Chordata > Actinopteri > Cypriniformes > Gobionidae > Paracanthobrama > Paracanthobrama guichenoti. The sequence continues at coordinate 14,588,250 of CM031965.1, forward strand.
CGAAAGGGGGTCAAACACAGTATTAGTATGGTGTTCCTAACAATCCTTTAGTTAGTGTAATTGATATATATATATATATATATATATATATATATATATATATATATATATATATATATATATATATATATATATATATATATATATTTGTTTTATTTGTTATTTATTATTATATAATATATATATATATATATATATATATATATATATATATATATATATATATATATATATATATATAATATAATATAATATAATATAATATAATATAATATATATATATAAATAACAAATATAAAAATAAATATATATATATATATATATATTTTTTTTTTTTTTTTTTTTTTTTTTTATTTTTTAAGTGTTTAATTATACAACAAAATCATGGTAATTCCGTGGCATTTGGATTACCTTGAAGTACCACATAAATACCATGGTTTAGAATATGGTCATCATACCATAAGCAGCTCTACACTTGCAAAAACAACACTGTAATTGTCTTTATAATATAATAAATTAATATAATATATAGCCTAATCACTGACAACTGATACCAGCACAGTACTTTCTTAGTAAGGGTAAAGGAAAATGTTTTTATACAACAAAATCATGGTATTTCAAATGGTACTCTTTGAAGTACTTTGGAATACCACATAAATACTGTGCTTTTGAATATGGCAATCATTGTACCATGGTAAAAATGATAGATTTCATGCTATCATGCTATTCTTTAAACTAACATGTAAATACCATGTTTTATGAACATTGCAATCATTGTACATTGTACCATGGTATTTCCATAATACTTTTTCGAAATGGTAAATACATTTGTACAACAATATCATGGTATTATGACAGTACTTTTAAATACCATGGTTAATAAATATCACTATAAGACCATACTTTTGTACTTAATTTTATGGCAATATAGTAATAGGCCTATAATATAAATATAGTCACTGTACTAAGGTAGTAGTACCAAAGTATTTGTGAAGTAAGAGTAAAAATTATTTCATGATACAATCACAATATTATTTAAATTATATAGAGTACAATGAAAATACAATGGTTATGAATATAATAATAGGCCTATAATATAAGCATTTTACCATTGTACTACTGCAGTACTTTTGTTGCTAGAGTAAAACATTTTTAATAGAATTATGGTATTCTTTAAAGTACAGTATATGGAGTACCATGGAATTACCATGGGTACCAGGAACATAATGAATATATAGTCACTGTACCATGGTACTACTTTTTTTGTTCAAGCATGAAGGAGAGTTCTGTTTAATTTAATGATAAGAGTTAATGTAGTGCAGTATGCCATAAACTTTGCTAACAGAGCTAATAATTTGCAACCTGAGCACTGTGAGCGAGACCCACCCTGAATCAAACGTGCTGGCATGCTGCCAGGTGAGGGTGTCTGCATTTAGGAGATGGAAAATAAATGCAGGCCCCACCCTATGCTCTTGCTCAATGCTCATATATATTTGCTATTGCCGCCTGGCCCATCAAAGCATCATATTTGTTTTCTGTAACGCACACACCATCACACCACTGCAGACCACCAATACTCTCAAAAACCACAATACTCTCATGGGTGATTAACACAATTATACGGCCCAGCAAAATGATGGGGGAGGGAGGACCAACCATATAGATAATGCATGTATTATTAACAATTATACTAATAAAACATGCATTTAAAGCCTTAAAAAAAGAAGACCGTACCAAACAAAACAACAGCCAGCTACTGATGCCGTTAAAGTAAATCTTATTAAATACAACAAAATGTTTGCATTACATCTAGGTGAATATAAGGCTGCAAAATGCAACCAGACCAGAACATGCAGCAAGACGGACACTAATATGCAAAGAACGAGAGCACAGTCCTGCATTAAAAACAGAAGAGCCTGTTGCTGATATCACATGGGATGTTTGCGAATCCACCAGAGAACAGTTTCTGTTTATGAGACAGGGCAACTCAAGGAGAGAGACAATATGACATTACAAAAAATAAAATAGAATTTATGTATAAAAATAATATTTATCAAAACACATTTGGCTCCTCCAACACACTGAAGTCTTAAATGTTATTACATTTTTTGTCATACTAAAAAGGCCTAAATGTTACACTAGATATGACTAAAAACAAAAATACACAAATGACTATCAAATGGAATAGCCCCAGTTTGCTAGACCACACACACCGACCCCACTGCTACATCCTTGCACCTTAGATCTCAAAAGGTGTGAGCATCTAACCACAAGAAAAATCTGCAAAAACAAGCCAATTCTGTTTGACATCCATCAGACACTAAATACTATTGACATTCTCACTTACAACCTTCTCTTCTTACCTCTGCAGCTTCGAAACGGCTTCAGGTTTCGGTGCTCCTCTGGCAACTCTGTTGTTTTATCTGTCCCTGAAGGTTCTTGTGTCTCCTGCTCCGTGTCAGATTGATTGTGGCCTCTCCTCACTGCTGATGCTGCAGTGCGAGGAAAACACACCCTCTCCTGGCTCCCTCGCTGCCTCTCCCCTCCTCTGATTGGCTGCCGTCAAGAGGCAGTGACATCACCCTTTTTTCTTCCAGCTCCCTGCCTCTTTTTCATCACTCTCTTCTCTCCTTTCCTCCCTTCATTCTCTGACCATTCCTTTATTGTCTTCATCCTGATTTCCACTCTGCATTCCCCTGGTGCCAAACGAAAAACGTCCATAATTTCATCTGTGATTGGCAAGATCTGTCAGAGCAGGAGGAGAAATTCAGTCAGACAGAGGAGTGATGACATGTTAAATGCAGAGAGATGTTCTCCAGCACCATTAAAGTCTTTTTGCTGGTGGTTTGGTGGGCGTGAGTAATAAGGATGAGAAATGTATGTTATGCTAATTACTGCATTGTTATGCAGTATTTGTATGGGGGCACAGGAAAAGCTTTTCATCGATCCCTCCCTTATAGTGGCAGTTAAATACAGAAAGAGAGGATCCAGGAATTTGGCATTACACTTTTGTTTGTGTATAATGACCATATACACTGCAAGCAAAAAAACAAATTTAAAATCACTGTTGTCACATCAACATTTCAAAATCTAAACCTTGACAAAAAGTAGTCTTTGAGAATGTCCAAGTATAAATCCAAATCCACAACGGAATAAAAATAAGTATTTATGTCTAAAAACACTAGAGAATTTATAAGCTAGTTTATATAGAACAGTTTAGGAATCTAGTGGTTACACCATGGCATTACATAAGCTCATCTTTTACTCCCACCAGATGGCAATTCAAAAATTGGATTTTAAATGCAGTGTCTCTATTTTAACAAGGAACTCTGCTTTAATTGAAAAATAATTTTAAAATATATTAGAAAAAATATAAAACATAATAAAGTGTGTATTTTTTCCAATGGTGATTAATAAATTTTTCAAATAGCTAATAAAAATGTATAAATATTGCATAGTATCATAAAACCCCTCAAAATAACAATACAAATACTGTATATTACATTGTTTTTCCTGAAAATCAAAGTTACACTACAAAGACAGGCTTCTATCACTTCTGATCACGGAGGAGCCAAAAAATGACCCCAAAACGAAGAGGACCAGAGGGTTAAAACGTCTCCACTATATTTTAAAATCTTTGTGAATTAAACTGCTGCTGGGAAATGAAAAGAAAAATCTGTTAAGCTACTCTTGACGCTGATATAGTGTGACTAAAGGAGCCGTTACTCAAACTATCACACGGTTGAATGACAAATGAATCACGCACAATTTGGTTCATGAGGAAAGGGGACTCGCTGCAATGCAAATGACAGATTTTTAAGGACAGATTTTTAAGCTACAAGGTAAAAATAAACAACTATCATAAACTCTCCATCTACACAATCGCCCGTATGCAAGCACAGTGCAGATGGGACGTTACATGTATACAGTAAAAGGTCAGTGCTTGCGAGTGCGCTAGAATAAATCTACAAAGAGCCGATCTCTTTGTTATGTGACATTATCTGGCTTTGTGTGCAGTGCCACACTTACAGAGTGCCATTCCTGCAGGTGTCTCATGGCACACACATGCTGAAAAACACCAGTCGCTGTCCTTTAACCGGAAACTAATGCCCAGCCTTCTGTTAAAGGACCACAATTTGTGACAGGTCCATGAGCACATCCTGAAGCAGGCAGGACAAATGAAGCTTGAAGGTTCATCTTGAAAACCTCACACAGGGAGTTGCCAGTTTGCATTAATGCCATCAAATGCAATAACAAAAGCTCATGCAAAACAGCCACTTTGAATAAGTATGATTTGCAAGGGATACAAATAGACTGTCAACCACCAAAAGCCAAATTACAGCATTATGATCAAAGGATGATTTTATGGGAATTTTTGTATGAAACAGCTGGGCTCTTTTCTAAAATAGTTGCACTCTATGGATGGAGTCAAAGTGGAAGAAAAATTAACTGGAAATCAAGACGTGGGATTATTTTCTATTCCACTGTCCTTGCATACCATTTATTGATTTCTCTTATTCTTGATATTTTTATTTTATTTCATTTTATAGAAAAGTCAAGGACAACATAAAACTGAGGAATTGGGACCTGATTCAAACCTGTATTTTCACAACAAGCTCAAAAAAGCAATTCAGGGAACTTTTTGTAGCAATGTGAAGAGTCAATGACCTACACATATTTCACCTCCCTCTTAAAGTCAGAATACATATTTACTCATTACATATTTACTGGATCAACAGCTTTTGTAATATTCCTGTGTATATTTTTCAAATAATTTAAATAAATGCTGTTTTTGCAAAGGAAAAAATCAAGTCAAGGTTTTCACAAAAATATTAAAGCAAAACAGTGATAATGATAAATGTTTCTTGAGCAGCAAATTCGGCATATTAGAATGATTTCTGAAGAGACATGTGACACCCGAAAACTGTATTTTGATTTTAGTATATTTTAGATAACGTGCATCAATGAGCCTTGGCCACCCATGACCTGTCGCCAGTTCACCACTGTTCCTTCCTGAGAAGGAAATGATCTGATTCTCATTTTTGACAGATACTGACCACTGCAGACCAGGAACAAGAGCTGCAGTTTTGCTCTGACCCAGTCGTCTAGCCATCACAATTTGGCCCTTGTCAAACTCGCTCAAATCCTTACACTTGCCCATTTTTCCTGCTTCTAACACATCAACTCTGAGGACAAAATGTTCACTTGCTGCCTAATATATCCCACCCACTAACAGGTGCCGTGATGAAGAGATAATCAGTGATATTCACTTCACCTGTCAGTGGTCATAATGTTATGCCCTGTGTGTGTGTGTGTGTGTATAAAAAAAAATCTACAATATACTAAAATGTATAATTATATATAAAAGAGACAAAAATATAACAATTTGACAAATGACTGCAAAACTACATTACACAGCATGCAGTCAACTGCACACTTTTGAGGTTTATGTAATCTGGAATTTTGGTCTGTCAATAATTCATGAATTGGACGGGAGCCACAGGCTGAGCTTTGCCTCCATTACCCTTCAATTACTCAGTGATTAACACCAGGTCAGACCATCAGAATGACGCCACATCCACTTAATGAATTCAATTAATCCATTAGCTGCCCAAGTACAGCCACAAAATAACCAAGCTAAACCAACGACCCCAAGAGTGGTCCCATGTTGCAACATGCATTTATATGCAACCTCTGGCTGGCAATGTCAGGGTAACAGTTACTGATACCATCTTCATTATGTTTAAGATCTGCTAAAGGCCACTACCCACTGTGTAACAGACTGATCTCTTGATTAATTCACTCTTCCGGTCACAAATACAGACAAACAGCACGTTTGTTTTGTTCTGTTTCTAAGGAAGCACACTCCTCAGGATCTAAAGTGGGACAAGCTATGACGTTAAATCTCCCTCTCTCTCGAGGTCTCTGGTTATTGTGCACCAACACAAGAAACAGGCGCTGAAAATGAGTGAGAGAGATGAAGATGAAGGGAAACAGAGCAGAGATGAAGACAGGAAGGAGGAAGCCAGCGATTGATGATTTATAATGGCACTGCTAGAATGCAGAGTCTGTTCATAAGTTAATTTGACTATGAGGTCATGCGAGCCGCAGTGGTGTCTGCGCTTCTGGAAAGAGGTTTTCTCAGCCTCTGATTTGAGCAGAGACTCCCAACCCATTTCCAGACTGATAGAAAGGCAAGTGAAGCAGAAGAACAAAGGTGGGAAAACATTTAAAAGGCGACACTTGGGCTTCTGCAGTGGGATTCACTGAACAACCTCTTAAAAAGTGTGACAGATAAAAATGCAACTGTTAATTAAATCGCATTAGCATTCCGTTTCAAAGGACTCTCTTCATATTATCGCCACAGAACCAAAAGACCTAAAATCAGGCTCCGAAAAGTCAGCATATTTCAGTAGCTCTTAATCGTTTCCCATAAACACATTCCCTAATAATGTCATTACATAAGCATAATGGCCTAAAACTAATTGCAACATGCTCTGAAAACAATACGAGTTGTTAGATCATACAATAAAGCTTTTCACAGCTTAATATAATAGCATTAAGTCTGTACAGGAAATGATCACTAGCACTACAAGGTTAAAATATACATTCTCATTTAGAAGCATGAAGTTAATTGCCTTTCAGTCTGCCTGAAAAATTAAGCAGTCCATTTATTTCCTTCCTTGTCATTTCTCCAGGAGAGTCAATATTCAAGCTGATTTATGCACACTGTATTACACTAAAAGTGCCCTGGCTTTGTCTCAAAAAACACACTTCATTAACAAACTGGCTTTGTGCCTTGAACAAATCCAAGCCATTTTCTCATATCTGAAACAGTATATTTAAGATAATAAACTATGACAACTGAAAAACATTGAGAAAACCATAAGAACGACTTTGTTTAGGATACCTGCACAAAGCGCTCTTCACTCCACTTGCATTATTGATTGGTTTGAGGTAAATCAAAAACCAAGGCACTTCCATGCTGATAAGGCAGTTTAATCAAACAATGCACTCAAGTCACCCTAATGGATTAATTTTGTACCTGAAAGAATATGTTTAGGAATTATTTGAAATCATTATTTTGTAAATTTAACAGCAACAACAATCACTGCACTGTGCACTCCCCCTGCTGGCCAGCCTGAAAAGCAGAATATAAAAGTCATAACTGAACCGTCAAACATCACAAGACATGTTTCTCCTGTGAAGAATTATGACGTGAAACTTGTACATAGCATAATTGTTGTCCAACCCGGAAAATCCTCTTTTGGTTACACTATTTTAAGTTGTGTGTTACAATGTAAATATGCATTTGAGTACTGAGTAATAATAATGTACTCTTAGGCTTAGGAATAGGTTATAGTTTAGGGTTAGATGCGTGCAATTATGCATAATTTACCGTTATTGCTACAGTAAGTACATGTAACAAGGACACCAAAACAAAGTGGGTAACACTAGTGTTCTTGTTATATGTTACATGTATTTGACATAGTAATAACAGTAAATTATACATAAATACATGCGACTACCCCTCAACCAAACCCTAATCCTACCCCTATAGTAAGTACATGTAATTAATATTACTCAGTACTTAAATATATAATTACACTAACAATGACCAAATCACATACAGCTTTAACGAGAATGAATGCATGCACATGATGCAAAAGGCAGTTACTTCCAGGTGCATCATTTCCTTCAATGTTATTTCTGGAAATAAGACCTAGGGTGTGTGAAAACACTTTTATTCTTGGAGGCTGCAGAACAGGCACATTCTGATGGTTTAAACAGAATAAACAAAAAGGATACATCTGAAAGAGGCAATGATCACGGCTCCAACATCCTCTCACCTTTGATATTGCACTTTATGTTGAGAGATGTCAGTCTAGACAAGTGGACTCCTGCTGTCTGGGGTGAGGAGGAGAAAGCAGGCATGATGAACTGTCTCCTAACAGCACGGATTCCCAGCATGGACATCGCTGGGAGCTCCAGATGGTCTGAGACACTGATTACACTTCACACCAGCTCCCATGCAAAAAGAGTGCAAGAGGGCAAGAACAAAGGCTAAAAAGCCTGTCCTAAAACACCAGTTTAAAAAAACCCCAAAGCAATAAATGTGAGATTCATGCAGGTGATCAATAACTGGACAGAATTCCTCATACATAACTCAGGATGAAGAATAGAGCTTTTAATACTTGGACCCCACAGCATGTGTCAAGTTAGTTTTCATGGACCTCCATCAGTATATCTCTTATAACATATAAATGATATTTGCTCCTGTTAGTGCAAATGTGTAAGGCATACATTGAAACAACTCTAGAGGACACAGTGGGCTCATTTTATGCATTTATTTATGTAGCAATTTACGTTCTGATTAGCTGCTGAGAGGCTGCATCAGCAGTTTGGTAATAACCGCATGTGTCTGAGCACCCGCGGTTCAACGTCTCAGTCCTTCACTTCTTAAATCTGTGTGTTCCTCTCCAAAAATACCACAAAAGTTGCCTAAAAATGTCCCCGTTCTGAAAATCCCTGCACATCTCATTTCATGTTCTCACCCTCCCGCCAGTATCCATGACTTCCCCCCCCTTCCCCAAATTAAAGTTCCCATTTGCAAAGCTAGTGAGGTCACACATTAGCAACAGAGGACAATCAACTTTTTTTTCCCAGCCAGAGGGTTACAACCATCCTCTTTACACACACAAAACAGCCCTCTCCTTATGTTAACAGCCAGAGAAGAACAAAAAAGATTAAACATAATAAACTCCCAAACCTTTTGTACAGAGAAACCAAACTTATAGGAGAAAATGTCTTTTACATTAGTCCGCAGATATCCTTTGTGATCCTCTCCCGGGCTCTGTAATTTTAATAGGGAAGTGAGACACACACATATACCAAATACAGTTCGGTGTGTCGATGCGAGGCTCTGTGTGTAGTGGGCAATGTCAATACATCTCTATCACTTGTTTAGCCGTCCATCTGTTTGTTTTATGTGGATTAGAAGTAGGTCTTGGCCGTATGTATGATAGTGATGTGAATATGCATGTGTGTCATAAGTTAACAACATGTAAGTCTACATCTGTGTGAGTCTGTATGTGGGTTTAAGAGAGAGTCTTTAGGCCAGTCCAAAGCCTTCAGAACATTCCTGAATGGCCAGCAGCAGCATGTGTCTTAACTTCTCGTAGCTCTCATACGCCGGGAGGTCCAACTGGTTAAAGCTGGAAGGAGAGAGAAACAGAGGTGAAATAAAACAATAAAGAGAAAAAAAAGATGATATTTTTGATCATGCAATGTAGCAGCATGTCTCATCCATTAGTTTTTACAAGTGCTTTATAACATAAATTCTGAATTTCCATGATGCATAATGCATTACATGAAAACATTGTGTTTTATGAGGCAACAATGTTCATTTACCAAGTGTGTGCAGAGGGCAGGCGGTCAGTGGAGCGGTCATCTCGGTGGATCTGGAATTTCTGGATGCCATTCATTCCCTCCAGTGCAGCAAAGCCCTGCAGTGGCACTTTGGATGTGCCCGTAACAAACTGCAGGAATTTGGCTCTGTCGGCCTGGTCAAAGGATCGTAATGCGCGCCAGAACCACTGGATCTGTGTAGAGAAAAGAGGACAGAAAAATGAATACCACATAGAAAATAGCAAAACGTTTTTATCAGAATCAAAATCAATGCTTTAACTGGAAGCAGGAATATGTGATTTTAAACAGGTTGGCTATAAAATTATTCCGTGCTGCAGTAATATGCCCCAAAACTCAGTTCCATCACCCAAAATGAGTTTTTGGTCAAAGCCTGGGGCCCGTACCATGATCGTAGCTGAACAAACTCAGGGTTACATGATTAGTTTTGTTGACAAAACCAAACCAATCCAATCCGGCTTTGTTGGTACCATGACGTTGACCATCAACTTTCTCTAACTCAACTTTGATCCCGAGTTAATGAATAACCATGGAATGTGTGCACATGAAAGTGTAACATCAGTAGTGAACAGCCAAATCACATGCCTTAAAACATGCAAAACTGCGATTTACTTCTCACAAGAGTCAGCAATTTCAATTCTCTCTTCTGCCGAAGATTGAAAAGACTGAAGAATATGAAGTACATAAATCAATTTACATAGCAAGAAAATATCTTGCCATTTTAGTGCAAGTGAAAATTTTAGTTTAAAGTTTATATAGTTTAGTTTATATAGCTTCTGATTTTAAAGCTTATTTATATTACACATTATCTGTGTATGTTTATATACATTTAAACTAAATGTGTAATAATTGTTAAACTAAAATTGCTCATGTAATAGATTATGCATATACTAATTATATAATTAAAATATAATATAATTATAATAAATCAGTGCTAAAAGCCAGACGATTTAGTTTTTAATAAATCTGTTACTATGTACGCAGTGACCTTTAATTTGAAGCAAGAGAAACTGGGGGAGTGAATTTATTGCTTCAGACAGGTGTCACAGATGATTGGTGCATTTGATGTCCTTTGATGTGTACATACCTGAATAGAACTGGACTGATATTTGTGGTATTCTGTATTGGCTTTGAGGTCGTCAATGTCGATGGTGGGCAAGCCGGAGATGAGCAGCTCCAGCTCTTGCTCAGTGAAGATGGAGATCAGTCTCTTGGGGATGATCTCATAGAAACCCTCCAGGAAGGCGGCCAGCTGCTTACGGATCGCACCTGAGAAACAAAGATGTTGTTTCAGAACCTCCCCCTTCCTCAAGCAAGAACATTTATTGAAGTGTATGCTCACCTGTCATCTTCATCTGGCAGACCAGATGAACATATTCCTTCTTATTCTCTTCTGTGACCAGGATGTTGGCACCATTGGCCTTCAGATCTCTCACTTCACACACACCAAACTCTTGGACCTGAGAACATACGAGTAAGTGATTATCAAGCCTGTTTCTTCATACTAAAACAATCTTAATACCGAAATAACAAAATAAGTAAGTGTACTCGGTAGGAAAATGCAGCCCATACCTCTGTGCTGAATGTCAGCTCATAGCCCAGAGTGGACACGTCATTCTCCAACAAGTAGACCAGACCCTGGAAGAAGGGATAGTCTTCGCTTTCCATGTCTGTATACCTATAACACAAAATAATCCAGCTTGTTCTATATACATTGTAGAAATATATACACCATCTAATCATGATGAGGAGGATAATCCTTGATGGTACCTGACGCTCTTGCCCAGGATGTGCTTGTAGAAGCTGCGTGTAAAGTAACACTCCAATAGCCTGTTGTCATAGACTGCTTTGGCCACCACACGCCCCACAAACTTGAAGTAGCTGAGATGGTTGGGGTTGCAGTGGGAGGAAGGATTGATGGTGTAGGTGACCCGGTCACCGGGCGAGGTGCGGAACAGGGCGTACATGGGGTTGAACATCTCTCTGGAGATGATCATGTACCACTCCCTTAACAGCCCACCTGCATCCTGACCCTCCTCTCCTTCAAACACTATATACCTGTAGAGAAATATCATGAGAATGAAAAAGAGAACAAAAAACTGCCCTGCTCTTGCTGCTTGCAGCTATCGGTAAAAAAAACAACAAAAAAACCTGTGCACATCAGTGAGAGTTTGTGAAAGTGAGAAAGCATGAGAGATTTACAGTCTGTTCTTCATGTCCTCTGGGCTCTTGCGGTGCAGCTCTCTGTAAGAATCTTCAAAGACGTGGTCTCTCCTCACGTGGACGGCCATATCCTCTTTCCTCAGCCCCTCATCCAGACGCTCCAACTCTTGACGGAAATACCTAAGAGAGACACTTATTAGATAAAGACTCCAAACTGAAATGTAACAAGAGAACAGAAACATCCATAAATGTGGGCTTGAGACTAAAAGGCCAGTAGAGAAGGGAGAATAATAATAAAAATAAAAATAAATCTCTAATGAACCTCTAAAAATAAAATATATGAAATACATTTAGCAAAAACAAAATTAAGTCTGTTGTTTTGATTTTCTGCACTGACAATTTAATGGTAATCCAGATGTTTTAGTTGATTTTGTGTTTTTATAATTCCCATTCTCCATCATTTTAATATATAGACTCCCACTAGTTTGGTACACTACTTTAATATTAGTATTAAAAATCATCTCGATAGACTTTTTTTATTACAGCAATTGGGGGAAGCTTACATTTTTTTTTATTTAATGTTTGTCATATAATGTCAATAAAATTATTATTATATAATAAGAATAATGTTAAATGAAAAAAAAAAAATAATATTTAGGTGTGAAATATGACCCAGGAAAATGTTCTTAATGGTCATGAAAATAATGTCAACATTTCTTAATGGTGTATAAAAAGGCAGAAAAAGTATCTTACTTGCGCTTGACATCAAAGTCCAAGATGCGGATGTAGTCAACCAAAACGGCAAATGGCCCATCTGCCAGGTGAGTGGTGGACTGACGGAGGATCTGATTCAGCACTGTGCGGTGGGTCTCTGTTAACGACAGAGAGAGTTCATATCGAGGACAGCCTTCATCAGTATTCATCATGTACTCCTCTACACTGTGTGAACTTCCATTAGGGACCATAAGACAGCTTGTGCTTGATTGACTAACCTGCAAAACGCAGGAACTTCTGCGTGTCTGGAGGCAGGTTGGAGGAGATGTGCATAGAGGAGGGCTCCCTGGAAAAGAAGGGGTCCAGAGAGGAGGGGGTGGCGGGAGTAAGAGGGGCAGGGGACAGTGGGGGTGGCTCGTCCTTGATGTGTGACAGCTGGCTCTCCCGAGTGTCTCGAACCGGAGGTTTGCTTTCCCGTTCGGTGGCATGCACCAGGAAAAAGGCCTCCACTGCAGGCTGCAGCACTACAGGAGTACAAATAGATGTTAGATGAAATAATTTATTTTCTTAAAAAAAAAAAAAAAAAAATCTGTAAAAAAATAAACAAAAATACCTAAAACTGCATGTTGGTCATGAGACTCTTCAAGTTCTTTCAGACACTCCCCCAGCATGTCCCATAGCTCGTCTAAAAACAGCTGCTCACTCAACAACGGCAGGTCAGGCAAACGCTCCTCCTGTTCCTGCTGACTGCTGCTCTCTTCACCTACTCACACACACAAACCATATTTTAACATGCATTCTATATAAACCAGTTATTTCAGACTGATTTTTCTCAAGTTTTATCAATGCAGAACCAGGCATATGGGCCATGGATAGTGTTACATCGTTTGTAGAATAATTATGCACTGTAAGCCTGGCCAAAAAGAGTAATTAATACTATACTTAATGCATTTACCCATTTCATGCTTACATTGCAAAGCCATATAAATCATCATACAAGTATATAACTGTACATCAATGAAATTACATTTGACGTGAACTTAAATCTTAATATAGAAAAAGCAACAGGACATTCAGCTTTGACTGAAGTTATGTACACTGCAGTTCAAAAATTTGGGGTCATAAGATTAAAAAAAATTTTTTTTTTTTTAATTCTCTTATGCTAACCAATGCAAACCAGAAACAAAAACATTGACCCTTAACTTTTGAACAATAGTGTAGAAATGTATTTATTAAAAAATGCATTTAAAATAATAACTAGTATGAATTTTAGCACCTTTCTGATTCCCAGTTTCAATTAAATTTCAGTTTGTTTTAACAAAAATAACAGCAAAAACAACAAGCCTAACTAAAATAAATTTCAAACATTAAAGACAAGTAAACAGTTATAAATTAATAAAATAAGCACATATAAACAAATTAGCAATAGCATAATAAATACAATTGAACAAAGTTTAGGTAAAGAAGCTGAAATCAAACGTAATAAATTGTAAAATAACACTGCATATTTTTTTAAATAAAATACAGATTAATCAAAAGTTACAAAAGTTATTCAGTCAAGATCAGTTAATGATTTTCTTCTGTTGCTTGATTAACAGACAGCAGCAGGAATATTAGGCTGCTGTCACTTTAAAAGCTAATGCATGCATTCAATATACTGATACGCATGCATTTTCTTTTTCTACTGCTTATCTTCACTTATGACAAAACCGTTTACGTGGATATTTCAAGTGGTGCTCACTGTAGAGTCACATGACGTCCAGCTCCACATGAGGGAGACATACAAAATGTGCAGTGGTGAGGGGTCCCCAGTACAGGTTTGAGAACCACTGGGTTAGGGTATAGTTGGATATTCTAGCTCCACCTATTAGCTGGACTAGCTGGACATCAAGCAAGGGGGAGCTAGACGCAAGCTCCAGCCATTTGCTCTGCAGTGAGCAGCCTCCCTGATATTTTGATGATGCGAAAGAGAATGCAATTCAGTATTCACTTACTATATGAGGCGGCTTTCTGAACGCATGCTTTGGATGTGCACATAGCACAGAAAACAGCGCAAGAGTACAGAATAGAGTTTTCCTTCACGCCTTCTTGTGCTCAAATAGTTTCAAATTCATTAAAATGTGCACACAAGAATTGACAAGCGGAATCCAAATTTGCATGTCTTATTGTATCCATGGTTGTTGGAAATTAGGAATCAGTTCTAAAATGGAACTGGTTCTCGATACCAAAACCCTATTCCTTGCAGTACCATTATAGACACTATAAATCATAGCAGTCACGTATGAGAACATAGAAGTTCAGTGATTCAGATGCTATAATTCCATTCACCGAAGTTCCTATGGTCATAATTTCACAGCTCTTGTTTTACAGGGCCATACCTAAGGTTGCCTGGTCCTGTTCTAGGGGTGAGGGCTGGTCCACATCCATGGGCGAATCATCTCTTTGAGCTGCTGGAGGCTCGGCAACAGAGTGCACCTCCGACTGAACCAGGGGAACCAAGGAACAGGATGAGAATCAATACAATTCCCCCCAACAGAGGAGAAGAGACAAATAGAGTGTATAATGCAAGAAAAAAGATGAAATGGGGGTAATCACAGACCGAAACCAGAAGCAGTGCTAGAGACTGAGTATCATGCATCAAAACATTCAGACATTGGCAGGAAATAGGGGGTTGGGATGGAGCTTAAGCAAAGCAGCATTGACAGCCAGCCAAAAATCAAACCACACACAAAAAGACAAAGCTAGAGACGGGAGAGAATCAAAAAGCTGGATGCAACATTCAAATCTCTCAAATACTGCACCATACAGGCTTTTTGTGTTAAATGCAGCACAATGCAGTGGGAAGGCAGAGCAGTAGAGAGGTGAAACAGAGCTGGGGTTTAGAAAAGAGTCACTGGTAGATTTTATGACAGAATGACTTGGTTTGTCACTGGAAAAGAATTGTGGGCTCAGTGTAACTTTAGTAACTTTTAAAATAGTGTCCGAGGGGGTCTTTTAGAAGACGTATAGTTTTCATTTTAACTGCAAGCAAAAGATTTACCATTTTCATTCTATTTAATGAGTAATCAGGGCTTGGTGATATAGGTAGTATTTGTGATATCTGCGATGATTTTGTTGGTGATATAAAATGATGCATTCTGCATCAGTGATTTTAATTGCAATTGATTTTCTAAATACCTTTCTGATTTCATGCCATTTCATGTCTGAGTATGAAGACTTTAAGAAAGATTATAATAGGCTCTCAGGTTTAAACAAAAACGGTAAGTTTGAATAATTTGCATGAATTTCCAAACACGTGCTTTTGCGCCTTCCATTTCAATGAATTCGTTAAAGTAAATATTGCCGTCTATAACATCTATTGATAAATTGGAACATATTAATTAATATATAATTATGTAAATTATATTTTATTTGTTCATTTAGTAAAAGCGCACTATTTTAGTACATTATATGGGACCCTGGACCACAAATCAGTCATAAGTCATACATAGTATAGGTCAAAATGATCGATTTTTCTTTTATACCAAAAATCATTAGGATATTAAGTAAAGATCATGTTCCATGAAGAGATTTTGTAAATTTCCTACCGTAAATATATAAAAAATTGCTAAGGACTTAATTTGGACAACTTTAAAGGCGATTTTCTCAATATTTATTTTAACTATATCACTGTGCCCTGTGTGTAACGTCCAAATAAAATGGAGAGTAACTTGACTGAGAAAAATAAGTCAATGGTGTCCTAGGCTGTGAGATATCATCACTAAGAAATACACAGGGTATTATGAACATCATGGGTGTGTGTGATGGTGAGTACAGTCAGTAGCAGTCTGCCTGTTGTCAGTGCGGCCCATGCTAACCGTGGCTGCGCTGGCCGTGCCAGCGGGGGGGTTGTTGGTTGCAGAGGTACTGGGGGCAGACGATCCAGCCACAGCCACAGCAGCGGATGCAGCAGCAGCAGCAGCAACAGCAGCGGAAGAAGATGCGGATGAAGAGGGTGGGGGGGCCTGCTGTAGACGGCGGGCCCTCTGCCCCTCTCTCACCATCTGAATGATGGCGTCCGCTTCAGCCTCTAGCTGACGGACCGCAGCCTGGATACTGCTGGCCGAGCCCAGACTTGTTGAACCTGGAAACAAATGGGGAATGAATCTAGAACATAAAATAAGCTGTCTATAAAGCTCAATGGAGGACAAGACTGAATTGAAAGCTTCAATGTGAAGCATGGAAATGTTCTTAAAGGATTAGAGGATGCCTCTGCATTAAAAGAGAGTGACTTACTCAGTCTTCCTCCTGTCTGCTTAGCTTTCTTGTTAGCACGCCGTGTGTCTTCTCTAAGCTGAATAATGACCTGCAGAACACGCAGGAAAAACTTCTGCGTGGAGGTCTTGGAAGTGAGCGAGCTCATGCAGGGCAGCTGCAGCTCACGGCCACCTAACGTGCGCTTCTGAGCAGCCACAATCACCACACTCTCTGACCCATCAAACCTGTAATCCATTCAGACCCAAGGGAAAGGACAAGTACTGTTATTGTTGAGAACCATTATGTGCAGAAGAAAAGTCAAGTCCTGCAATTTGTGTTGTCAATTTTTACTCATTCAGCAGAATCTTTTATCTGGGAAGTTTCTTTAAATTGCTCCAAATATGATTTCAACCACCAATTATTATTATTTTTTTAATACAACCAGCTTAAATCCAGAGGTACATTATCATTGAAAAGTGTGTGGTCAGTGAGATTTTTTTTTTTTTTTAGAAGGTAATTAATACTTTGATTACGCAGAATGCATTAAGTTGATCAAAAGTGATAGAAAATGTATACATTTATAATTTTACAAAAAATAAAAATTTCAAACTAAAATCAAAGAATCCTGACAAAAAAGTACCATAGTTTCCACAAAAATATTAAGCAGTACTACTGTTTTCAAGATTGATAAAAAAAAATAATAGACATTTCTTGAGCACCAAATCAACATAATAATGAGATCTGATTATGATACCTTGATTAAATTTGAAGGAGAAAAAATAAAAGAAATAAAAAAACAATTCACAATCATATCAACTGCATCTGGACCAAATTTTGTGCTGATATCTTAAAGCAATCAATAGTTTGGCATTTGGAAACATGGTGGCCTTTCTTTCAAAAGTCCAAAATCCTCTGCAAATTGATCAAGCATTAAAATATTTATAATTACATGGAATAAGTAACCAGTAATACAATCCTGGCTGAATGATGATCTTCCAGCGCAGTTTCAGAAGTGCGCTCCTATTCTATGGTGCACAGTAAAGACCAGTCAATCTAAGCGATCAATCCAAGCATGCTCCTGCTGTAAAACAGTGTCTGATTGGTCTCAACATAAATCACCCCTACCCACTTCACCCACCGCACCGGCGATCCAATTGTCCATTGGATGAACTCTCAAATGACGAAATAAAACTTTACATCATGATTGCGGCGCAATGTTGTTTGGCCAATTAAACAAGGATTTGACAACACTGTAAAGTAGGAATGCACGACAGGATTTTTTTGGGGCCGATACCGGTTTTAACAAACAATTATTGGCTGATTCCGATACCGATATTTGTCACTTGCCCTCTTATTGAAATTTTGTCATTAAAATAGAGTGTTTTGATCATGTTTTAAATCAGCAAAGTAAAAATAAAAAACACCATACATTAACTTACAGCCTACTAGCTAGTTTATTGCTGCATTATCAAATAATTTCTAATGAACATAGACTGGATCCATTTAACATTCAGCAGGCTAACATAAATATATAAATGCAACAGAACAATATATATATGAAATAATCAGTGCTTTTTAAGTAGGTTTAATGTTAAATAACTGCATATTCTTCACTGTATAAATTAAAAACATTATTACATTGAGACGTAGCAAAATTCTATTGTACAACATTAATTCTATTGCACAACTACTTTGTTAAACTGAACTTTTATATCGACAGGTTGCCGTGAAGACCTTCAAGTTCCTGTGTGTTTGTTTATGATATGACGATATCAATGAAATGGTAAAATGCTCATGAAGTGACTGGAGATGCATTCATGTCCTCATATTGAGGCGGCAGAGGCTGAAAAACACCGCGAGTCAGTGTGTGTGAGGTAAATGACATCACACAGAAACATGCAGGATTCATATTTAAACAGTCTTTTTGCAGCTTAATATTCACAGACACTAGTATTTTATCTGATCTGATTTAAGTGTGCTGACCCACATTTTATTTATTCATCAACACTTTGACAAATTCCAATAGGCAGCAAAATCTGTTTTTATGACTGGATTCCGACTGCGTTTTTCCGCATTGCGGAAATGAATTATTTAATCAAGAGTAGTGAATGATTTTTTTTGTTGTTGTTGGTCTTTTGTTTGATTAACATTACAACGCAGACAGCGGCGCAACAAGAACATTACATTATAAACTTGAATTATACAGCAGACATTATTCAGCTCAGTGCCTTCATGCAGTTAATTAATAAACCATTGGTTTGTTATATTGGCCTTTTTCATGCATAGGCTATATGCTGATGGTTGTAAATTGATTAAAAAAAAAAAAAAAAAAAAAAACAGCAGATAAATATTGGCAGCCAATACGTCAGTGCATCTCTGCTATAAAGTGAAACAACAGCAATCACCAGGCCCCTCTGCAGGCATTCGTTATAATGCATAGATGATTATATTTATATTATATTATCCCCCGGTTTCAGAAGGCTTAAGCCTAGTCCCAGACTAAAATGCATGTTTGATCTGATTTAGCTAAAAGTAACTTGCACAGACATATCTTAAAATGTCAGTGCCATTGTTTTGTCTCAAGATGCATGCTAGTAATTTTCTAAGGTACGTTTATAAAAGCTACTTAAATGCCCTAATTGAACAAAGCCATAATCCTGGCTGTCCTTTTAACTTTTTTGTGAATGCAGAGATAAATTGTTCACCACAAGACAAGTAATGTGCACTAACAAAGTATACAGGATCAATTTTGATTTCATGCCAACTTTAAAGGCTATTAATTTCAAAACTAATCTGATTACTCAATCGTCAAAATGTTTGTTTTACTGTATTTTTAATCATTCAAATCAATGCAGTCTTGGTGAAAGCAAGAGATTTTTAAAAATGTTTTAGAAAAAAAGTCTAACCGACCACAAACATTTGAATGGTAGTGTAGGTTGAAACTTTCTTGTCACCTGCTGGTCATCTTGCCCTTGAGGCGTGTGGTGATGGATGGGTCATCATGAGAAGCTTCAGGAGACTGAGCATCAGCACGTGCTCTTCTCTGCTGCTCCAGGTTATACTCCCTCAACTCCGCCAGTAAAGTGCCTGAAAAGAGACCACAAATCAAAAGACGGTGATTCAGTTTTGCAATTTAAGAAAAATAAGCTGAAAACAGACTATTCATGGTGGTGATGACAATCATGAGCACAGTAGCATATACCTGGACAGCTACATTTAAATAGAAATGCATATTAAATATTTAGCAGAGCGACTACACAGAAATCTTACAAGTATAGTACCAAAAAAAAAGGGTGGTAACATTTTCTCCATAAGAAGAGGTACTGACCGATTTGTTTGCAGAGAGTGTATCCAAGCTGACGCGCCCCACTGAGCAGAAGTTTGAGTACAGTGTCTCGGGTTAGCCCATCCCCTCTTGACAGCTGCAGCAGGATGTTGGCCGCATCCTCCAGACCTTCCTCTGAACACGAGTGGGACGTCAGCACCTGGACACAAACCACAGGGGGTAACTAATCAGACTGCTGAGCTGGGTCAGAAGAGCCCAGGGTTAGGCGAACCAGACATGAGGCGACATATGTGCGTGCATTATCATTAAATACCTCCACAGAGAGCTGCAGTTGTTTCTCTGTCAGTCCAGTAGAGGCAAGTTTGGTTTCAATATCTGTGAGGCTCACTGCCGCCTTCAGTTTTCCAGCTAAAATAGTGAGATAAGGTGAAATACTGTACTTCCAGAGGCCCAGACAATTGACTGGTCAATCGCAGCATTAAACAAAATTATTCAGAATGACCTCTAAAATGTATAAAAGTGGATATCTTCCCTACAAATTTGTGGTATTTTTTAGTTATTTGTTCGATATTAGCAATGTTTACCAGAATAGAAGTGGTGCATTGAAACACTGTTGTAATGAAATGTGTGTTTATAGAATATTTTACAATGGCTTTGAATGAGGCTCAGCCAAACAAATAAACGGGTCCGGAACTATCAGTTTTGTAATTATGATTTTAACTTAGCGGAGACTGTTATTAAGAATAACACAAAATAGCTAGTATTAGTCCATGTTTTTAATCCATTATGTTTTCAAACACTCAGGTAGACTCACCAGTAATACTGCTAGAGGTGGTGGTGCTGCCTGCAACAACAGATACTGTAGTTGCTGGTTGAGAGGGCATCGGGACTATTGAACCCTGCGTGGTGCCCACACCTGCCACCGCTGAGATGGTCCCTGTCCCCGCTGTGATTTGAGTGGAAGGTGCAGAAGGTGTGGCAGTTGGGGCCTGAGGCACTGGGTGGCTGGCTGGAACCTCTGTGGCCTTATTGTCAGGCAGAGCGATGGAGATCAGAGAGAGCAGGCGGAGCAGTTTCTCAGTGAGGAGAGAACTGCGACGGATCACTGGGTGAGACAGCATGTTCATCAGCTGGCCCAGTGGAGACGCCTCAAGGCTGAACAACGCCCCCTCTGTCTCACCAGCACCGCCTAGAGGCACAGTCTTCATTGAGGCCTTGCCCTTACGGCTCACATTCATGTTGTCCAGCTTGACAAGGAGATCCCAGAAGTCAGTGGAGATGCCCAGGGACTGTGGTGTAACTGAGCAGGCGCTCAGGGAATTATGGGTAGAAGTGGGATTGCTCGGAATAGCTGAGGAGTTACTCTGACTGGTGCCACCCGACCGGCAGCTTGCACTAGCAGTTGGTGTTGAACCAGCACAAAGACGAGTGTCCAACTCAGATGAAGAGGCAGACAGGGTATCTTTACAGCGTTGCTGAGTAAAGTGACTAGGAAATACCTACAAGAAAAATGAGAGATACAAAGACTTAAAAGATTAAGCAGGGCTTGAAAGTGCGAGTGTAACACTCATTACATTATGCAATAGATATGTACGAACTATTTAGGAGCATGTGTGTCAAAAAAGGGGTTATTAAACTATGATTTAATTAAATATGAGTGCTGCACATAGTGGCACTGTTGCATGTTCTACAGGCTTGTGGTTTCAGAGCAGTTCCCAATCAATAAATACAGCGCATTGTCAATAGATTGCTTATGATCACCTGTTGTTTATATTGTGATTTGTAGATGTTTTAAGAATGCATATATTTTATTTCCCTCATCTTTCTGAACAAGTAGCCAGTGATAGTAAAGCATAAACATTTTAAAGTAAGAGTCCTAAAGGATTATCCTACATTATGAATAATTTTTTCCAGGTTCTTTTGTTTTGTTATTTTGGTTACACAAATGGTATCTGGCATTTAATTCAACATATACTCTTCCCATCACAGGAAGGAAAGATTATAGAAAAAGAATAGATTTTCCCGTATTTTATACAGTTGTCTCCTTGTATCCCTTTATTAAGGAAAAACACATTCTTTGATATTTTTAAAATGTTCTCCTTAGAGACATGCTCCTTGGGAAAAAGTGTCAAGCTCTGTAATGCAGTGACAAATAGGGGTGGGACAAAATATCGATAGGGCAATATATTGTTGTCGGCCTCCATGCAATTAAAAAAAAAAAAATCTATACACTGGCACCAAATACCGATATTTTAATTCATAAAATAAGGTGCTCTGAATAGATTTCCCTGCTCCCAGTCGTCATGTATAATTATAGGACTGTCCAGCAATATGTGACCCGTTCTGGCGATAATGTGGAAAAACAATGAAAACAATATTTATTTTTCTTTTTTTAGCTAATTTCAAAAAACAGACATTCAAAAATAATCTCCCAAAGTTTCGTAGTCCAGATAATTGAGTAAAGGCATTTAAATGACTATTAGGGTGCTTTCACACTAGCGCACCCGGGTTCGATTGACGTCAGAGTTCGGTTTGTTTGGATGATGTGAACGCAGTCTTCCGAACTCAAAAAGGTGGTCTGGGGTTGAACAATTGAACAATGAACTCTGGTTCGGTCCAGGCAATCGAACCAAGTGTGAAAGCACCCTTAAAGTTGACGAAGTTTTACTAAATTTGCTGGAAATGAACATTGCTTTTCTCGACTCCTCTCGTCACTTCTGAACATTTCCCTATATTCCAGGTATCTTCTGAAATGCCACTCACTCTCCGAATATGGTGTTAAACGTTGTATAGAACCAATTAAAAAGCTTAGAAATGTACACAAACGCTGACCATGTGTCAATGGGAACCCTCGTTTCGACTGACCGGCACACGATTGGTCCAGCCATCCTCCTGTCAGCGCTCTTGCAGTGCTGTATATAAACAAGCTAGCAGATCTCCTCAGAAACAGCAATACTGTTTAGCTTTGTTTACTAAACGTCTGGTTGTGACATACAAAATTATGGAAACCACTGAATCGTTAAGGGCGGCAATAGTGTAGGGGTAAGACGCACGGCAGAAAAGTTGACGCAAATCCGACGCAATTTGAGGTTCAAATCCGCCTTTGGCCAAACTCGGCATTTATTTTCAATAAAAAAAAAAAATAAAAAAAATACGAAAATGTTAGAAAAGTGGAAATAAAGCATCTAACATGTTTAATAATAACGGTTTATCAGTTAGGGGTAGGTGAACAGACGTGTCATTCATACACTCTCTCTCCCTCTCACACACACACACAAAAATGTAGTCAAATCAGAAAGAAAATCTAAAATCTTTCTCATTTCAGTAAATCTTTGTAAAAATGCCTTTTAAAATATTCATTCAAATAAATACTTTAAAATAATTTGCGCTTCAGTCTGGTTTAATAGCAGTCTATATATTTATTATATATATATATATATATATATATATATATATATATATATATATATATATATATATATATATATATATATATATATATATATATATATATATATATATATATATATATATATATATATATATATATATATATATATATATATATATATATATATATATATATATATATATATATATACACACACACATATATACACACACACATACAAATGTATTTGGTCAAATTAAGCTGTAAAATAAATAGTTTATAGTTTATTATTATTTAAAATGCAATGGATTTTGAAAGATATTAACAAAAAGCGATTTCTCACGTTTTCAACTGGAAAGAGGGGTAGATGACCATAATTCAAATGGGTATATATTTAAAACCATTCAAGGTATGACTGACTATGATATAATTTTAAAGCTTATGGTCTCCTCTTTCCATTGATACTCAATTTTGAAATGTGGGTCATTGTGACTCATTTTGCTGGATCAGGTCCCATATATTGATTAATCGCAGAATTGCTGTATTGTTATCGGTATCGTGAGCCATGTATCGTATCGTGAGGTACCCTGTGATTCCCACCCTAGTAACAAACGATTCCACCCTGTAGCTAAAGGGTCTCGCTTACCTTGGCTAGTTGGATAAGGGTATCCAGTACATGTCTACAGACAACCGGAGCAGCCTGTGGGTGGATGTGAACAGTTGATCCACCTCCTCCACTTGCACATGCTACTCCCGTTCCTGACACTCCACCTCCAAGCCCTGCCGAGCTCATGCCCCCTCCTGCTGAATGCCTCTCTGTGTGTTTCCTGCCCGACACCCGCTGGATCTGAAATATATTGGTCCTGCATCCCAGAGCTGCGTCCATTGACACAGAGAGCCAGGAGAGCTGACTGGAACTACGCGACTCCACTCTGTTCAACAGCTCCAGAGAGGAAGATGATGAGCAGGACGATGACGAAGAAGCTACAGCTGTCTGCGGGGATGAAGAGGAACCCTTTCCTCCGCTGGAAGAGCCTTGGCCTAGTGAGCGCTTGCCACGGGACTCCTCCAGGCGTGCGGACTCCAGACACAGCTCGCTCTCGCTGCTGCGCTGCAGGATAGACAGAAGGCTGCGAATGACCCATCCACGTGTCTGAGAGTGATAGCACAAGTTACGCAGCACTCGATGGAGGCGGCTGGTATTGAGCTTGGGCTCATCCACAAACAACAGCACTAGAAGGCAGGACAAGGCCTCGTGGTCCAACAAGAGACGCCCCCGCAGGCGCAGGAGAGAATCAACGTTAGAACTGGAGGGCCTAGATTTAAAAATAAACAAAAGATGAATTAGAGATACTAAAATGTAACACTGCACAGACAAATATTGCTTTCATCGGGGCTCCACAGTGCAAGCGTTTCACTCGCATTTGTGACAACAAAAAATAGATGCGTGGAAACTGTAAAATATAATGTATTAAAAAGGTCAGTTTTATCAAATTTAAGGTTATTAAAAAAAATTTTATTGCTTAAAAGGATTAGTTCTTTAGTCCAACGGGTTGATGGTCCAAATCAATGCAGTTTCAAAGCGCTTTGAAGGGCTTCAGAGGCTCTGCACGATCCCAGCTGAGGAATAGGGTCTTATCTAGCGAAACCATATATCATTTTCTAAAAAAAAAAAAATATTTAACCTAATTTTTAACCTAAATTGCTCCTCTTGCACAGCTCTGCAACAAGCCACAGATTGCGCAATCACGTCGGAAAGGTCATGCTAGCAACGTAGGCGGAAGTACCGCCCCAAGCGAATGTGCGAGGACTAATACAAACGCCCTTTACAAATAAAAAACTCCACCTCCAACTTCAAAATCGCCCGACATCGTTGAATTAGTCTTTGCACGAGCGCTTTGTAAATACTTCTACATATGTCTAGTGTGACCTTTCCGACGTGATTGCGCAATCCGTGGTGTCGCAGAGCAGCGCAAGATGAGCAATTTAGGTTAAAAATTAGATTAGAGAAAACGCACACTTAAAATTAGAGAAAATGACATATAGTTTCGCTAGATAAGACCCTATTCCTCAGCTGGGATCGTGCAGAGCCCTTCAAAACTGCACTGATTTGGACCATTGAAGTCCATTACATAGATAAAAATCTTAATGTTTTCTTTTCCACTGAAGAAAGAAAGACATGAACATCTTGGATGGCATGGGGGTGAGTAAATTATCAGAAAATTTTAATTTTGAAGCAAAGTAATCTTAAGGAGGACATGGGGAGCAAGCATCAGGGCCCTGTCCATTGTCACACTCACCGGCTGTGATTGGCACTCCCTCCCATTTGAAACGTCCCTCCTCTTTGCACAGCCAGCCGGGTGTACTGTACCCCACGGTTGCCACCGAGACGGCTTGTGAAAGCAGGTGAGCGTAGGATGGCAGACAGTGCTGAGGATGAACTGTGACCAAACAACCGCTCATGCATCAGTTGTCTCTGCCTGGCCTCTTGTTCCCTACGCAGTGCTGCAGCTTCTGCTGCAATATCTGGGGGCATGACTGCCAGCACGCTGTCCTCCATGTCCTCCAGAACTGATCGCCGCAACTCAGAGGGCAGTGTCTGGATGAACGTGACAGGGTCTAGAGGTTGATCGCCCTGTGTGGGTTGCTGGGATAACTCTCGACGCTGCTGCTCTGCCCGTTGCTGAGCCAAAACCTGACAAAAAAACAATCACACATCACATATTTGGAAATCTTTTTCTGTTCAAAGAAGTTATTTAAAACGTATCTGCAATTGTTCACTCATACCTCTTCCTGAATTGCAGGTGGGAGAGCTGCTAGGAATTCTGGGCTGACCTCTGTCACCCCTGGCCCTCCACTCAACACAGTACTAGCTGAGGGTGTCAGCGTAGAAGTGACAGGAGGCCGAGAAGGAGGTCTGATTCCCAGTTGGTTCTGCAGCACCTCCCGACGGATGTCTTCAGGCAGTGCAGCCAAAAAAGATGGGTCCACACCTTCTGGCAGACTGATGCCTGAAATGAAGTGACAAAAAAAAAGTGTGATACAAAGTTGAGGTATGGCTCTATATCTGTCATCAATCGGTGCTGAAAAACCGACCTGCCAGAGGGTCATCCTCATCATTGCTGGTGGATGGGAGGGGCTCCTCCTGGATGGCTTGTGATTGGCTATCAGCACTGTCACTCCGAGGCATGGTCTCACCAGGAGATGAAACAGAAGTTGAGCTAAAAGAAAGATCATAAAATGGTAAGAAGTCATAGATCTTTCACTAATGTATTAAAATTTATGTAAATTAAAGAAAATAGATGAGTAAATCTACAAATGGGGAAAAAAAAATAACTAACAAGTGCCAATATTTGAACTAATATTTAACCATTTGAGGCCATCATCATAGGCCAATAACAGACTTGGCTTGCCAAGTCAATTATCAGATCTTTTAACAGACGTTATGGCTGATTTATACATCAGACCTGCACCATAGCCTCTACGCCGTGGACTTTGTGACGATTTTCATTTATACGTCGTCATCCGCGTTGACATGCAATTACACATGCAGAAGGAGCATGATAACCCCTGATGGAGGGGTTCTGGCAGACCAATCACAGTGTCCGTGTAGAATTGACGAGTTGTTACATTTTTGGAGAGGCGCATGTCAGGCTACACATACTAGTATACATTAGGCTTTAGGCCTTATGTAAGCTCCAATGTCTAAAATTTTACCAACAGATGTGTACCATTTGCAAATATTTTTAGTGAATTTTGAGTAAAGTTGATGTTTCTGTACACCTTATTTGCCACCACACACACACAAAATAAAAAAATAAATAAAAAAAAAAACTTATACCAGCTAATTTTTTAAGACTTAAGAATAAAAATAATAAACAGTAACAGTGATACATTTATTATTATTACTGGTATAATAATTATTATTAATATACAATAACAACAATACTAATAATAAAATATCATTATAAATAAATAATACACTTAAAAAAAAAAAACAGACTGTAATAATAGCTGGTCACTACTCATCTATTTATCTATGAAGTACTCTGCTTCAAATACTTACCCTGTTTCTGCATCTGTTTGCCTGTCTGTGAGGCCACTGTCACCACTTCCTGACAGTTCCTGAGACATGTGATTGGGTGGAGCAGAGCTGACAGCTGTCTCTTCCTGCGTTCCTGAGGCGGGACTGCTCGTATCCATGGGTGAGCCCTCAAGCTGAGACACACCCACTGGCACAGGCTCTGAACTTTCAGCTATATCTGGACTGAGAGAAGCTAAGACAGCAGGGAAAATAAAGTCAAACTCTCATATTTGCATCTGGTAGACAATTCAGCAAATGCAATTTAAAAAGGGGGAAACATACATGCAGTAGTTGCATGTAGAATGCAGTGGGATTATACAACAATTTTGGCACTGCACAGTGCGTAAAATCTAATTTTACAGGATTCAAAGTTAATCTACCTTCCCTGACTGCATCCAATGCTCCTCCTCCTCCTCTCTCACCAATAGTGGGTGCAGGTGACATTTCCATCTGAGATGCTTCTGCCTCACAATTCGCCCTATCAGGTGCTGAGAGCTGGGGAAGCCCCACCCCTGGCAAGGCACCATGAGAGTCAGGATTGGAGTCAGCCAGCAGCAGCTCTGTTATTGGCTGGTGCACCTGCTGACTGATGGCCGTTTCCAGAGACACAAGGGCTTGTTCGTGGGGGGCAGGGGTGGTTGGGGTGACTTCTCCTGATGGGGGTGCTGTGAGGAAACCCTCAGAGGTCCGAGGAGGGTCCAGACAGGAGGACACCCCACTCTGGGCCTGTTCTCCTTCTGACCAGATAATAGAATGAAGAGAAGAAATGAGAAATCCCTTCAATTAGATAAACATGATAAATTACATTGTAACTCAGTCGTAGAAGTTAATGTAAAGGCAGGGCATGTGATTGAGGGTCTGCAGTGAGGAAGGCAGTAAATTGTATAGTTATCTCCTTCAAGGGCCACACTATACTGATCCCCAACAACAACACAACTTACTACCTCACCACAACACAGCCACTGCGGTCTCATACAAATAGAAAGGATAACTGCATTCAAACATATTACAGCCACAGGCAAAAAATAAACAAATAATGTGTTCAAAGATGTGACCGTAATGTGATGAATCCAATTAATGTATATGCAAACCTATAAATAATTGAGCAGTTGCCTAGAAACAATTGTTTGATTGAGCAATTGATTGTTGCCTAGCAGCCGGTGCCGCAGTGATGAGGGTAGGCAGGAAGATCATCCAGTTGTCAAAGCGGTTACCGTGGGAAAGACAGTAGACTGTATAGTTATCTCCCAGATCTGGTGTGATCCTAAAACTATACAAACTACTACCTCAACCCACAGCCCACAGCAGAACTCATCCAGAACCCCGGATCGTCACATTTTCACATTTCAGAAACAAAACAGTTTGACTTATTTCTGTGCTCAATGAAACATCAATGACAATAAAATGTACCATACAGCACAACCATACAGTGTTTTTACCTGCAGCATTCTCTCCAGCTCCATTGGCTGTTCCAATTCCAGAGCCCTGTGGGAAATAAGACAAACAATTAATACACCGTAACTGTGAAATTAACATTAAATTAGGGATGTAACCTGTGCCCTGGCTGACACCCATGACCCTGCCATAAATTAATACTGATCGAATTCAATTAGTATTGGATGGTATGACTGTCTTATATCATTGTAATCAGGGCTCAATATTCAAGTGATTTTAATGCATTCAGTAGTACTTGCACGCTCTCTGAGAGATGGTTTTCAATAAGAATTAAATCTGTATTACATTTAAACATTTAATTGCATTTATTTGTGCTGCTTCTTGTAATTTGTTTGTTAACTTTTCTTTTTTTGTAAATTCAATTCAAGCTTCCTTGTGCTGTGTAAACTCATGCGCAATAAAATTACCCCACTGTAAATGACAAATACAGAGAGAAAACATTTAGGTGAGGCAAGTAGAATTTTAACAAAAAAAAGTTGTTAAAATACAACACCTGGTCCTGGTAATGTATATAAATCAAAAAGAAAATGTCTGAAATGTTTTTTTGCAAAATCAAAAGAGCATTCACAACAAATTAATATTGCAAGTTGCATCAGCACAATAACAGCTTCACATTAAATACAAAAAAAAGACTCATTAAAGACACTTTAATACACAACCATTTGGGATCAGTAAGATTCAGCAATTGATTAACTGATTAAAAAGCAACACTATAAATGACTCAGTGTTACAAAATATTTCTGTTCTTTTTAACTTTGCATTTAAAGAATCCTGATTTTTTTTTACTAGTTTCCACAATCAATGTTCCACAATTACTAGGAAGTTACAGGAAGGTGGAGCTAAAGGTTGGCGCTGAACAGGAAAGTGGATCTCAAGGGCCAGAATTGAGAACTCCTGTTCTATATTAATGTGGCAAGTTGTGACATTGACAACTTATAGTTACAGAAGGCTGTTCTCATTTTACGTCAGCTTGGTGTGTCAAAGGCTTTATGCTTTACACTTGTTTTCTCTCTTTATTTGCTCTTTTACCTGCAGGCTCTGCTCCCGGGTCTCCTCCCCAGCTGCAGAACTCTCATTCTGCTTGGCTGTCTCCTCTTCCTCAGCCAACTGTCTCCTCCTCTTCTCCCTGCGTTCCTCCAACTCCTCGTCACGCAAGCTCTCCAAGTGCTGCAGTATGGGTACCTTTACCACTGAGAGACCAAGCACAAGATTTGATATTTGACATACACTCAAGTTTTTTCTTCCTGCAGTGCATGCTAAACAACAGATGCTACAATATATATTAATTTTGAGATGGTCTCACCTGCCACACAATCGTGCATGCTCTCAGCATCCAGGACTTTACACTCATCAGTCCATCTGGTTAAGGCGGTCGGTATACTTGAAAGAGTGCCTGCAGAACACAAGGGTTTAGCAGGCATATCTGTACCTGTTAATGTAATGTAAAGCAGTGCGTCTGTGGAAGACTCACCAGCTTGTCCTCCAGTGCTGCTCTGCTCATGGAAGAAGTCATCTAGCAGCTCATCATCCGAACGGGCAATAATGTGCACATCCTCATTACCAACAAGGAGACGGGCACGACCACGAGACTGCAGAGGCAGAGAGCTTGACAGCTGCAAGATATCAGCTGCAGCACTGGGGCCCAATAATCTTAGACAAATACAAAAAGAGGAGTTGAAGTGCGTAATATTTTCGTCACAAGTGGCACCAAACAGAACTGCAATTTGAGTCGCATTTATGATGTTTGCCATGTTGGAACTACATGAAACCAAGAAAAGTAATGAAAGCTATGATTTTTCTTTTTCATTCAACTTTGATGAAGTTACGCACGTTTCTGCATCATTGTGAAGTGTAGGCAAACAAGTTCATTAAAGGACTCACCTTTGCAAGATGAGCGGAGGGTTGGGCTGACGGTTACCAGGGTAATGTACATGGATAGTGTGGCCTGTGTTGGCCGTGAGCTGGCGGAGAGAGCGTTGACTGCGTCCCATGCCTTGTGCCAATCTGCTGCTGGTGCCTGAACCCCCCAGTGTCAGTGAGCCATGGTCAGCATGACGCACCATCAGAGGGTGGGAGCTGGGGATATTTCCTGGTGAGGGAGGGATGTCAGCTAAAGTGTACAAAGAAAGAGTACAAGTGACACATTAGGTCAAAAGAAAAGAAAAACCTTATGGCTGTTTGAAAAAAAGGAAAAAGAAAAAGAAAGAAAGAAATAATAAATGTATTGTAAGCTGAAAGATGTTTATTAAAACACAAAATTACTTACCAGATGTGGAGAACATGTTGTCAAACTCAATGATGAGGTCATCATCTCGATCGAATCTCTCAAAACGAATGTGAGGGGCAGCATTGATGTCAGGAAAATCTTCATCCAGTTCCATCTCTGAGCCTTCATCATCATCATCTTCATCTCCCTCTTCATCATCCTGAGGATAATGAGCAGGGCAGAGAAGTAGAGAACATAAACACAATGAGAAAAATGTGGAAAAAAGAGAGATCTATTAGAACTAGAACTATTATATATTTATAACTATTACCTGATCTTCCTCTTCTTCCTCCTCCTCCTCTTCCTCCTCATCCTGGCTATCCTCATCCTCATTGCTACCGCTGGAGTCTTCCTCCTGTGTGTGCTCCTCATCTTCTGGCTCGAGAATGTTCATAGAGTCTAAATCAGCAAAGAGAACAAAATGACTGTAGGATTTACCCTTAAGACAGATTTAAGAATGAAGAAACATCACAATTTCCAGTGTGAAACAACTTTTTTTTTCTTCATTTTTTTTTTTTACAATTTAAAAGCTCATTTAAATAGTCTGATATTAATTTTAAAACTACATACATATTACTAATAGAAAAAGTTACATAAATGCTTTTTAAGTTTCAGATGGAGACCCTGAAATTCACAAGATGCACCATTTCTCTACCAGGCCCAATGAGTAAGGTATACCATTTATGGGTCATTATCATCATGATCTGCAAGAGTGAATACATAAGAGAGTCACGTCCTACCCTCTCTGTTGGCTTGGAGAGTTGAGGCCTGACTCATATTGGAAGGAGCCTCATCCATCAGTACGTCCTCTTGAGACTCGTCCTCTCCAGAGCGACCCACTAATTAAGAGTAAAACCGATGATCAAAAATGCACGACCAACTCTGTATAGTTTCCATATCTGGCCAGGAATCAAATAAATCACTTACCGATGATGGTGCTATTAACAGTTCCTGCATCTCTCTCTAATAGTTCATCGATCAAATCCACCAACTCATTCTCCACCTACAAGCATATATGAACAACAAACATTATTCAGCTGGAGGAGGATTTTCATATTAAATCAACTGAGAGAAAATTTCCACAATCTGCTTTTCTCTAACCTGCATGGCCTGAGTGCTCAGCACCTCAGGCTGTCCAGCAATGACCACAGTGTCTCCCTCGGTTTCTCCATCCATCAAGTCAGCATCTGTGGCTTGACCACGTTCACGATTCTCTACTGGCTCTGCCTCGCCGGCCTCTCCTGTAGATAATACCAGCCATTAAAACACACACTCAGAGAAACTTCAGTTAGGCCACTGTATCCATACTATGAGGCCAGTGTTACCTGAATCCTGGGTGTTGCTGTTGCTGTCCCTGACTGTGCCAACAGCATCATGCTCAGTCTTGTTCTTGCTGGATCCGCCTTTACCCCCAAACAGGCTGCTGGGCTGGTTCACTATTCGTGACAGCGTCTCCAGAGGTTTCAAAGCAGCATTTACTGTGTTTGCCATGTTGGGACTGCAAGAAACAAAGAACAGCAATGAGAAGGAAAAAAAAAGAAAAATAAATAAATAAATAAATTATAAAAAAAAATAAAAAAAATAAAAAATAATAAATATATAAATATATATATATATAAAATACTAGTTAAAATATGTTTAGTAGTTTTGTGTGTTACCTGGATAGATCGAGGCTGTGAGGCACACGGGCAAGATCATTGACTAGGCCTTTCTTCAGGAAGAGTCGGATAATATTGTTCATGCCGTTGTGCTGGGTCTTGGCTGTGGCTGTGCTGTAGAAACTTGAAGTGGAGGGACACGACTCCATAATGGTGCTGATGATGCACATAACTGCTTGCAAGCTACAAAAAGAGAAAAGTCAAAGTGTAGTTAAGTTTTACACATCTAATTAAGTAAATATGTTCTAGATATCTTTATTGTTAAAAAGTCAGTTTGGTATAGCAACTAGGCAGCTAGACTGACCGGGCGTGTTTCTCTGTGCCCTCTGCCATGCCCAATGCTCGACTCAGAGCGGCCTTGACTTCATTGACCAGGGCTGCTTGGGCATCGGTGCCTGTGCCAGCTGCAGCAAGGCTGGCCAGGAAAAGACGCGCAAGGGCAGGGGTGTCCTTGTCCTCGGAGTTCTGGGTGTGTGGGAGCAAGTGGTCCAAAACAAATGCCAGCACACTGCAATCCTGCACATATATAGGGTCACAAATGTTACATGACAAATGAGGTTTGCCGAGTATAAATTGCATAAAGAGTCTCAGTTCTCAAAAAAAAAAACATTTTACACAGAAGTTAAAAAAAAAAAAAAAAAAAAAAAAAAAAAACATTTGACCAGAAATACTTTGCTGGCATCTCAACTCCAATATGGCTCACCTCCTTAATGAGCTCTGATTGGCCAGCTGTGTAGTTGTAAGAGGTGATGAGAGTGGCGATGCCAACATATGAGCGCACCAACTCTGCCAGAAGCCTCAAGATGGTAGAGGTAGGCATCAAGGGTTTGCTGGCCTTCGCTTTAGCAGCTCTGCTCTCCTCTGAAGTAGTTCCCTTCTCTCCCTCCTGCTCCTTTTTCTCTTCACGCATTTCCTCAGGCGTGGAGGCTAGGGACACAGAAATAATGATGACAGGAAAAATTTCCAAGGTCAAGTCAAGGTCCCAGCACAAGTGAGAAAAATATGGTTACTGTATAAAGATAGGTTGAGCGCTGTATGTGTGTTCACCTTCTCCCTGTGGTGTTCCAGACTGGGAGGATTCTGCAACAGCACCATCTGCAGCAAACACCTGAGTCTGATAGAGAATAATTAACACCCACTGTTAATGCAGATCCCACGTCTGAGCCCATTATAGTATACATACACTTGGGATACTCGTGTTTCTCATAAACTAGATTTGTACATTTCAGAAAATGCATAGTACAAAAATGTAGTGCATAACTCATTCCATATCACTAGAGCAGGAAAAATATGCAAAATATCAGCAAGGCCAACATATTAGTTGATATTTGGCAGTTTTGTAAAATTACCGGCATAGGTCGATAGGTTTTTTTGTTTGGCCAATAAATGTTGTGAGTGGGACTTTTATTTTAACAGCACCAATAACCCAACATCTGAGGGCAAACACACAGAAATGCCTATTGTGTTTTCATTAGTTTGTTTACAAGTTCTATCTAAAAAACATCGCAATCCACAAATCAAAAAATTCTGTGAATCAGCTGAAGAGCACATTGTATCCTGTATAAAAACATGTACTGTCTGTGACCAAGTGCACGAAGCAATGTTGATTACAGTTTACTTCCTATTTGTCCATGTTTTGAACAAATTCTTCATTTTTGATTACAGAATCAAAGAAGCTGTTATGTAAAGTATAAATGTTTATTTTGCAGATTGCTTTATAAAACTGATACATTTTAAAATAATTTATTCCCAATTATTTTAATAAAAATGTCATGTTAAATGTAATTGCAGTAATTGTTATGCTTGCGTTATTTTCTATTGTTAAATTAAATTAAATAGCCTGCTATCATAGCAGCTTTATAGATGCAATACACAAAAATCTGACAGACCTTACACAACATATATAAAACCATATTGACTCTTACATTGATGTGGAAGGCAGACTGCGAGTCAAAATCACTGCCTTGTCTGGTGAGTCTGTACTGCTGGTAGACATCATCACCGACATCCTGCAGGATCTGACAAAGGTCTTGACTCCCTGGTACTGTGGTTGCCCGCTCCTCTCCTCTCTCTGCTACACAAACCAAGGGCATTAAGAGAAGTGGATGTTGATGAGAGATGACAGCTTGATAGATCTGGACCATGAACTAAATACAAGCATGCTCTCATTTTTCTCTCTGATGAGATTTCTTACCCTCTTCTGGGGCGTGATATGCTGCTAGGGCATTCAGCATGTCATAGATGACCTCTTTAATCGTCTCGGGTATGGAGGGCAGTGGGGACAGCTTCAGGGGTGTGGTCTTCACTAACTGGACAGCATTTGGACCCTTAATTCTGAAGTTCTCAAACTCATCATCTGAGGCTGATTAATGGAGAGAGACTGTGATCAGGCAATTGGCTTAAGAACAACAATACATGCTGATATATGACTTTTAGGGAGGATCTCTGGGAGATTTTCCACCATACCAGTGCCAGCACCTCTTGGGGCAGGGAGAGCAATTCGAATGCAACTCTTGGCAGTTTCTGTAAAGCACTCAGGGTTGCGGCAGGCCGCTGGCCCAAGGACACGCAGGATGTAGTTGATCTCCCTGGAGCCCAGACTTCCTGACACCACGCCAGAAGTAGTGCTTCCTGCACCGCTGGTGACGGCAGACCGTACCACCTGAGAAAAGACAGTGAGCAAGTAACGGTGAGATATGGATAAAACTATTCCAGATAATACAACCAAGATAAGATAAATGTAGCTTTCAGATGAATATGCACCTTCTCCATAGTGTGCCGCAGCGTGGCTGGGTCCTCTATGATGTGGCGGAAGAGCAGAGTGACTAGTGGAGTGAAGCCGTTGAAACCTGAGCCCTGCGTGAGGTTCAGAATCATGCGGGTGCTCTTGAGCTCTGCAAACATCATGGCGTAATGGTGTGTACGTGTGAGACGCAGACAGAGCCGCAAGGTGGCATGCAATGTGTCCGGGTCCACAGGAACACTGATCATACTGACACAGGCACGGATCAAAATGGTGATCATGTCCTCCGTCAGCCCCTGTACAACAATAGCACTGGAACTAGAGGGGTCCTGAAGAACGGAGGGAGCTGCCGTGCTTGAATCCTTCTGCTCCAACTCTTCTTTAGGAGGCGCCATTTCCACAGCCACAGAGCTGGAATCTGAAAAAGCCATAAGGAAATTATATACACACACACACAAACAAATAAAATCAACTAATTATGTATATTTATTTAATTCTTAGCCAAAATCAAAATACTATTGAACTTTTGAATTTGCTGTTTCTCCACCTGTATCAGTCTGTGTCTCCTCAGTCTTTGCTCTCTGTTCACTCTCTTCTCTCTCTGTATCAGTAACACTTCCAGTTTTTGTGGTCTTAGGAATCCGTGGCACCCGCTGCACAGTCAACATAACTGGACGTCTGTTCCCAGTCTCCTCATTCACCTGGAAAAAAAAACCCATTGTGGAGTAAACTATTACTCATGCTGAATGGACAATAAATATATAAAATTTCTATTTCTATCAGATCCATGTCCAGGTTGTAGCCGTTACCTGCACCATGGTGTTGAACTGGACAGTGTATCTCCTACGGCCAGCAGTGAAACGGACGCTGGTCTCTCCCGCCCTCCAGGCAGAGTCGATGGTGCTGTTGTTACTTGCACTGTAGCTGCACCAGCGGCCTGAACGGTCGTCAAACCAGCGCCAGTTATTCCCATTGGGCTGCAGGTACTAAGATGATCAAGAATAAAATTAATATAACATATGCCATATACACAGTTTAATATTATAACATACAGCCTTTGTACTTCATTTGGCACCAACCTTATTCATCTGGGCTCTTCGTTTGGATGAAACAGCCATTTTCTCATAGAAGTCAATAAGCAGAAGCACAGGCGTGATCCATCTACAGATAAAAATGTAGGTTTATGTTAAGGGACATGGAAAACATTTTATAAATCAAATGACAAATAAAAAATGCTATAAAGTGTTGAATAAGGTCTCAAACACAGCATTATTCCCCTAATTCTGCTACTCCATTTCTAACATGCTTGGGTCAGCAGAGCTTTCTAAGAATGCTGATGTCTGAGCGCAAACTGATCAGTCATGCAGACAAGGGAAAGAGAGAGACTCACTTGGGTGTTTGAATGTCCTTTTGCTCTTTGGCAGCTTGCAGACAGGGCTGCACCACCTCCAACAGCTTAATCAGCACAGTCAAGACCCCACTGCTCTCGACCACCCGAGCACATGAGAGTTTCAGCTCCTGTGGAACACAGCACAACACAATTCCATCAGAGCAGTGCAGTGGGTGCATTTACTTGTCAATGTAGATCCTCCAGTACTTTTTTGCAGATAGAGTATAAATAAACAGTGATGATGTGTGCAGTAGACCGTGTACCTCAAAGAGCAGCGTGAGCAGCAGGATGCGGGTGGCCAGGTTGGAGGCCTGAGGGAGGGTTGCCATCTGTCTCGTCCACTCAGACACTGTCTTTGTGTCACTGGTGGTTAGCGGCACCGCAGCCTTTATCAACACGTCAGCGGCCTCCCACACCTTTGTAAACATACATAAACATATTGCTGAGGATAGGGTCTAAAGCAAACCATGGTTGTAACTTAAACCTGAGAATGCAGCCTACCCAGAGAGCATTGTAGATTCAGCACTATAGCTTGTATTTGTTAATCATGCCTTTTCACTAGCCTGAATAATTCTAATAACTATATAATTTCCAGCAAATATTGCAAATTTGCTTTGTACAGCAAATTAAACAGATGAAAAAAAGCAACATTAATTTGTGAAAAAATGTACATTGTACAAATTCCTATAACAATAGTATGCTGCAAGCATATACATGCATACTGACCTGATTGACCACCTGTCTGAGGATGAGGTCTCTGTATTCAGGGCCATTCCTTTTAATAGCAGTCATGAGCAGATCACAGAGGCGGTAGACTGTGTCTGGCAGCTCGTCGAGCAGGTGGAAGCAGCCAGGCAGCATTGAGTCTGTGAAGGAATGTAGCTCTGTGGTGTCTAGAGGTTCAGCTTCCAGGAAGCGCTCCAGACAGCGTGCTTCTTCCTCTTCTACTCGCTCCCTTGCTCTCCTCTCATCCTCCTCACGTCGGCGAGCTGCTTCCTATGGACAAAAAGTAACAGGGGTGTGACTCGTGTGTCTATTCAAAGGCAGAGAAAGCTTGCTGAAGAAGATGTGAAGTAGGCAGGTGAGGTGACCTATGCTGTGCTACTCATTAACTCCTACTTAAGTGATGTAATAATGAGTGTGTGGGTGCCCACCTCAGGTGAGTCTGAGCGCTGCTCCATGCTAACTTCTTGACCTAGAGACATGGCAATGGCCCGCATCATCTGGTCTTCTTCAGACATGGTGAACTCCTACAGAAACAAAGCTCAAGGTGACTACACTAGCTTATACTTCGTGTGTGCATCCTGTCTGTGTGTGCTTGTGTGTGTATGTTTGTATGAGAGAAAGAGAGAGGATTTTGTCTTTGTTAGGGTCTTACTCTGACAGCTGCGCTGAGCAGTGGTGGAGGGTGTGTGAGCAGGTACTCTGTGGCTTGTTCCATAGTGCTGGTGTTCAGCAGAGCCTCCATTGCATGCTCTCTGGAGAAGCCCATGTCCATTAGCTGTGAAGGAGGTCAGATTTGGCTGGTTAGCACTGGCTAATAGCTTTCTTCAGGTATTATAGATGTCTTTAATTACAACACAGAGACCTCATATAAGGCATGTCAACTTACAATAATATTTGTGAAAAAAATATAACATTTCATAGGGACCTACATCAGGAAGTGACGTTACCTGAGTGAGCTGAGCTTGGTTGACCTGTGGCTCTCTGCGAGTTGTTGAGTTGCTCCCCTCCTCTGTAGAGCCTCCAGCAGAGCTTCCATTGGCACTTCCAGGCGCTCCTTCTCCAACTACACCCCCTGCTCCTGAAGAGCCGCTTGTTCCCCCAGCACTTGTGGAGCTGGTCTCCTCATCAGGTCGAGCCGTGCCCTCCCTTTCTTTGGAGAGTCGCTCCTGGATGATAGGTTCTCCTCGTAGGATGTGGCACAGAATGGCCAGCATGGACTCAGCCATGCGTCCACCGTAGACCTTCAGGGGCTTACGGTTCCATAGGTTACGAATACAGCTGAATGCAGCCTACAACAAGAGATGAAAATTGATTTGAGATCAATTGATTCATTATGACAACGCAAGTGTATTTATATAAATTTACATGGACATTAATTGCATTCCTACCTTTTGGGTGACGATGAGAAAGCGCAAAGCGCTGAACTGTGGGGTATTGAGGGTTGCTCCAGGCACTTTAGCGGGCAGAGAGTGTGGGGAGTCCAGAACTGTGCTGGGGTTCACCATCTTCTCTACTAGCATCAACCAGGCATCTAGGAACTCTCCCGTCCCATCAGGCAGCTCAGTGTGTTCCAAGCCCTCCGACACAGGTACTTTCCCACCCATGGACAGGGCCCAATTAAATGTCCTGATGAATATGAAGCATTTTTACTTGTAGTAACAATTATAATACTATATTGTACTGTTACACTCCTAATTTTTATATATATTAGTATATGTATTCATACCGAACTGTTTCGGTACAGGGCTTTCAGTTCTGAATGCAATCTTTAACAGTTAACAGTTGGCTTGTTTTAAACACGGAACACACTTCAATCCGAGTTACCACAAAACAGCTCCCCAAAACAGCTTGTGAGAGCAGCTGAGAAGATCGTTGGTGTCTCTCTCCCACCCCTCCAGGACATTTATAACTCCCGCCTCTCCCGCAAAGCCCTCATCATTGCGAGAGACCCCACCCACCCATCGCACAGCCTCTTCAGTCTGCTGCCATCAGGGAGGAGGCAACGCAGTCTCCAAGCAAGGACCAGCAGACTGAAGGACAGCTTCATTCCCCAAGCTGTCAGGGCATTGAACTCCCTCCCGACTCTCCCCTCTTCTGCCCCACGCACCAGATCTGGGAATCACTCCCCCCAGTTCTCCTCCCTTCATCTACCTCATTATATTGTCTCTCTGAGGAATTGGTCTCCCCTCTTACAGACTCTTTTTTGCACACACTCTTATAATTTTATACCTGCACTGACTTAAATCTGAAATTGCACTATTGTTTGCACTATTTGCCATCGCCACTTTACCTCTATAATTCACTTTATCCATCTTTTTTTTTAATTTTTTTTAATCTTTCTTCTGTTGTTGTTACTGTCAAACTTTTGTTGTTATTGTTATTGTTTTGTTGTTGTTAGGCACCTAGGGTCTGAGAGTCATAGAATTTCAATTCTCTGTATGTATGTACTGTACGTATGGCAGAATTGACAATAAAGCTGACTTTGACACACGATCATATGAAGTATTCAGTCCATTTTATCATGAAATTCAAACGATAAATGCCGTTTTGACGCTCTTTAAATGTGACGTGACTATAGTTAGTTCAGGCGGCAACGCACGAGTGAACACGATCATCTCTTCCTAAAGAATAAACATTAATTAATATCTCTTAAGGTATGTTGAAGATACATTACTGAAATGTATCATATGTCGTGTAATCGCTCAATCGGTGTTTCAACCACGGAAAGACAAAACAGCTTGTAAACAATGTCAAGCAGCATCACATTTACCTCAGAAGTCATTCAGTGTCCACAGCTGTTAGTTCACTAGAGAAATGACCTCCTTCACTGAATAGATGCACTATATTAGCCTACATATTCATCATATTCTACTGAACCTTTTACTGATGTCTTATTTAATGTATAAATAAATCTGTCATGAAAATGACAGCCACTGTATATAAATGACTATATTTCAAGAACGAATTGGAGTGCGCGCATGCATGCATATATATATGACTGAATTTAAGCTAATACTTTGGGCTCTGTTAACTTTAATATTATAATGTGTAAGTAAGGGCTCCCTATATAGTTTACAGCATTATCTTTAAGAAACTTTTAGTTATAACTGAATTAATTTAAGGACAGACAATTTTTTTCAGTAAACCACTGTTGAATAAATTTTTTTTGTAAAACTGCTGTACTGAACTGTGACTTCAAAACTGAGGTACGAACCGAACAGTTAGTTTTGTGTACCGTTACACCCCTAATTGTAATATGTAACTAATAAATAAATATTTTTTTTAATATATATATATATAAAATGTATGTTCTACTGTTATTTTATATTATACTGTGATAATATAACAGTATTGACATTAATTGGGATGTTTAAAGAAATGAAACGGATGTTAATACTAGGCATATGATAATATCACAAGATTAATAGCGCCAGTAATCTGGTTGAATCCAACATGGTAGGCGGTGGTATTGCACTTCAATGCTGGTTGCCAGCAGTCATAAAACAGGGGGAGGGAAAAAGAAAAGAGACAGCACAGGGTTTAGGTGCTACCGTCGCACAAATTCATGTCGACTGGACGACATAGCCGAAATTTGATTCCAAAGACGAATGCAGTCTGCAGGAAGTGCCAATGAACAGCAAGTTCTTTTGTATGCTTTTGTTTGTTAGATACTCTCTCGAAACATCCCTAAACTTTTTTTTTGTTGTTGTTTTTGGGATAAACAAAATAGGTTAAAGATTAATTTCATAGCTGAAAACAAGAAAAATATATTTGGACAGCTGATGAATGATATGCTCTTTAATTGTCATTTTTAATGGTCTTGCCGTTTTAAAAATGCATTTTAAATGTTCAAATAGTTCATGTAGTTTCTGAATATGAAATGATAAAAACGGTATAATTAATATTAAATTACAGCATGTATAATTAATTATAAAAGAATATAAATGCTGTTAAAATGTTTTGGTTATCAACTTACCAAAAGTAGTTAGTTAATGTCAACTGCCCATTCACTAAAGATCATATCAGATCAAATTAGATGTCGACCGATAGTGGATTCTACCGATAACAAGGTTGGACCGCACTTGCCGATAACCAATTAATCAACTGATAGTTTTTAAAATGGATACTGGATAGATAGATAAATAAATAAAATAAATACATGCATACCACTAAGTAAAACAGTGCTGAAACCATGAAAATGTGCTAAATGAAATGCATATGTAAACATGAATATATTAAAATGAGAAGTTCTAACAGAACTAATTCTACAGAAAATACATTTAAACATTAAAAATTATTAATATTATAAATAAATGTTTCTTTAGCTATAACCTAGAAACATGTACATTTTATAGGTAACACTTTGCAAGTCCCATTTGTATTTATTAGCTAGCTTACATCAACAATATGCATTATGCAATATACATTTTACAGCATGTATTAATATCTGAACAATACAATTGTACCTTGACCATTCATGTTAGTTCATAGTGCTCTAAGTTTAACAGATCAAAATAAAAATTAAAACTCAATTTAAAAATGTAAACAATACTTACAGCATTTTATTAACCTTAGTTAATGTTACAAATGGAATCGTATTGTAAAGTGTTACCATTTTGTATAAATCTAAACAGCCATACTTTTTAAAACACTTGACGATTATCTAATCAAAACAAAATACGTTGAAATCGAATGCGTTTCTGATTTGTTTTATTTCTGTCGGCTGCATGACGATACAGTTTGCTTTCTCACATCACTAGTTGTTACATTGTTTTAACTGCATGAGGTACTGCTAATGTTAGCATCCTCTCAGCCTTGGTGACAAAGTATATACATACTACTGTTCTTTACCTGCTAATGCAGCATCTAGTCAAATTAATTACTTTATTATGATTTGGCAACATGTACTGAAGTGTTCTGTATTCATACCGTTTCTGTTTTAAATGCACATCTGATGCATCAGCACTCTCTGTGCTGCGCGCAGCCTCACGTGTCAGTATAAACAACATCAGTGATAGTTTTTATTTCGCCTCTAGAGGCTGCTCTCGTGTTATATAACGCCAGCAGACCCTTCTCAGAGCTCTTGTATGGTGTAATGACAGCGCACCCTTCTCAGCCGCTCCAGCAATGGACGCAACCCAGAAAAACTATTGGTATGGATTTTGCCGATAACCGATTGTTCTACCAATCAGCTATTGGTGCCGATTAATCAGCAAAACCGATAAATCATCGGATTTAGAATTTCCATGACCATAGGAGCCTTGGCCAATGGGCTAGTAAACAGCAAATCCAAAAAACAAAAACAAAAATTCTACTCACTCAAACAAAGCATCATGGCCACCAGAACAGAAGAACTTCTGCAGCATCAGATGGTAAGGATATTTCCTCTCATCAAACAGCATGGGTGAGGTGAAGCCCACAGAGCAGATAAAGAAAGTCAGCCTGATTAGAGCAGAGAGGAACATTAATAAATATTAGTTTTATACACCGCCAGGAAAGACAAGGCTCAGACACAATATTAATGTTCAGAACATAAATATAGGGTCAACTTTGCTACAAAGTTGCAGGCGTTTACCTGAAACGTGGTGTGGGCGTGTAAGGAGGCGGCTGCCAGCTCAAGCCCTTGGTGAGGAGTTTAGTAAGAGATGATGCTGTGGCCCGAGCTGCCGGTGTTGGGGCCGTGCCTGTGCTGGTGGTATGGTGAGAGCGCCGCTGACGGACAGGTGAACCCACACAAAGCTTAACGAGCAGTCCAAACAGCTCAGCCAGTGCCCTGCCCAAACGAGAAGAGGCTGGGGAGATAAAGAAATATAGCAAGTCAAAAACAAGGCACAACTTTATCCAGCGCTTAAATTTTTACTTAGGAGTAAATAACAAAAAAACATGGCTAAAACAGCTGACCTGAGAGCAGAGGCTTAATTTGTTTGATGCGTGTTGCCATGGCAGGGGTGAGTTTGGACTTGGTCTTCGGGTCAGTGGCTGTGGGCTCATCCGTCTCCATGGGAGCAAGAGAGTCTCCATCCAGGCCCATTCCTTCCAGCAAACCCTGAGCAGAGGGATCCACCCCCACAGACAGTGTCTCAGTCTCAGCTATTGGAGAGAGAATGGCTTTAGAAAAGAAAAAGCAAAATGCAAACCAGCAAAAGAAGGGCATTAAATGCAAATAAAAGGAACAGAGATGCAAAAAGAAAGAAGGAAATAAAATTGATTTTTTTTTATAATTCTACAGAGATAATTATATATATATATATATATATATATATATATATATATATATATATATATATATATATATATATATATATATAGTATATATATATAGTTTTTTTATTCTATTTCTATTCTAATTTCCTCGTGTTTTTAACTGTGAATTTGCACTGTCCATGGAGCGGACCGGTTTACATTTCACTGCCGGTTGTATATTCTGTATATAACTGTGTATGTGACAAATAAAACTCTTGAATCTTGATGCTAAAACTGTTGGCTAAAATAACCCCCAAAATGTTTACATGTAAATTCATCCAATCTGGAGGCAGAGAATGGTAGAGCGCTTTATAA
The DNA here is from genome assembly GCA_018749465.1 of Paracanthobrama guichenoti. NCBI lineage: Eukaryota > Metazoa > Chordata > Actinopteri > Cypriniformes > Gobionidae > Paracanthobrama > Paracanthobrama guichenoti. The sequence continues at coordinate 14,632,346 of CM031965.1, forward strand.
AGACTTTATATGCAGAATTGACAAAATGCAGTATTGCAATATTTTACCCGTTCTTCGGCCTGCAGCTGCTGTGTTGCTGGAGGGTTTATCCTCCTTAGGCACAAGTTTCTGCATGTCAGCCTGACCAAACTCGCATCCAGGAGGCAAACTGTAATAAAAGAAAACAATAACATTGTGTTTCAGTTAGCAGACAACCACCTTCTTAGATATTAACTAATTCTAAACTATACAGTATTGTACCTCATTTCAAAAGTTAATTCAAGTGAATAATTTACATTCAAGTTGCGGTGAAATGGATGAAGCAACAGATCTTTTCTTCTATACGGACCCTTTTCACAGGCTGTGTTTCCAATACAACGGCTGAGTGAGTGGCAGCAAATTTCACATTATTCTCTCTTCTACCTGCCATAATCAAATCGCTCTATTTTTTTTTTCTCTTCTTTGGAAAGTCATGGAAACTATTATGGATTTTTTTTTCTTTTGCCATCAGATGCGGGCAGTTACCACTATAAAAGTTAACTACAACTATGACAACTTCTGCTTCTGAGAACCCAGGAAATGTGAAAAGGGTCCATTGTGAGGTGACGTACATGTGAGCTTAATGGATGCCTTAAAAAAAAAAAAAAAAAAAAAAAATTTTAGGGTAGGGTCTTGGTATTGGTTGTTGATTGGATTTTGAGATGTGGGGGTTGCGCTCCAAAATTAATACTAGCCTGCGGTTTATTGTGGGGGGGACAGAATTTAACCCCTACGGGTCTGCACAGTTTTTGGGGCCCTTTAGAAGTTGACATGCTCTGACATTTGTGCTTTTTTCAGGTGCTTATAAACATATTAAAATGGCAAAAGTGACATTACACTGTATTCAGCACAAACTGGACTACCATAATATGTAAAAAACATATTATAAACAAGGTATGTGAACGAGGTGAGAGGTTATAAAGTGAGAGCCAAAGGCACATTACAAAGGCCTATTATATTTTAAATTATCAAAAGATTTGACATTACTATTTTTAATGTTTTTTGAAAAATCTCATGCTTAAAACAAAAAAAAAAAAAAAAAAAAACAGTAACATTGAACACTTTGTTTTTTTTTTTTTTTTTTTACAATGACACTGTTGTACAAATAACTGAATAATTGGTAATGATGAATGTTATAAGTAAAATATTTGGGGTTTAAAACAACAATGCAATGCAATTATGATTTCAAAGAGTATAGGATGAAATCAGGTTGATTAGGACACTTTTCTCCATTTCAATGGCAAAAATTTTCTGAATCATTTGATTTTGTAAACTATCCTACACACACACACACACACACACACACACACACAATACTTAAATATCATGTCTGTGAGGCAAGTAGCCTCTCCAGTTCACGTACAATGCAAGTGTGCGCACCGGCACCTTGTTTTTATTATATTGTCTGCTTCTTATTTATTAAACCCAGGCAATTGGCTGATGAAACATTGATTTAAATTATGATACAATTTATCTAAATTAAATTCACTACAAAGAAAGGCTTTCCACAAAACAAGACTTAATGAAGTGGTCAAAAATCATGTCTGACATATTGCAAAATCTTATGATGTGTACTTTTCTTACTCGTGCGGTTCACTTTTCATAATAAACACAGATGGAATTAAAAAATACCTCACAATCCTCAAATAAACACTTTCCTTCTGAGGTAAATTATTCCAGGATAATTACTCACTGCGTCTCAAAACGATGTTAAGTACATGCACTAAACTTGATGTGGGCTGGGATACTTGCATGGATCGTGTCAGTATTTGACTTTCAAAAGAACGTGGCGTGGCCGCATTAGTGGATAATGAAGGCGCTCGCGAACGACTGTCATCTCTCTCTTTTCAAACAGATTACATAAACAGAGAATGTGTTTTCAATTTGATTTACATTACTTAAAACCTGACATTTCAACGTTTCTTTAGACGCGTCTCATGTTTGTGACAAATATTCACTAAGGTACAGTTCATTTTCTGAAGATCAGAATGGACTTCATTGACAGAGGTTGCAGATTGCACATTACGTTTGTTTTCTTCAATCTGCAAAAAGCACTACATTTTGATTTTATTTTGAGTACACACAAGTAAAAGTAGAAACTTTTAGATTATAAAGATATATAACACTTGCCTGAATGACCAAAATTGCAATCGCCAACCTCTAGAGGTTAAGGAGACTATATAATTGGAGAAACCCGGTATATGTAACCAGAGCTAAGGTTTATAAGGATTATTCACAATGATTATGCATTTAGAAAACAGATAGTGTTCATTTTATGCTTTTATATAACAATTTTTATTATTCTGACAAAATAATTTAACCAACAAGCAGTAAAGAGAAAACATTGTCTGCATTTTTCTTTACACATTCCTTCCCTCGCGTGAAACTGAATGAGGGAAGGAACCACCCCCCACAAAAAAGGATTAGAAAATATCAGCAGTCTCTGAGCAATAAAAAAAAAAAGGCATATAAATTGAAAAGAAAATATTATGCAAACTGAACCTTTAAAAGTCTGCATTTATGAGGATCTATTGACAGAAATGCAATATAATATACATAACTATGTTTTCAGTGGAGTATGAAGACCTTACATAAATGTACCATTATGTTTTTATTAGCTTAGAATGAGCCATTTCTATCTACGTACACTGCAGGTCGCCTTACAGTGAAATCGGCATTTTGTGCCGTCATGTTTCTACATGTCAGCCGCGTAGCTTCTCTATGCGCTCCGAAAGGGAAGGGTAAGCGTTGAGGGATGCAATTCACAACCTCACCACTAGATGCCGCTAAAATTCACACACTGCACCTTTAACACCATGTGGATTTAAAAATGCCTTCGGAGTGGATTAGTAAAACGTCCACCGTGTGCTAGATAAGAGTACTAACCTGTTTGGTGTACAGAGGGACAGCAGCACAGTGCTCTCCCACACCAGAGAGCAGTAGAGCTGACTTAGTTTGTTCAAAACACTAAGACCCAGTTGAGATCCCCACTGATTCACTGAAATAGCACGGATCTCACTCTGAAAACAATATGAAATTAAAAGTGAATGAAACAAATGAAATATTGAAAAGTTTACAAACAGCTGCCTATATGCATACCTGTCCGACTCTGCAGGTATGAACAAACATTAGGATGTATGCATGTGCCGCTGTGAGGGCATGCAGCAGTGGGGTAGCACGTGCTGACAATGTGGCGTCTGTGACATGGCCTGCATTGGCCAGTTCTCGGAGCAGAACAGAGCCACCAGGAACCTCAATGGGCCGGTGAAGAGGCTCCAGAGCAGACAGTATGCTGTCCAACTGACACAGACCCTCCTGGAGAACTTTTGGCTCATGGGACAAGGTCTAAAGGCAGTCAGACAAAGTAAAGGGTTAAAAGAATCAGCAAATATCACTGCATCTATAGAAAAATTCCTGAAATATCCTGATATCCTTTAGGTAGGTGTCAATCTTACTAGTATAGATTTGCAGACTCCTGCCACAGCTTGGCAGGCAGCAGAGGTGGGGAAGTCAATGGGCAGGTTGGGCAGCCCAAGGATTGACACCAGTGGTAGGAGTCCTTTCTGGTTGACAAATTCCTGGCAGTGGTCATCTGTTGTGTTGTTACTCAGAATGGACTCCACAAATTTCATCTAAAAGCAAACATGCACATATTTTAGTTCTAGTCCTTGGAGAGGAAACGTTCTTGTCTAAAAACTTGATGCATTTTGATAAACAGCCAATGGACTGAGCTTATGCAATAAGATTAAATCAGAATAGACAGTTTGAAGAATAATGAGATAAAAGTATAAATAAGAGGAGATTCAAATAGTCTGAGTCAGCACGCACCACATTTAGGATGTAATCCATAAGAGGAATGGGGATTCGCTCTTCTGTTCCCACCACTCTGTTAAAAAAAACATTTTCTTAAAAACAGTCCATGTATAAACATGTAAATCAACATCGATTTCTTATACATGGCATTTAAAGGAAGGAATATTACGTTTCCTTGTCTGCCCTATACTAGAAACTATTTTGATGCACTAACTGCCTGTTGCTTTCTGGCTCCCCCTGCTGTTGGCTAAAGGTATGTAGAGCCTCTTCCTCCTCCTCATCTTCACTGGATGCCTCCTCTGCAGCATGGTTCGATCGAGCTGGAGGCACCGTGACGGTCCCATCTGCTTTCTGTATGGAGGGTTTCTGGCAGATGTACTCCGGCGATCGGCCCAAGTTGCAGATCTCCTCTAGCAACTGTTGAAGGTCAAGAAACTAATCAAATTCAAGGTCTCAAAATGAATGCGAGTTTAAATATGCAAAAAAACTCTGCAATAAAAGGGCATTTGTAAAGGCAATGTGTGAAAATGTTGCACTTGCTGCTTTACCTTGATGATGGCTGTTGTAGCATCCGTTTTAAGTGTGGGCTGGTGCCGCATTAGCTCGTCAACAGCACTGCCCAAGTTAGAGGCAGTGTCACCTGTTTCATAAATTAACACAGACTGTCAGAAACACATGTGTTCTCCAAACACAAGTCACTGATGGTGCAGAGAAACAGGTAGACCTATTGGGGCCACTCACCTAGTGGGTCAGAGCTGCGTCTGCGGCGCATGGCAGGCAGGTAGTCCGGTGAGAGCAGCACCTTGAACAGCCGCTCGAAGGGCTGGCACTGCACAAATGAGTGCAGACCACGGGCATTCAGGCACAGGGCGCTGAAGACGTTAGGCAGGGAACCCAGCACTTCTCTGGTGGCAGGGACCTTTAGAAACAAATAAAAGGTCTAAAACGTGTGTGATGAGCTGCTGGAATATACAAGGAGGAATACAGAAATCGATAAATATAGAGGGATTTAGGAGGAAAATGGATATAGTGTCTTTTAGGGGTGTGAGATATGTATCGTCAGCGACTATCTCAATTGTTGTTTTAACGATGTGCGATCTGACATTATCGAGTATATCCCTCACACCCAGAGAGTGCATGCATGTGAGGTAGTTTTATAGATTAGACTAGTGCTGGTGTGCATTTAGATTGCATGTTTTTACTGCGTGTTAATACATTTATATAATTTAATACAGTTAATATCACACAAAGAGTGCAGTTTTTCTCCAGGTATCAGCATAAGAAATGTGATATTGATTTTATACAAGTTTACTAAATAAGAAGTTAATATTAAGTGGCTTTCATTTTAGGCGCCATATTGCCTGTTTTTGCTCCATTTCACCAACGGAAATAGTTTACAAAGCCATAGCACTGTAACTGCAGGGCTCGACAATAAGGACTGCCCGATGGCCCAGGGCCAGCATGAAAGACACTCAGGCCAGTGCTGCATCTTCACTGAAGTTGATAATTTGCACATTTGTAAGCTTTGCCTATTTAAATATTCAAGCGCACATAGACGAGAAAGTGTCTCAGAGTTTGGTTCTCGCAGCACCGCAACACTAGCTTAAGCGCACCCACGCATCTCACAGCGTGCGAATATTCACACAAAATTGTCAAAATGCCTGTCTTGTTGAGTAGCATAATAAACATAGTCGGTTATGTCTTTTAAATGAACTTAAACATGAAATATGCCAGTCACCGCCAGCATTTTGTCATTTTCACAAGTTTCATGTCCCACAGAATATCAAAATATGCAAATATATCAAAAGAAAGAACAGACCCTCTGCTTTATTCTAGCGTCATGCATTCTTTTTTAGTCAACACTTGAATAAAGTTAAACAACACTTCTAAAATAACATTTAGATGCTGTTTATTGCCGATGATCGCATTATTTTTCATATGCATCTGCTTTATGAGATAGCTTGTTTCGGTTTCTTCGCCTGCGTTTTCATCAGGAGATTCTGTACTCGTTCAAGGAGATGCGTAATAGCGCCCCTAATGTATAACAGTAAAAACAGGGAAATCCGGGAAAAATGTGTCAATGGCAGGGAAGCATTTTCTCCTTTTATAGTCTAGACCAAACAAAAAAAAAAAAAAAACCCTTGCTGCTCTTGACTGAATAACTTTAATAAGGGTTAATCTATATTTATACAGTGAAGACCGTGCAGTGATATTTTACATTTGATTACTATTTCTGTAGCCTACCTGAAAATCTAGTTTAGACCTGAAAATAACTTTTTCATTTGTATGTTTGTTCTGTTGCTCGTAATTCTATTATTTGTTCTTATTTCATTACAGTCTTTAACAATATATAAAAAAATAAAAAAAATTATGAGTTAGGCTTTATGGAGTCAACTTTATTTATTAAGGTTACATGGATCAAAAACAACAAAAACAATAACTAGGCCTATTTTATTTATTACTTTTTTTTTGTGGTGGGGCCAGTAAAATTAACCACTGGCCCAAATGGGCCAGTAGAAAAAATCCTTAGCGTTAAGCCCTAAACTGTCTCTGAGCGTTCCTTACTGAATGAATCAGCATTTTGAACGAATCAGTTGTATAACAACTATTTATATAAGCAAAAGTAGTTTAAATAAATTATGTAAATCCCTACATTAAAATGATATTAAAGAAAAACAAAAACAAAAAAAACTAACTCCGTGTTAGCAGATTAGAGGAATGTTCTGCAGGAACGAACACACACACACACGCCATGGAAACAGTACCTGTTACTGTCATTTCTTTATGTAGAAACGTCTTACATTTACATTCAAATTACAAGCTGTTATCCCTTTACAGTTACGACTCTCATAAAATACTTGAATTACATGTTGACTTAAAACTAAATTTAGCATCCAACAGCAGATATTTCAACTAAATTAATGTTTTTGCGCTGAATATTAATTGTCCCCCTTTCGACTGCGTTCTGTCTGCATGACGCGCATGCGCGCACCCGCTGCTCGTTCAGTGAAGTTTAACACAAACTCTCAGGACCCGCTTTCATGTAAAATGGAAATACTCGCGTGAATTAGTAGCATTTACAAGTGAGGATATAATTACTATTCTCTATATAGATCAGTGGATATAACCTGTAAAATGAACATTTTGCGCTGAGGACGCAGACGCACACACATTTGTCAGTGCATGACGGTGTCAAACGCTAATGCATTCGCTTGAAGCTTAAACAACTGTTTTGGGCACTTAGATCATGTCCCTTTACTAAATCAGCTCACTCGGTTTCCACTCCACTATTTCTAGATGCACATTTTGTTCATAGAAATGCATTATTCAGTGCTGTAATTTGGCGTGACTGGTGGAAGCTTTGCATACAGAGAGCAGACCCGACTAATCGATGAGAATCGTTATCGATGATTTTCATTATAGATTATTGTTGATTTTATTGACTTGTTGTTGCAGCCCCTAGACCTGAGTCACGACAATATGGGAACTTTATAAAAAAAATTTAACTTTATAAAAAAAAAATTTTTTTTAAAAAGAGGTGAAAGAGAGGGAAGTATATATTGTTAAGGCAGACTCACGTCTTTGATGAGCAGTGCATGTAGCATGACATCTGTGAGACCATTGTCCTGCAGAGATGACAGTAGAGAGGGCTCCTGGAACACAAACACTGTCACCACCTCCGTTGCTGAAATGGAGAGTGAGAGAAATAGAATGAGAAAGACACAAAGGGCAGGCAAATAAATAGATAAGATTCAAACTAATTAATTTCACATTTTTCAAAGGGCTGAGTGTGTTCTTTTAACCATACTGCTCTTTCTACTCCTGTATGCAGAGAAGACCTTGAAGCCAGATCCACACAAAGTTGGGCATAAAGAGTTCGGCTAATATTTCAGCAGCACCAGAAGTTCTGTTTCTCCATGTGCTTACCCAGAAGAAACAGTGAGGGTCCATAATACTCTGCATTACTGATGATGTGTTTCAGAGAGGTAGGGAGGGACCCATCCATTACTATAAAGAGAGTGCAAAGGCAGTGAACATCACTTTTGGCAAATTAAAACAAACAAATGTAAAAATTATAACATCATTGAATTCAATGAGTTTTATACCATGACGAATGCCGTCAGAGAATGCAGGGTCCTGAATGGCTTTTTTCAAGAAGTTTAACATGGATTTCAACAGAGCTGCCCTCTGAGGGATGCACTGCACTCCTGTTAGGAAAGAAAATAAATTTCCATAATTTAACCTGTACGTCTATGAAGGAAACTTAATGTAAAGTTAATGTAAAGCATATTGTACCTGCTCTGGGGACGCTGGCTGCATTGCTCTGTGTTCGTGAATCAGTCTCTACTCTGGAACCAGAAGAAGTGGATGGGCCAGGACTGCTCTCCATGGCAACCTCAGACACTACATTGACAAAAGCATTTTTTACTAACTTTGGCAAAAATGGTCAATGAAATATAAAAGATAAGCTCTCAAAATATCCTAGGAGTATTTCACAAAAAAAAAATAATAATAATAATATTGTGTCATTCCAAACCCTTACATCCATCATATGGCTGTAGAAGACTTGAAATATAGTGCATGTCATATTGTACTACTTTTATTTTATGGAGAGGAAAAAGAAAGCATATATCTGGTAATGTATTCTGGGTTCTACAGAAGAAAAGTAGTCATTCAAGTTTATAATGACATCATAGTGAGAAAAGGTGTCTTTTTCTTTAAGGGTGAATGCATTACACCACAAAAAGTAATCATTACAAAACCCCAGTGTGGAGATAAGAGTTTGTGCATACTATACACAGACTTGAACGAGGATAAACTAAATATAGTGCCACTGCCACATGTAGTAAACATAACAGTGATGGTACTAACTGTCCATATCTGTGTCCATGTCCTCTGTCTCAGTAGCTGTGTTGGGCCTCTGGATCTTTGGTTTGATTACAAAAGGGCACTCTTTCCTGGAGAGGTCAACCTCATGCTGCACAGAGAAACAATGGGGTCACATTCCGTCAACAAAAGGGCAGAGGGCAAAAAGCTGAATAGTCTATGCCGGAACAAGGAGCTGAACAAGCTGTGCTGGGGTGGCTTTCAATACCTCCAGTCTGCAGATAAAGATTGAAAGGCCGCCGTGGGACTGAAAAGCAGCCATGTCCAGATTGGTGATGAGATCCACAACTCTCACTGCCCGCGTCACAAATGTAATCTGGTCCTGTTCGTCCCCAAGGAACTTGATCACCTGATATAGAAGTGGCACGGATCACAATACACCCTCACACAACACCTTCTCATTACATGCTCCAAAAATGAGGAAGCAGCAAAGCACCAACCTTTAGCAATGCCTCCATCATACCACAAGACACTAAGGCCTCACCACCTGCATCATAGCTAGCCAGGTGGTAGAGGAAGGAGAAGAGGGCTGTGGCAAATTGGTGGGGGTACGGCTCCATCAGCGGGTCTGAAACACCCAGCAAAAAAGAGAACAGTATGTCACCAAATCAAAAACCCAAGAAAAAAGCTGAAGAAAAGAAATCGGAGCTAAAAGTCTCCTCACCAATCATGGCTTGTATGCAGTTGCGGACAAGCACAGGCAAAAATCCATGGTAGGAGGCGGTTCCTGTGCAGTCGATAATGTTGGAGAGTTTGGGTGTGCGCTCCAAGTGGACTATGGATGTCAACGTGCGCAAAGAAGCGGCCTTAATGTCCTGCAACAATTTTTTGGAGGGTTCATCAATAAAAGCTTCTTTTGTGTTTAAAAAAAAAAAAAAAAAAAAAAAAAAAAAAAACACTACATATATTTTCATGGTTTGCTTTTTTATGGGAAGAGCAATAGTGCAAATTTTCTGGCAATTACACTAAACAGTGCAACAAGTTTATATACCGTATAGTGCTAGAAGTGAACATTAATAATTGCTACCCACCACCAGCTGTTTGTCTGTGATCTGAAGTACATCCACTAGCTCCTCTATAAGCCCATTGTAGAGTATGCTATTGGCTGACTCCTGGAGGGCGTTGGAGTACACTGCACAAAAACAAAACAAAACCCATATATTTTATTTTATTTTATTTTATTTTATTTTATTTTATTTTATTTATATATACACACACACACACACACACACACATATATATATATATATATATATATATATATATATATATATATATATATATATATATATATATATATATATATATATATATATATATATATATATATATATATATATATATATATATATATATATATATATATATATATATATATATATATATATATATATATATATATATATATAAAAATGATCAACCTCACCAGACAGAAAGCGAGAGCCTAGTACCGTTTCATGAATATAAATACCTGTACTTATTTTGGTCGGTACCAGAGGGGTCACTTACCAAGTATAGAGATGGCATGCAGCCTGGCTTGCACAGCCTGCAGTCTCCTCTTGTGGTTGGAGAAGCCGTGAGCCAAGCGAATGTGTGTGAAAAGCAATATTTGTTTGTCTTTAGGGATGTTGTACATAGCCGTCAGAGACTCCATGATCTCTGAGGGGCTCTCGGAAATCTGAGGGCGCACCGGGGAAAAGCAGAAATTAAATTCAAGTGCAATCAATAGCTATTAAAGGTCTATGCACTTCCATTAACTGGCCCATAAGGATGACAAATGAAAATGACTCACCTTATCAAGTTGTTCGATATGAATGTAGTGTAGCGTATTACTGCTCGACTGTTTAGAGGGGGAAAAAATACAACAAAGGTTAAAAGGTTCTATACAACAACAAAACAGGCCAAAAAGAAATGAACTGTTTTCCCTAACAAAAAAAAAAAAAAAAAAAAAACAGTGTTGAATGAGAATGACAAAATAAAGGGAATCATGACTCCACGCATACCTTTTTCTCCACTTTGACCTCAGAGCTGGGTTCTGCATAAAACTCAAAGTGCAATGTGGTGGCACTCGGTGGATATTTCTGCATAAAACAAATATAGACACATCAAAAAAAAAAAAAAAAAAAAAAAAAAAAAAAACATGCAAATTGCATGCCTAAAGGCCCTTTCACACCAAGAACGATAAAGACAACTATATTAGCATCCACACCAGCGAACGATAATTCTGTTTATTGTAAGCATGCACTGCAGTAATGCTGTCTGCCAATTTAAATGCTTGAGGTCTTTAGAGCAGGAAGGAATCTGATTGGCTGTCAATGTTTTTATAGTTCATCAGCTGAAGAAAATAAATAAATAAATAAATAAATATATATATATATATATATATATGCATCTGCCTGATTCCAACTATATTGTTTCTCTGTGCCATTACCTTTAAAGTTGTGGTGTGAACTCTGCTATTCTTTTATATTTAGAATGATTTTTACAACTATGCATTTACCTTTATCATTATAGTTATCATTCTTGGTGTGAACCGGTCTTAAGTTAGTAGGATTTAGCAACAACACTACACTGGTAAAAGTTGTCAACTGGCCCTAAACATTCTCACCCTAGCTCTGGGTCACTGGGCTATCCTTACTATTTAGTCATAACTTAATATCAATGGTGTGTACACACACACACACACACACACACACACACACACCTCAAATTGCTACAACTTAAAGTGTCTTTTTTTCTCTTTTCACAATGACATATTATACTATGTAATAAAGCACAATAGCATACCGACATCGCCAGATCTCTGCAACACTCTGCAAGACCAAAGCCATTTTCTTTACCACCCCAGCTCTACGACAGGGGAAATAAAAGTCAGGAAAAGGTGTAGGATAAGAAAACGCACATCAACCTTCAAATGTCAGTGAACAAACCATGGAAGCACCTGTCTGTACAGAACCAGGTCTGTATGTTACTTTAGTTAGAACCGATACAAAACAAATGAACTAATTTCATTAAGAATTCACAATTTCACACTAGAATCAAAGACAATTCATGGATAAACTTTTAAAAATAACAAGTGTTTTTAAAACACTGCATGCTGCAGCAAATTTCAAAGGCCTTTCATTTGCAGCTGCTTCCTGACACAGCATTTCAATCTTCTTGACTTCAGAGATCAAAACTGGGAGAAAAAAATTATGACTAAAAGTAGAGCTTTCATACCTCTGCCAGATGTTGCAGACGGGCAAGCAGTGGGCTCCTCTTGTCTGAGCCCAGTCTGGTGATGTAGTTGGAACGTTTGCTGAACACATACAGCAGATTCAGCACAGACAGAACCACCTGCATGTCACATGATGCTAGAAGGGTGGTCAAGTGCTACAGACAGAAAAAGAAAAAAAGCAAACACTCAAAATCAACTTGTGATGAACCAGTTAAGGCTAAAAGAAGCAGGTTTTGTCAGTCAGTGGTTGTGGTACCTCTATTGAGCTGTACAGGTGTCTTGAAAAACTGTATTCAATTAACAGCGCTGTGAAGTTGAGCACTGCCAGCAATAAGGCTTTTAGCTGCCCATTCTCTGGCCGGTCGCACACCAACAACCACGCCATGTTCTCCACTGTCTGCCCTGCATCACAGAGGATGCCATCGAAACGGTCCAGCAGGTCCACCCAATGATACAACTCACACTGAAGATAAACAGGTCGTCAATAGAGATCTGAACATGCATATTAAACACTATGATGGTACATGTGCTAGTGTATACCTTGCCAATGTTCCAGGTCTTGATTTGCTGCAGTTCCAGCAACAGCTGTTCATCGCTGCATCCTTTCAGCTTTTCTATGAGAGTCCTGCAGTCGGCAGGCTGGAGGAAAAGCATAAGAACATGTCACCAATGAGGAAATACACACACACAACCTCAAATACTCCAAATGCACAGAAATCCTGCATACTGACCGCTTCAGTGGGGGTTTTCTTCAATTTACTTCTGTCAACCTTCATGGTCACTAATTTCTACACTCGGTTCCTACAAAAAAAAAAAAAAAAAGCACATCAAATCATGAGGGAGAATAAAAAAAGGCCCAGTAAAATTAACACCGAAAATACTTATCTGCATGCCACTGCATGACATTAAAGCATAGCACTGCCACAGTATCAAAGATCAAAGTATCAAAAAATATTTCCCACTTGAATTAGTTAACCCTGGGTCATTCTAAATCCTGGATAAACAGAATCTTTTCTGGGTTATCTTGCTTCGGGTTTTCCACTTCTCAAACTTTACCCAGGGTTAAAAATTAATACTGGGTATTCATAAACTGAAGTTACACACTGTACATTCCTAAACCCTGGAATAAATGTCCTTATCTGCATATTTGCAGTGTCAGTGTCAATGATTGGATGAAAGCAGCACACAATCCATGTACATAACGCCTCTAGCATTGCGCATCCTCATTATTACAAAGTCCCTTCAAGGAAAGTTATTTTACTTGGGGCAGCTATGCAAGTACAGCTCCTATCTCTTTGAAGGGGGAAGCTGTTCATCAAGCTTATGAAGGAAATCTCACCTCAACTGCCTCAAATGTAATTTTAAAAAAAGCGTATTTATCAGGACTTCTTATGCGCGTTGGCTGGTCTAGCCTAAGCGTGTGCGTCTCAGAACACAGACTGTTTCCATAGCAAATTAAGCTTCTAACGGCAGCTGCAGTGAGGCGATGACTTTAGCAATTAGTTTATTTACAAGGCAGGACTATTCTGCCATATTGCACTTTCTCCCATTCATAAGTAATATAAGAGTCTTTGTAGATCTTAAGTCTTTGTACTATATATTGCCAACTATACTATCAAGTTTTTCCTAAATTGACTTTTCAGACTACAAATGTAAGAATAACGCAGCCTCTTACACCAACTTTTTTCCTTTTATACAACATGCAGCGTTTCTGTGACTGTCTAAAGCATGTAAATACGAGGCATGCAACTGGGTGTCTGTTACCTAGCTTCTAGATGTAAAATTCTAACACTGCATTGTTTCACACTGTACAAGTTTAGCAGCGTAAAGTGGGGTTAACCGTTTCTTCATCTGGAGGGTTCAAAAAAGTGGTTTGTATTGACAATAACCCAGGGTTAAGAGCAGTGTGAAAAGCCCTTATGAGGTGCACTTTTGAGTCATACAAGAACAATTACACATTTATAAATAATCAGATCCAAATGTAGGCTTAAGAGCCAAAATATTCATCTGAATTATGTTTAAGCAGATAACCCTTCAAATTGAGAAAATGTAAAAAAACATAAAAAAAAAAAAAAAAAAACACTCACGGAATATGATTTGGCAATTCCAACTTAACGGCATTTTTCATGTGCAAAACCTAAAGTAAAAAAAGAAAGATGAAAGTGAAACAGTCCTTAAGAATGAACTTTAAAAAGTTTGTGATCTTGTTGCCAAATGCGCAATAAAGGAACAAGTCCTCTACACAGCTTGAGAGGTCATTTAATCTATATCAAAAAAATAACTCCTCAAATGGTCAAAAACAATCCTATACTAATTATCTGTAGAATAAAAACTAAATCAGGTCTGGCAGAAAGTTAACAAAAGTCTGAGAGCAAGCCAAGGGAAAGGCAACCCACATTGGTTCAGATATAGGGCATAGATTCTGGGCACAGACAGCTAGCAGCTTACAAACACATCCTTAATGAATTCAACCAATTCATTTGCTCCTTCTGAAACAAAAAGCAGTCAATGTTGCGTTTTCAGAAACTTAAGCACTCCTACTGAGAAACAAAACTGATTTAGGACCTTGAACCCGGTCAAAGAGAACCACTGGCCTGTGATCAGGGAACCTGACATGGAAAAAATAAGCCAACACATTACACAAAACTTTACCTAGCTATGCTATTTAAACGTAAACGTAATTACCAAAGAAAGAAATACGTTTAATCAGTTCTTGTCAGAGAAATGGTGTTGTAGTCGTGGGAGCAACACAGCAGCTAGTTACCGAATACCTCAAATTACAATGACATTATTAACCGGAGCCCATAAACTAAAGTACAACACCGTAAACAAACAAATTGTAAGAACTAGTGAAAGTAACACAGCCACGGTGGAAATAAAACAATAACTCGACATATTTCATTAACTATTTGTAACGAAAACAAGCCAGCAAACGGAGATCAATTTGAGGAAAAGGGCAGCAGCTAACATGCTATCTAGTTGTCCCTTGCTAACAAGCTACCTCAGTCAGCAAGCTAAGTTTTGCGTATAAATGTGGTCACGTCATTCTTATTTAATGGCGCAGATAAAACACGATCATCGCCGGGTTTTTTTTTTTTTTTTTTTGTAACTGTAACAAAATAACCCGACTGCGAACTAAGGAAAATTGGCCGTTAGCAACTCGCGCGACATCTTTGATTCCGAGCTCGCGAGCTACAGAGCTCTAAGCAGCACATAATTCCCCTCAACATGTCAACACAAACCCGCAATCTTCAACTCACTCTTAAAATCTTTACCATAGCCCATCTCTTCCAACAAACATTCGCCAAACCATTAATATACGGCTCGACTGTGGCGGAATACGTCAGGAGCGAAGCTACACAGGTCAATATCCCCGGGCTGCACACATGCTCTGGTCTAATCTAGAGCCCGGCTCAGCATGGCCTGCTCCGGCAAAACCGCTCACTCCCCTCCGATCTCTCAGCTCACAAAAACAGCGTCTGTCACAGCGCTTCCTTAGCCGTACCGTATATTATCACACATTTTCAGCAAGCGCTTCGTCTCGACGAACTGTGGCTGGTGAAGCGCGCGTGGCGGCGGCAGATGAGATGCTCGTGCATGCGTTGGTTTGGCTGGTTAGCTGAGAAACGCAGAATATCTCGCTGAATCATTCCCCACTCGGGCCTACCATAACACTGACTTCCAGTGGACGGCTGAATTTCTCACTTTTTACTGCTGCACTTGTGCGTAGCTGCATTTGGGGCGAACGTAGCGTGTCACACATGATGTTAAAGTCTACTATATCAAGTTAAAAATACATTTATCTGAAATAACACTTAGGAGCTATAGATATTGAAGGTTTAAGTTCATATATGATGGAATACATTTATCAGCCTAATAGAAAAGTGTATGAATTTTGCAATTAAACTTACACTAAGAGATAATGAACCATGTGCAGATATTATACAAACTATAGATTTCCCAAATATAGATTTGATTGATTCTAACTAGCTTGAAAATAAATGCATTACGCTTATAGTTTGATTATAATTAGATTTTAATCATTTTCTCATTCTCTAAACACAGTTGCCATACTCTTTTTTTACTGTAGTTTGGCATTTACGCGTTTCATTTCTTCATTCCAGTCATCAGCATCAGTTTAGATAATCATAAAACAAAACTGATAAGATGTTGTATGATCTTTGGGGGGGGATGAGGTGGAGCTACTTTACAACATCATTCAGGGTCAGTTTGGTTATACTGACCCATATTATCCATCAGCATCATAGAAGACAGATGTCTGGGGGATATAATAAACTGTGAATTCTCATTATGGAAAAATGTATATTATAAATGTACAAATCATCCCCCCCCCTCCAAAAAAAAAGCCAGATAAGAGGAATTTAGGTGTCAAGACTTGCTGGACATGACGACTCAGCACATTTATGGGTATGGGCATCTATGCACGGAGAACACGATGTTTTATAGCCGTACAGATTGAAATGCATAAATCCTACAAAGATTTACAATTGTACATCTCATTTATCACATAAGCACACGCTATCACATACGCATGCTCTTTTCGTCGTGAGCCTCTGATGACATATATGATTCTACCCGCCAATTCCAAAGCATTTACACTCATGCACGGTTATCATATTTAGAGAGATTCTGCCTACAGAGTGTAAATAGATTTCGGTCTATCTATGCGCGCGCACATCGCGCGAGCATTCAACACACGACAATGCTCGTCAGTCCGACCGCAAATTAAAAATGGCGGTTTATATTAGCAAAGTGTCCGGTCTTTGCACCAAAAACACTCCTTTTAATGACAGTATACACGTACAATTTGCAAGCAAACCCATCTGTTACTCTTAATGGTCATGTAGAGTCAGCCACAGACGTCTCCATCAAACAGATAAAGACTAATTTAAGCTCTTACCTCGATTGCGCCTCAACATAACTTCTCCATCTTACAGCAGCGAGTGGGGATGCAAATCTCGCGATATTTCTGTTGGCTTCCTCTGCGCCAATAGTAACCTGCTGTAGACACGCAGACCAGCCCCTTCAGTGATCTGCTCCTAGACAGACGGATACAAAATATGATCAGTATTCAGTATAATTAAATATATGTCAGTCTTTATAATAATCCATTGTTGGTCGTACGCAGCTCCCTTTGTGCACCTCTTGACACTTCAGGTACCCAAAAAGCACCGTGAAAGAAGGAAAACCACTGATCTATAATATAATGATCAGTGAGGAAAACAGATGCAACAAACAAGATATAATAATACAAGTGATTAAATTGGCATTAAGATGTGTTTGCCTATTCAATATGGTCATTTCTACACCCTGAAGCTCAAATGGCAAAAACGTGTGCCACCATAATCTAAAAATCTTCCTAAACTGTCTTGCATTTGCATTAGAGCTAGCCTATAATTCTCAATTTTTAAAACTCGCCATTGTCAAAGTTGATATTTGGATCATAGCAGATATAACAGTGAATGCATTCTATCTCATATTTCTGCTAAAATTCTAATAAAAACAGTAACTTGTTTTCAGATGTTTTTATTTTGGTTATTGGATCATTAAGATGAGTACCATAGCAACACCTTAGCAACCACCCTGAGTACCCTAGCAACCGCATAGAAACCATCACAAGTACCCAACAGATATAACAGTGAATGCATTCTATCTCATATTTCTGCTAAAATTCTAATAAAAACAGTAACTTGTTTTCAGATGTTTTTATTTTGTTTATTGGATCATTGAGCTGAGTACCCTAGCAACCGCATAGCAACACCTTAGCAACCACCCTGAGTACCCTAGCAACCGCATAGCAACCATCACGAGTACCCAACAGATATAACAGTGAATGCATTCTATCTCATATTTCTGCTAAAATTCTAATAAAAACAGTAACTTGTTTTCAGATGTTTTTATTTTGTTTATTGGATCATTAAGCTGAGTACCCTAGCAACCGCATAGCAACACCTTAGCAACCACCCTGAGTACCCTAGCAACCGCATAGCAACCATCACGAGTACCCAACAGATATAACAGTGAATGCATTCTATCTCATATTTCTGCTAAAATTCTAATAAAAACAGTAACTTGTTTTCAGATGTTTTTATTTTGTTTATTGGATCATTAAGCTGAGTACTCTAGCAACCGCATAGCAACACCTTAGCAACTACCCTGAGTACCCTAGCAACCGCATAGCAACCATCACGAGTACCCAACAGATATAACAGTGAATGCATTCTATCTCATATTTCTGCTAAAATTCTAATAAAAACAATAACTTGTTTTCAGATGTTTTTATTTTGGTTATTGGTTCATTAAGTTAAGTACCCTAGAAACCACATAGCAACACCCTAGCAACCACCGTACACAGTACACTAGCAAAACTTATCTATCAAAACTACTAAACTAAAAACTTTCAAACTTCAAACTTTTAAAACTATTTCAAACTTTCTGGCTAGGCTTTTTCAAGCCAACTTAAAGTTTGTCTACGATCATTTTATCTAGTTATTTATATTGTATGTTTGGCCTACCAGAAACTAGGGCTGTAAATATAATGAATCATGATTAATTTCAATAATTTTCTAATGCTACCAAGTCACTGACTGTTATTGAAGGGACAAATGTAAATGGTTTTCTTTGCCAGAATTTTATGTTGCAGTGAAAAAGATCTCAGCAGTACATGTAATATTACAGATTTTTCTCAAGGTTAAAAATATACATAATCAAATTTAGATGTAATTTGTGTCCTTTGGGAAGTTTACTAAGGGCCCCGGATGAGAACCACCACTGTCAGAGAGCAACTCCTGCCAATAGATGGCAGCATAAATCTGTTTGATGGCCTGTTTTTAGTACAAAACCGATTCAAATAGAAGAAGAGTGTTGTCGTAGCAACCTAAAGCTTACGCGAAGGAGAACCGTCCACAGCTTTTGTAATTCTTTCAGTATATAAGATGACTAGAAGCGATATATTCAGGTTCTACTTTGTCATCCGATAGAAACAACTTTACTTTTTACTCACCAACAGAACTATCTTAGCAGGTTTTAACACCTTAGAAACTGGTACGTACATCCGCGGTTGGAAGTTACATGTTCTGTGCAAACAGCTCATTTACGAGACAAATAAGCCTTTAGTGCTGTGCTCATTTTCACAGTTAAATCTCACATGATGTCGAATTGTGTCTAGTTCAATGTCGGTGGTTAGCAGTCTGGTGCCAGCCCGTTTCCTGACTCTCATCGCGCACCTTGTAATAGTCATCATCATATTCTGGTCGCGGGTAAGAACTTCTCGTGTGTTTAATCATTATTTTTTTTCACAGTATATCATTGCAGTCAGGTCTGTGATTAAGTGTTGAACCATCCCACAGGAGAACAGTGTCAGAGCTTGCCTACCACTAGACTTCACTAATGAAGAATACAGGTTAGAGGACACGCGGTAAGAACAGTCTCTGTTATTTATTGCTTCATCGTAGTATGTGGGCCAATGACACATTAATACGATGGTCAAAAGTGTTAATCTCTCTCTCTCTCTTTTTTTTTTTTTTTAACATTTATTGGCTTTAATTTTTTTTTTTTTTAAGATCTAATAAATCATTATGCCATGCAGACATTTCTTTTATCAGTAATTGCAGCCTTTAGTAAGACTTAAATATACACACTACCGTTAAAACGTTTTTGAAAGAATTCTCTTAAGCTTGGCAAGACTGCATTTATTTGATCAAAAATACAGTAATACAGTCATATTGTGAAAATAGTATTACAATTTAAACAATTTAGCTGTTTTCTGTTGTAATATTTTAAAAAAATTAAATTTAATCCTGTGATGACAAAGCTAAATTTTCTGCATCATTACTCCAGTCTTCAGTGTCACACAATCATTCAGAAATCATTCTAATATGCTGATTTGATGTTCAGGAAGCATTTCTTATTACTATCAATATTGAAAACTGCTTATTTTTGTGGAAACCATGATAAAAAAAATGTGTTGGTACCCCTTTTGCTGCCAAAACAGCCACCCATCGAGGCATGGACTCCATTAGACCCCTGAAGGTGTGCTGTGGTATCTGGCACCAAGATGTTAGCAGCAGATCCTTTAAGTCCTGTAAGTTGTGAAGTAGGGCCTCCATGGATCGGCCTGTGGAGCGAAGGCTGGCCTGTGTGGTCCGCTCAAACAGACGAGCTACTGTAGCTCAAATTGCTCAAGAAGTTAATGCTGGTTCTGATAGAAAGGTGTCAGAATACACAGTGATCACAGTTTGTTGCATATGAGGCTGCATAGCCGCAGACCAGTCAGAGTGCCCATGCTGACCCCTGTCCACCGAAAGCACGAACAGTGGGCACGTGAGCATCAGAACTGGACCACAGAGCAATTGACGAAGGTGGCCTGGTCTGATGAATCACGTTTTCATGTGGATGGCCTGGTACGTGTGTGTAGCTTACCTGGGGGACTGCACTATATAAATTAGGCAAGCTGGCGGAAGCAGTGTGATGCTTTGGGCAATGTTCTGCTGAGAAACCTTGGGTCCTGCCATCCATGTGGCTGTTACTTTGATACGTACCACTTACCTAAGCATTGATGCAGACCATGTACACCCTTTCATAGAATCAGTATTCCCTGGTGGCTGTGGCCTCTTTCAGCAGGATAATGCGCCCTGCCACAAAGCATAAATGGTTCAGGAATGGTTTGAGGAGCACAACAATGCGTTTGAGGTGTTGACTTGGCCTCCAAATTCCCCAGCTCTCAATCCAATTGAGCATCTGTGGGACGTGCTGAACATACAAATGGTCCGATCCATGGAGGCCCCACCTTGCAACTTACAGGACTTAAAGGATCTGCTGCTAACATCTTGGTGCCAGATACCACAGCACACCTTCAGAGGTCTAGTGAAGTCCATGCCTTGATGGGTCAGGGCTGTTTTGGCAACAAAAGGGGGACCGACACAATATTAGGAAGATGGTTATAATGTCATGTCTGATCTGTGTATATATATCTCAAGACAAACAATAACCATCATGTTATTTACTTCATAATATGTATACATATGTAAATATGCTCATTTATCTTCCTAATCATTCATTTTGGAGAGCAGGCTTGTGGTGGCATTATCCGTAACCCTTGGCCTGTTTGCTATCGAGCTGGTTGGGTTCCTCTGTGGAGTCTCTATGTTCAACAATAATCAAGCTCTTCTGTGTATCCTTACCAGTTGCACATCATCACCTCAGGCTCAACAAGTGGATGTTATGATACAGCAAAGCAAGCTTAGTTGTCCTCTTGAGATGGATATTTTTACTTTTATTATCCTATAGCAGTCCAAAAAGGAAGTACAGTACTTTTCAAAACAATGAGATGTTTGTGTTTGATCGTTCCACTGGTAGAATAGCATTTGCAGTGATAGCAATTAGTAATTTTTGGTTGTAAATGATATGGCTGGTCATATCATCATACTAGTACAGAATTTTATTTAACTGACACTTTGCAGCTATTGGATGTCACGCCAGTGGCTCTGTGGCTTTGGCCTTCTTCTTGTTTGAGCAATGGACCTGCACCATCTACTGGTGGATCTTTGGCTTCTGTAGGTCAGTCGGTAAATAATGAACTGTCAATGCATAACTGTGAATGTAATGCATTTTCTTTGATTAATCATGTTTCTCTCTATATTTCAGTGTGATTCCAGCACTATATGAGATGATCCTCTTTGTTGTAGTGTTTGGATTTAAGAGGAAGCCTCTTTGAGTGTCTCTGCCCTCTTGGTTCAGGCGAGTCGGATATTGTCCTACCATCACTGATGAACCAGAATCACTTAAATTCACAACAACATTCACTGTCACAATAAAATAGTCTTTCTAAATAAGTTCTTTACAAATATAATATGATATTTTGTACCCATTGTGATGAATTAAAGCATTTTGTATTTTAATACAACTGATGATTAACGAGTTCTGTTCATGCTTCACATTTTTCAGTAGATTACACGTTTACTCATAAAATAATTTAAAAAAATAGGCACAAGATGAAATATGAATATTATATAATTTATACTAAGTGCTTTCACCAAAAGCATAGATGTTAACGTTCATTTAAAAAGAGTACCAATTTGGAGATCGAGAGTGAGAATTAACCAACTATCTGCTTGAGTCACAAGATACATGTACACTGTAACTTTAACAAGTTATCATTTTTGTTTTAAGCATAATTGCCAGTATGTATGCTATATTTGTTGCACAACTTAGTTTAAATAATTATTAAAAATAAAAATAAAACCTATGATTAAAAAAGCAGCAGTAAGAGAAAAGTTCACCACAAAGCATTTTTGTGTAAATACCTACATGATGTATTCCATTGGCTTACAGGGTAGATTTATATGTTCTTAGCAAACATCAAGGTGTTTGTTGATATGCTGTAGAACTGCCAAGAGAGTTAGTCCTTCACAGGAATGATGAGTCTGTGAGCCTGCAAGGTACATGGTGAACTGAGCATAGCTGACTTCAGCTGGCCTGCACACACTCTTTCATTAGGATGGATGAAAACACACAAATAAACAGTGACAGTGACTAGAATAACACAAGATATTCACACTATCCGAAGAAACAACAAACTAGTTTTAGCTCAATACCCATTGATGGTACAGCATTTCTGTTAGCCAGCTATTTACAAACTGGCAAATATTTTTTTATATAATTTGTTTTACTTAATCTTAATCTTTGTCATTTTTATTTACACACACACACACACACACACACACACAAATATATGTGTCTCATCAAACCTGCATTTATTTGATATTCACAATATTTATTTGCAATATTGTGAAATATTATTACGATTTAAAATAATGGTTTTCTATTTTAATATACTTTAAAATATAATTTATTTCTGTGATGCAAAGCTGAATTTTCACCAGCCATTACGACACTCTTAATAATTGGCTTAAGGCTCCTGAAAATATGTTTGTTGATATATTTACTTGAATTGGAAGGACTTGGAATTAAACAGTGCTGAGAACCGTCTCTCTGTGTCTTTAAAAGAAACCCCAGCTCTTCCTTTCTGCTTTGGTGGCACCTTTTCATGTACCCTGATTTTCTTGGACAAAATCAATACCTCAATTTCCAAGAAACTTCCTTCATATCCTCTAAATAATCCAACCACTCGTCCTAACTTAAATAAACCATAGCAATCAATAAGGCAACTTCAGCCAAGACGCTGCATCGGCCTGTCTTTAATGAGCTCCACTCTCTGTGTGTACACAGCCCTATTTCCTCTGCAGCTCACGCAACTGTCTCCACACATATTATCGGCACGCTTTGCACCCCATCGTTATTTTCGTCCTTGTCTCCGTTTGCCACGACCCACCTCATCGCCTGACCCCTCTGCTGTCTGTCGCATAGTGAAAGCTCTCTTCACCCTAGGCCAATTAGTGTCAACTAGACACCAACAACATCAGTGACCTCTGGCTAGATAATTAAAACTAAATGATGGAAGGTGTATCTTGACAAAAAAAACGCCATTTCCGGTGACTGTGCCGGGTCCCTTTGCCTTCTACTTCAGGGACTATTAAGACACACCACTTTACTTTGATCGTGTATTGGTATCATCCTCCAGTTGTATTGCACAAGTACTAGTGATCTAAAGAAAAGAAAATAGAGATGCTTTGTAATATGACAACTTCAATGAAACACTGATGGTTATTAATCGCAGCTTTGTGGTGGATTTTACAGCAAGACTTTTAGTCATTCTAGAGTCTACTGCTAAAAGCTATCAATAGGGTATTTTATGTAATTGCAGTTGAGTATTGTAGCTATTAGAAATAGCAGGGTGTAAAATAAATTTTAAGAGATTTACCATTGTGAACTTTAAATTGAACATGGTAGTTAATTAGATCTATTCAAGTTACAACAGCAAAGTGCAGTTATTATGTCACTAGCAAATCATGAACAGTAGAGGGCGCTAGTATGTATGTTAATGATACGGCTTCTTAGCATTTTTAGCACCAATTAGCATTTATTTAGTAAGGAGAGATCTGTCTATTTGAACTCTACTTTCTACATGTTAACTAGCTCTATGTAAGACATCTGTTGACTGCACAATCTGAGGCAAAACATTCTTAAAAAAACACAAACTGCTCAGATTTTGTGGAAATATGAGTAGATGAGAGTGTTGATTTATAGATTGACATGGATTATCCTTATATGGATGATCCTGTTAGTGACATATCATGGCTATTGTTACAGCATGCTAAAATTGAACATCCATAATGATGTTAGAATGTTAGAATAATGATGTTAGAATTCACAGTTTAATTGCCACTCTCACCTCCTCATATGGACTGTTAAATCGAAAAGAACCTTATGGTTCATTCTCATTATTGAGGGTACATTTAACATCAGAAAGGTAAAAATGTACTCAACATAGTAGTCGGTTAATATACTCTGTGACAATTGGCTATTGTAGCTAAAATACTGGAAGAAAAAAAGAATACACTTACAATGTAAAAGGACACTAAAAAGTCATACAGAAGAAAATATAATGCTGGTCACGTGGTGTTCGAAACCATAGTTGCAGGTGGTGGTTTGGTTGGTAGTTGACAGAACGTGTGCACATAAATATTTTTTATTTAAAGAAAATTTTTATTTAAACTCAATCTTAAAAAAGCTTTTCTGAAGTATTTAGATTATAGATATAAATTTAATAGATAATGCTGACATTTTTTTATTTGTTATTTTTTAACTCGAGACCCACTCACTTCAATAACGAACAGAGCAAAAACTAATTTGAGGGACATCAATACAATTTCAAGGAAACTAAAACATGGTGTGCACAAAATATTTATGTGAGATTATTATATGCCTTCCTATAAAGGATAAAATGTTTCTGGAGAAAACTTATACATCTAGGCTAATTATCACCAATATACTTTTTTTTTATCAACTTACAGTGCAGTTTTGTCTGTATGTGCTCCTTGAATTGAACTCATGCCCTTGCTAGTTCCTTGCTCTACCGGTTAAGTTACACAACCTCCACGTTACCTTTAATATCTGTTACTTCATGTAGCTAGTAACGCTAGCAAATTTCAAAATAGCTGCTCTGCTTGCATATGAAGACCACACAGAGAAGTGCTATCTCTTGTCCTGCTCCCCTCAGCGCCGATGATGTATTATAGGTAGTGTGACTATTCTAATAAACACGGTCGGGGTAATTAAGGCATGGAGAGGCAGCAGACAGTGGTGGTCTAGGGACAACACGAAACGATAAATCACAACTCCTGGTTCCGCCTTCTCGAGCGTAGCCGATCACACTCACTGAGAAAGCAATTCTGCCAACCTGGGTTTGCACATTTGTCTTCATCAGCCTGTGGTTGTTTTGGGGCTAGTCTGAATTTGCTGGTTCCCATGGTAATCAAACAAGCTAGAGATATCAAATGTGTCCATTTTAATGTGAGCAATAACATTTAGGGCAAGTCTGGGAGCTAACTGCATGTTTTATTATGTAGCCCAGAGTGTACTGGATTAAGCTGTGAATTTAAGGCAGAATGGGAAATGTTTCATGAGAACAGGCAAACTCTGCTGCAAGTGCACTGCCAAACAGTAATAAACAAGCATACCTTGGATTTATTTATTTATTTTTTATGTTGTCAGCTATAGACATATCCACCTAATTTATCAATTTGGAAGTAAACTATTTTTGTACAGCTACAATAACTGGAGACAGATGAGACCACGAGTCCTGGCACATTCAAGTTACCACACTCTAAAAAATGCTGGGTTAAAAACAACCCAAGTTGGGTTGAAAATGGACTAACCCAGCGGTTGGGTTAAATGTTCGCTGGGTTAAAACAACCCAATTGCTGGGTTAGTCCATTTTCAACCCAACTTGGGTTGTTTTTAACCCAGCATGTGTTAAACACTGTGAAAACAACAATCCACTGAATGTCACACTATATTTGAGAATTTGCTATATTAACACTAATTTAAGAAGAATAATTTTATTTAAAAAAAGTGTATTTGAAATGTTAAAGTGTCATATATTACATTTCATGAAATAGAAAAATTGGAAAAGATAACCAAACAAGCAAAATAAAACAAAAATATCAAATTCACATATGTGACAACTAGCCCTAAATCAAACATTTCCGTTTAAAGACCCTTATGAAATCCAAATGACCCACTCTAGCTGAACTATAAATATAATAACTCACCAAATAAAAAATTGGCGTAGAAACAATTTTAACTCAGAAATGGCTAAATTTCACATACAATTACAAAGTAATGGCAAGTAACCCATTAAATGACATTTTAAGTGGAAAAACTGAAATAGTATTTCCTTGTAAAACATACTCAATATTTCTTTTGTTTTAATTAAAACTTTTATTTTATTTAAAATCACTGTGTAAAATCAAGTGTAAGTAGCAAAGTTCACGTCACAATGACACAAAGGAATGACAACGTTGGAATCAATTTCACAATTATTCTTTTTTTTCAGCTGATGAATGAAAAAACAAAGTGGTTAAAGTGGTGGACAACATAACTGCAGTGCTTATAATAAACAGAATGTTATTGTTCGCTGGTGTGGATGCTAATATCATTATAGTTTTCTCAATCAATTTAGAGTTATAAATAATAGGGATTTTAGCCAAAAACAAACTATTCATAATATTAAACAATGGATAAGGACTCTTCAGGTCAGGTGTCTCTCTCTTGTCCAAATGCCTTAGGATGCATCTGATCTGGACAGATGCCATTCAAACACACCTGAGCCCGGTGTGAGAGTGAGGAGAGACAACAAAACAGAGGTGTGTTAGGTTTCAGGAGAAAAGCAGCGCTGAACTCAACTGGACTAAGAGAGAAGGCTGTGGATCATTCTGCCTCTGAGGGACAGAGAGGCAACAGCAACCGCTGGAGCAGGAGATTCAGCCAGACAGAACACAAAACCCAGGAGCAGCCATGACACATGATGGACACTAAGAGGCAGAGAGAGCTTGTTTTTTTTTTTCACTCCACTCAAATGCATTAACTATTCCGAACCTGTGCTGGAGGATCTTAAAGCAAAGGACAGAAGCCATTCCATAAGCTCCAGTGATGTTGGAGCCGCAGAACTGTGTCTGAATAAAGCCATGCCTCAGTGATACTCTCCTGTCTGAGACGAGAGCAGAGCGCGACAAAGTAATGTACACAACACAGTACACAAAAAAACACAGAACAAAACAAAGTAATATATTTTCTTCACAGAGAAATCGCTTATTTTTAAACAATAATGTATAAATCAAGTTTAAAATTTTATGATCTCTGAAGAATAAGCACTGGTGTGCGTTCATATGTCATGTAATTTAATTACTTCATATATACACGATCAGCGCCAACAGTGGGCACGTGCGCATCAGATCTGGACCACGGAGAAATGGAAGAAGGTGACCTGGTCTGATGAATCACGTTTTCTTTTACATCACGTGGATGGCCGGGGAACACATGGCACCAGGATGCACTATGGGAAGAAGGCAACAACAAGTGTGTGATGCTTTGCGCAATGTTCTGCTGGGAAACCTTGGGTCCTGCCGTCCATGTGGATGTTACTTTGACAAGTACCACCTACCTAAGCGTTGCTGCAGACCATGTACACCCTTTCATGGAAATGGTATTCCCTGGTGGCTGTGGCCTCTTTCAGCAGGATAATGCACCCTGCCACGAAGCATAAAAGGTTCAGGAATTTCCCAGATCCCAGTCTAGTCGAGCATCTGTGGGATGTGCTCAACAAACAAGTCTGATCCATGGAGGCTCCACCTCGCAACTTACAGGACTTAAAGGATCTGCTGCTAACATCTTGGTGTCAGAATCACAGTACACCTTCAGGGGTCAGGGCTGTTTTGCAGCAAAAGGGGGACCAACACAATATTAGGAAGGTGGCCATAATGTTATGCCTGACACACGCACACACAAAGCTTTTGATTATAATAATCAATTTGTCAAGTTTCAGCCAATGAAAATAGTTCCAAACACAGCCACAGCATCAGTGTTGAATCAGTGTTTTTGGATGAATCGTTTCAGTAACCGATTCAGTGTCTCCTTCATAAAAACATTATGTAACCCATATAAAAGAGTACTGAAAAATCACCACTATAATGTATAATGTCGTTCACAATGATTCAGGTAGTTCATTTCTCATAAAGGAATTTTATTACACAGTCTTTTTTCATACACTGCTTCAAATAAACAGTTATAATTATTTGTCTCATGTCAGATTCATTCATGGTTTGGTTTAAGGCTTAAATTGTCAGCCATTTATTGCACTATTTATTTAAGGTTGTTAAAAATCCCTTATGGAGAAAATGAAGGAAAAAACACTTCCCCAACAGGTGGCTTTTCACAAATGAATTATATGACTATCAGAAGCAAGTTTGCAATGATGGAATCATTGCGTCTTTGATAAAGATAATCAGAGCACCTGACAATCAAATGCACTTCACATGTGAGCCCCAGGGAGGAGCCGCAAGAACAGCGGAGAGCTGAATACACTGCCTGAGGAGCTGAGAACATTTTATAAATAAAAGGCTGGTCTTTTTGTTGTGTGGTCCAGCTAATTTTCAGACACAAATTAGCTATGAGCTGAAGAATATATGCCAAAAGGTCTTCTTGTGAAGGTTCCCTTTAATCTGTCACCGCTTTTTAATTACATGTTTACAGAGGCACCATGAATAATGGAAACGAGGGACTATAAAACAAAGCAAAAGAGATAGTGTACCTTAAAATGAACGTTTTGTCATTACTCATTCCAATGTTCCAATGTTGTTTGGACCCCAATATTCTTCTAAATGTCTTGCTTTGTGTTCCACAGAGGAAGTCATACAGGTTTGAGCTAGAGATGCACCAATACTAAATTTCCCCGCCGATACTGATAGCTGATTATTCAATAATATGATTATCCGATGCCAATACTTTTTCTTAAGTAAAAAAAAAAAGATCTCCCAAATAATGCTGCAAACTATACAGGGAACCCTCTCATTTGGATATAATATTAGAGGTTAAAATGAACAACAGAGCTATTATATTCAACTGCTGTTTATTTTCAGATGTAATAATTACACTCAAATAAAAACGGAAGTGTTTGTATACAACACATAAGGTAGTTTTCATCAACACTTCCTCATAACAAATTTATTCAAACACACATATATAATTAACAGTAAATAAGCTCTTCTCAAGTTTGTTTTAATAGCTAACTAACAAACTGTGAACACTGGATAACTTCCCTGAGGTAAATGCAACATTAATTGATATTGTTCACAAGCTGTTTTATTGACTTTCCGTAGTTGAAAAGATGATTACATGAGTCATGATTTCTTTAAGTTGTACTGTATCTTTCAACATACCATCTGATACTCATGCATGTTTTTCTAGATATAATTTGTATTAAAGTGTAAGAAAAGACCGCCGCTTGAACTGAGGCACTACAGCGATCTTTCACATCACATTTAAGAGCGTCAAAATGCCATTTATTGTTTGAATTTCTTGATAAAACGTATAAAATTTGATAGCTGAGAATTTGTTTCTTATCAGAAGTAACAGCACAGAGCACAAAGCTCTTTGTGATTATTGGATGGGAAGCGCTACAAATAATGTCCGATTTAGGTAAAAACACAGATCTGGCAACCCTGGCTTGAACTATAGGTATTCTTAGAGTCAAATAAAGCCTGCATTAATGTTGCTATTTTTTAAGTGTTAAAGCGTTATTTTCATGTTAACTTTCTCTAAATTGAACACGAGAGATTTTCTTCAAACACAGTTTGAGTTGCAGTCTCGCGCGTTTTTCAGCACCCTTTTGATTGACAGGATATAATCTTCACTGATCATCGGCTGTTTTTAAACAATCGGCCAATGGTCGATAGTGAAAAAATTGCTTTAATCAATACCGATTATTGTCCAATACATCGGTGCATCTCTAGTTAGAACCAACATTTTTATTTCATTTTTGAGTGTACTACCCCTTTAAAAGATTAAATTCTCAATTAGTATATGCAAAGACATTCTTTTTACAACAAAGTCCCTTTGCCACGATGAAGGGTGCAAACAACTCACTCCAGCCAACAGCGTTCAGTTCGAATTAGATCTGATCTGGTGACTGGCTGATTGATCAAGGCAGAGGGGGAAGCTACATTGTCAGTTCTAATCTTCACCAAACGGTTCGGGTGACGTCTCAGAGCTGTGGCACTTCAAACAATGGGGTGTGTGTTTGTTTTGGGGGATGGGGGTGGGCTTTTGTATGGAAGCAGGTCACAAGCGTGGCACGCTCGAGGAATCGGGTTGGACCCCCCCACCCATCGTCACCGATCCACCTGCTACAGTTGGGGGACGCCTCCCTCCAGATGCACTGCATTCGCTAAAATAACTCTCAGAAAGCGTTCCAATCCAATCTGTCAGCACGCTCGCGCACACATAAACTCCCCCCACATTGCGAATGGGCAAATAAACATGATTCAAACTCAAGGGTATTCTCACGGGTACTACATAGAAGGCATTTACCGGCCACAATTAGAGGTAAAATAACCAATCCGAAGCATACTGTAATATTCCTAAACCTTAGAGAACAGATTTTAAATGAGAAATCACACTCGGATGCCTCAGAGCAAAACAAACACTATAGCATGTACGTGCGCTCACAACAAACAATTTGTCTGATATTGCTCAAAGTGGGAAGGCTTGCTGCGAATTTGCTGTAAACAGGCAGAGATGAGACCTGACTTGTCATATAACAGCTCCGAGAAATCGATCGAGGCCCACTCTCCCCTCTAATCCTCCCCACATACGCGCGTGGGGTGAGCAGTAGGCGGCTGGACACAGCCCGTAGCTTCTGAGAGCGAGAGAGAGAAAGAGAGCGATCGACGTGAGGGGTGCTGGGTTGGAGAAGGCAAGTGGAAGCAAGGTGGAGGTTGGCAGCATGTGCCTGGGATTTCGGCAGAACCTGTCAGAGAAACACTGAGACTGATGGGGAGAGAGGGACCACAGGAACAGATCTGAATATATGAATCTTTCAAATGCAAAGTGTGTTTGAGGAAAATCAAAGTCTATGTGCTCTTAAAGTCAACGAGGAGCACAGGCTCTGGCTCTTCTGTTTCTATTTGCATCATCTCATGGATAAAACCCCCGACACAGCTTCAGACCGGCAATACTGCGTGTAAAAGAGATTCAGCTAGATGAGTTGTATCCAAATTATTATTGATTGATCTCAGTGGTGCGCAGATTTGCCGGAGGAAAAATCTTAAGACACTCCTGCCCTCAAGAACCAGGGTCAAGTAAGCCGGTTCTGTGGATTATCAAACCATGACAGAATTCCAATGGCCCATTTTGAAATTCATGTCTAATATCGGCCCTTGATCATGCAGCTGAGGTTTTTCCTTAAGAATCCCTTGATCCCTTCATAATAATGTAGCAAACATCTTCACAAACTGTCAAATTTCCTAACTCGATAAAAACGAAAATGTGAAGAGCCCGTAGAAACAACAATAGCTTAACCCAGGGGTTTCCAAACCTTTCAATTCAAAGGACCCCTAAACATGATGATCACCTTGCAACGGACCTCCTTCTATAATGTAAAGTCAAGTCAAAGTCATTTATTGTCAAACAAGTACCGTGTACAAAGTACAATACAAATATTTACTACTTACTTGAATGCTTCTCCACAAACTAAAAAAGACAATATTGCTATATACAAAAATATATATGGAGAGATAACAATTATATATACACTATGTTGCCAAAAGTTTTGGGATGCCTACCTCTACATGCACATTACCTTTAATGACCCATTCTCAATCCGTAGGGTTTAATATGGAGTAGGCCCACGCGTTGCAGCTATAACAGCTGCAATGGGCTCTGCTTCAACGACTTTGCACAAGGTTTAGGAGTGTGTTTATGGGAATTTTTGACCATTCTTCTAGAAGTGCATTTGTGAGGTCAGACACTGATGTTGGACGAGAAGGACTGGCTCACAGTCTCTGCTCTAATTCATCCCAAAGGTGTTCTATCGGGTTGAATATCAGGACTCTGTGCAGTCAAGTTCCTCCACACCAAACTCGCTCATCCATATCTTTATGGAGCTTGCTTTGTGCACTGGTGCGCAGTCAGTCAGTTGGAACAGGAAGAGGCCATCCCCAAACTGTTCCCACACAGTTGGGAGCATGAAATTGTCCAAAATGTCTTGGTATGCTGAAGCATTAAGAGTTCTTTTCACTGGAACTAAGGGGACAAGCCCAACCCCTGAAAAACAACCCTGCACCATAAACCCCCCTCCACCAAACTTTACACTTGGCACAATGCAGTCAGGCAAGTACCATCCTCCTGGCAACTGACAAAAACCCAGACTCGTTCATCAGATTGCCAGACAGAGAAGCGTGATTCATCACACTGCTCTAGAGTCCAGTGACGGCGTGCTTTACACCACTGCATCTGACGCTTTGCATTGCACTTGGTGATGTAAGGCTTGGATGCAGCTGCTCGGCCATGGAAACCCATTCCATGAAGCTCTCTACACACTGTTCTTGAGCTAATCTGAAGGCCACACAAAGTTTGGAGGTCTGCTATTGATTCTGCAGAAAGTTGGCGACTTCTGCACACTGTGCACCTCAGCATGCGCTGACCCAGCTCTGTGATTTTACATGGCCTACCACTATATATATATATATATATATATATATATATATATATATATATATATATATATATATATATATATATATATATATATATATATATATATATATATATATATATATATAAATAATACAGTAAAATAAATCCAGAATATACATTCTGGATTTATTTTACCGTATTATTTATTTATTTAATTCATTTATTTATATTTTGACAGCCCTAAAACTATATTCAGAAAAATTGGGCTGAAACATTTAGAACTGATTTCAACTAATTTTTGATGATCACTCAGGCTTCCTAATATCAGACAAAATATTTACTTTTAAGACAGCGGGCAGTAAATCTGAATCCTCTTAATCCTCTGAATCTTAAACTTCTGAATCCTCAAAACAAAACAGAGGGTTTGATTTCAGTTGATTCTGAGCATGTGTTACATTGATTAGAGATAAATGAGGAGTGGCATTGAAGCATTTCCTCCGAGTCTTAGAGCCGTGCGGCTCCATAATTCACTACGCATGTATATGTACTCATGCATTGGTATTCACATTTACACTCACTTCAGGGCATGAGAAGGAGGGGACATATAGAGAGATGCTACAGGTGCAGGAAACCACTGGAAGAACCTGGAATAAAGAAGGGTCAGGGAAGAAGACAAAAGAATGAGCATGTGACAGTGGGCAATGTTATTGTTCTGCATCATAAGATATACAATTAGCAACAACATCAGATCTAAATGGACAATTTTTACCTTCCTGCTACATTTGGTTTTATATACTCATGATCTTATTATGAATGATTCTAATTCCAATGAAATATTCCCCTCGTGGAATTGCTTCTCCTCATGGAAATAGTTTCTTCACCAATTAAAATCGAATAACTCGCTCTGCTTCTAAAGTGCCTTTCCTGTTCGTCTGACATTCATCTGAGATCACTTTTTCACAATTCACTCAATCCCATTTTTTCATTAAATATCCTGTTTCACTCAGAAATCCGTCACAAAATGGGTTGCAAATGTTTGTTGATTTTAGGTTTCTAGAGAACGCCCAAAAATCGGATACCTCTGCTGTAAGAATCAATAAAAGATTCTTAGTTGTTTTTTCTTTCAAGCAAAATTCTAATACTGCGCATTTATTTTTCACCAAATGACAGGTTATTTCCTCCTCCCCTTACTCACATGCTCTCTATCTGCCATCTCATTGGAATTCTATGCACCCTTTATCTGTCTTATTAGGAACGTATCTTTGGTGCAATTAGTTGTACCCATTTCTCTTTCTATTTTGCACCGCAAAGCAGCGGAGCCGCTCACTCAGTTAAGGAACCTTTAGCTTCCATCACGTCTCACAAAGCAGCATCTCTCACTCCCTTTCCGTTACTGCTTTTATCAACAGGCTGTTTCCTCTGCTAACCTTAACAAGAGTGAAGGCAGATTAAAGCAGAGAGAGAGAGAGAGAGAGAGAGAGAGGAAGGGGGGTTTAGGCGGAGACGCTCGACTGGTTGGCTGACAAACAGAGGGTCCCTCTAGAGTGCAGGCAGAGGAAGAAAGAGAGCAAAAAGAAGAGGAGAGTTTGATGTGGGTAGCCGAGCTCAATCTCCTCCTCATACCCCCCCACCCTCATTTCAGCAGAAAATCTATGCTCGCTCTCTTAGTATTCCAGCCGTCCTCCTTTGAAACCTCTATAGGCTCGGTCAGACAACTGGGCTGCTGTTGAGGCCTGGGCCAAACGGGAGAGCAGCGGGGTGGTGGGCTTTTTGGAGGGGAGAAGGGAAGGGAGGGGAGTGTTTGCTCGAGGCTGTCAGAAGTGACAGGAGGCCAAGCGACTTAAAACCTCACCAGGGACTTCAGCTGGACAAGCTCTGTCTCCTCTCCTCTTTCTCGCTCCTTTTTTCTTCTGTATCATTGTTTTCTCTCACTTTTACCTGTGAATCTGAGTCTTGTCCAAGACTATTACGCTCTGTGATTGTCCTCTTGCAACCACTGATCATGCGCTTAGCTGTTCATTTATTTTCTTCAAATTTCTTTGGTGCATCTTAATAGGGGAGCGCGGGGCACAACCTAACACAGGGTTAGTTGTAA
Source organism: Paracanthobrama guichenoti (assembly GCA_018749465.1). Lineage (NCBI taxonomy): Eukaryota > Metazoa > Chordata > Actinopteri > Cypriniformes > Gobionidae > Paracanthobrama > Paracanthobrama guichenoti. The sequence goes on from CM031965.1 coordinate 14,666,992, forward strand.
CACGCATGGTTTAAAACTTTTAACAAAAGTAAATTTCTTACTTAAGTTTATTTTTCATCTCTGTTTTTTGTGTTTATTTAAAATAAGACACATCTGATATTATTGTAATCTTATATCTGTTATTTAACAGTTGAGATCATTCTTTAATGCTGATCTAACAGCAGAAGACACGAGCTGCGGTTTAAATCCCAGTTGTGCAGACGGGGTGTGTTGTCACGCTGCGTTACAATGAGCCCCTATTAGAACTATGATATTATATTCTATACTTTTATTAATTCTTCTGAGAGTCAATGTTCAGAAATTATTAATTATTATTATGTTTTGAACCATGCTGTATAGTTGTATAGTGATGTGTTTGTTGTCAAACTCAAAAATTAGTATACTTTTAATGATTAAAAAATGCCATTATTTTATTTTTAAAAAGTTAATGATTGTATTTTATTGACAAAATATTTTAGTTTGTCTTTTTATTATTATTATTATTATATCAGGTAACATTTTAAGCTGTCATTCGGTCATGTTACAATGTACCCCACCTACGGGGCATGTTGTCACATTTCACTTCCATTCTTTCATCAAGAAAAAGTATACACTTTATTAATTAAACAAAACCACATAATTGTACTAGACGTGTGAAATTAATGTGGGAAAAAATAAATACTCTGAATCCCAAGTGAATTTACACAAACTGAGAAATCAAAAAGCGTTAGGTTGACCCCGCTCTCCCCTACTCTAGACCAGTGTTTCTCAACTGGTGGGTCGCAAGACCGTTCTGAGTGTGCAGCATCAACAAAACGTTTTTCTGATCCGAAACTTTTAGTTTGAAAGATGTGCAAAAGCTGTTGATTCTCCTGTCAGACGCAGTTTAAGTATGTCAGTGTCATTATTCTAACGTTATTTTCGTAGCTTGTTACGAAAATAAAAGGTTTCTCACCTGCCAGACGTTATACTGTGCTCGTAGCGCGCGCTCTTCAAATACAAGCACGAATATGGCGGCACACGCTGTATATCACTTGACTATAAATTAAGCACAAAAGAAACTAATGCCACGTTCCAGGCAACCCGTAACCCGTGTTTTTCCAACCTTCTACCCGTGAAAGTGCACTGGAACGGTTATCAAACCCGTGACTTCCCACCCGTGAACTCGTACTAGATCGATGTACTCTGACGTCACATAGCCCACGAAACAACAATGGCAGCCCCTATGGATATACAAATAACGTAAAATAAAAGGTATAACAGCTTCTCCTGCCTCATGCGCCATTTTTTCTCCTCCGTTTCCCTCAAATAATCAAAGAGTAAGCACCTTTGGCGATAGAATCAATAAATGAGCATAAGCCCAATACGGTCCGTCATGCTTTGTCTAGCTACCGCAATTCCTTGCGCTCAGGCAGTTTGGCGTGACTTTGCCTGGAACGCTACAAAGTCGTTAGTTGTGGTTAGAATTCGTAACTTATGGGCGCAAAAACCTGACTGGAACGCAGCATACGATCAAGCAATGTCGTAGTTACGTTGTCAATTAGTAAGTCATGAAATAAAATTTAATTACCAATAAATAACATAACCGGTAGGGCCTACGTCGTGTGTTAGTTGGGAGGGATTTGCATGCAGGTATGATGTTCATTCTATTGATCGGGGCAGATTCCATTTCATTAACAGTTCATGTTAGTATTGTATATTTACCATGGTAACTGTTGTTTCTGTAACCCCAAAATGCCACTTTATTTTCATTTTGTATATTTTTAAATGACCGTGGTAGCTCATAACAACTCACCAACTTTGTATTAACAAAAACTAGTTTGCTACAGCTATTTAATAGCCTTACCTTATAGGCCTACTGTTTATTCGTCAGTATTTGTCATATTCATCAGTAAAGTGGGATGGTACTTTAGGTAATTCCTAAAACAGTGGGTCATAGCTTAATGACCATGGGAAAATGTGGGTCCCATGGCCAAACCAGTTGAGAACCACTGCTCTAGACAACTTTTGCCCAGATTTTTACAGTGTGGAGAAGTTGAGGCTAGTTTCTGAAAGTTGGAGCCTGCAGATTCTATGCAGTCGGAGTTGACTGATTAAAAAAAAAAAAAAATCATAGTGTATGATGAGAACAGACTTTTCTTTTTTGCTTTTTTTGCTTTTCATAGAGTTCAGGAATCTATCCAGTTGGGGGAAAACAAACGTTTGATATTTTGAGACGATTTTAGAACAAATATTGTTTTCATTTGTCACGTCTCCTAGCAACGAGGCACCTGTGTGAGTCTGTTGTGTACATAATGAATTCTGCCATTTTTTACTTTACATTCATGACGATGCTCAATTAAATAGCGCAACAGCAAATGTGATTTTGCAGTTCGAAAAAGGCTGTGTGTGGTGAAATAATCGCAAGAAAACACATCTTTGTTTCTGTCTCTGTCTGAGTCTGTTGGGTACAGAACGGGTTGAAAGCCTGGTAGTCGTTTAGTGTATCATACCCAGTTTTTTCTGTAATCATTTAAGTCAGCAAGTATGTGATGCCGTGTTGGGTGTAATGCATTGTAGGGTAGTTACTGTAATTGAATTAATTACTTTTTTAAGGGATTACTTTTAATTTTTCTGTAATTTAATTAGTTACTTCTGATGTAATTGCACTAATTACGGTACAAACTATAATGAACTATTCTATATAAAACAATAGTGGATTTAACATCAAAATTTTACATCTAATAATAAAATGTATGATTTTAATATAACCTTCTTCCGTTAAATACTTTTATCAGTTCAAGAATAATTTATGCAATTTTATAATATTTATTTCAAAGAATTAAAAGATCAGTTTCATAATTTTTAGAGCGAGTAAATAGTAAAGTAAGTAGCTTTAGAGTAACTTGGTGTGATGTTTAGTGTATTCCAGCCTTTAGCCAAGTCTTCCAAACCTCAGTAAGCTGCATTGTTGTTCATCACCTGTATTTTTTTTTAAGGCAGCATCCTAACCTTAAATGCAACTTGATAAAAATATTCTTTACACAGGCAGCAGTTTGTGAGCGCAACAATTCATGTTCCTCACATGAAGAGCATGGGGAATGCTCCAATAGGTATGGACCTTATTCACAGCAGCATTACCTTTTTTTTTTTCTTTTTACGGGAATGAAAACGAGACTTTGAGGGATAGACATACATCTCTTTGGTGGGTTGTACTATTATTTCATGTGTTTTTAGATTGTTCTGCAGTAGAAACACTGCAAAAATATCTTTCAGAGAGCAAAAAACCCCAGACAATATGAGCTGTGGAAAATGATAAGTGATCTGTATACAGTGGATACCATTGCACACACGGTAAGGCTATGGCGCTGCTCTGAATAAGGTCTATTGTTTTGATGTTCGTGCGCTGCTAAGCAAAGAACATTAATATGCATAAAAATACTTAAATAAATGTCCTGTTTTATATACTTGTTAATTAGACATACAATTATTTTTTGTAAAATACTAATGTTTCTCCGCTAACCTGGATATTTTTTCCCTCTTAGCTTATCGCATTGCATTATGGGATTTTTTATTTTTTCATGGAGGAAACGTCAGATCCAATAAACTCAAGGTGCCCTGTGAAGTGGACTTCAGCCAACTTAAAGGGTTAGTTCACCCAAAAATCACAACGCATGTGCGAGAATATGACGTAGACCCGGCGTTCTGAAATAAATAAAATAAAGTGATAAAGTGACGATACAGCAATGTAATTATATGACTTCACATTTTTAGAATTCAACAGCTTAGATATGGCGCATCTTCCTCTGCTTGTAAACAAAGTTCCTCGCTTCTGGGTCATGTGTCAGAACGCCGGCTCTACGTCATATTCTCGTGCATGCGTCGTGGTGCTTCGTGAGTTCACGTCAGAGGCCCAGACGGAAGACAAGAACTGGTTGAATAGTCTTTTATTTTATTTTTTATTTTTTGCGCACAAAAATGATTCTCGTCGCTTCATAAAATTATTGTAGAACCACTGTAGTGAGAAGAAATGTCATTGCTGCCAATGGAGGCATTTCTAAGCCATCGGATTTCAATAAAAATATCTTCATTTGTGTTCCAAAGATGAACAAATGTCTTACGGGTGTCAAACGACATGAGGGTGAGTAATTAATGATAAAATTTTCATTTTTGGGTGAACTAACCCTTTAAGTGAGCATCCAGCCTGAAGGGAGAGTACATGTTCAGTTTGAAGGGCACTGCAAATTACACAAGTGCTGCTCCAATTGTATGCCCTTCCCTTGCTAAATTGCTAACTTCCCTCCATCTCGTTCACTCCAATGTACGTCCTTACATTGCACAAGGGCCCACTACTGTAAGAACCCTTGCAATAGGTTTAAATAGAACACTCTAAGCCACTTGAATTCTGCTGTGCGAGTTGTGACGTCACAATCACATTGCGTTGTGGATCTGCCTGAACTGTATAGTGTATTAAAGATTATTATTTCTTTTATTTTTGTCGTTGTTTACCATTCTTTTCCTGGTTTGTCATACTAATATGCCCCAATTTAATTTGCTCAGTCCTTGCTTCAATTAGCTTATTGATTTGTAAATGGCCTCTGTTAATTAACTGCAACTGATTTATAAATGCTTGCATTGATGCACAATAGACTTAGAGATGTAGGCTTATGTGTGTGTGTGCGTGAAAATTCTTTAAAGAAGATTTGTTTTTTTGTTTTGTTTTTTTGTATTGTGCATCACATCACTGGAAGTGGAAAGGTTAATTTACCCACCACCAGTGAATCACCCAGTATTCGTGCTTTCATTGAGTTTAATTATAACATTGATCTGTATCCAAATTACAACACAACAGATATGTATCAGTCAGCTTAGGGCTTTCAAATATAACAGATTATATGAATTAAATCAATAATTATTATAAAATGGTTAGTGCAGTCCTTGATTCTGATTGGTCAATAGCTGTGCTTTATTCACGATAAAACTATCACCCAATGCTTCTGTGTATCACTACACAACACCCTTAGCAACCACTCTTAGCAACGTAAACATAAGTTTATTCTCATTGATATTGTTAATTGAAGCTTACTGTATTATGTAGAGGAGAGAGAGAGAGAGAGAGAGAGAGAGAGAGAGAGAGAGAGAGAGAGTATTACCTGCATTTAGATGTAGCATCTTCCTTCAGGTCAGTCCTATGTTCATAATTTAAAAAAAAAATCAGTTTGAATATCCGCTTGTCTTTTTAACAGTTCCCGTGTCCAGACACTGACAGCACATCAAAGCATTTGTCAGTTGCGTCTTGCTCCATATTGACAAGTTTCAGTCTTCGCTACTGACTGACTCGCTCATAAAGAAAGTCTTTTCCGTCATCTAATGGCGTATTAATGTATTAATTAATTAATTAACTTGTTTTGCTTTTCACTGTCAGGGACTCTTTTTTTTTTTTCCCAGCCGAAGGCAGGATTTTAATAATTTTACTTCATGAAAGTTGCATTGATATTTTGGGCTTTAATATTTGTATTGTGTGGTAACCGTTTTATAAAAGCAATAAGGACTCAAGGCTAGTGCTGCATCATGAATGGCGGCTACGATACAGCACAGCCTCTCGTACCTTATTGCTTACATATATTTGGTAATTTGTACTGTATTTATATACATAAGTATATTATCTCTTTCTAATCATACCTCATACTCCTCTATGCATCAGAGATCTCTTTATGCGCGACTCAAGTTTCGTCAGCATCTGATGATTTTGCAGGGTAGTGAGCAGTGAACAGCGAATACTGCACAGGTAGGCTACTCACCCAGCTATGCATCAGATTTTGTCCAAAAGACGTCCTGCCAGTCCTAATGTGCTAAGCATAACATAAAGACTACTAAATTCAGTCAAAAAAAAAAAAAAAAAAAAAAAAAACAGCGTACAATGAAATAATTGTAAGAAAACACGTCTTTCTACCGGGTTGCACGCAAAAACAAACGTTCAGTGACTCCATAGTTCTATTCCAGAAATCACTCTGAGCCGTTTCTTTTTAGTGAATCAAAATACAGCACAACCTGTATGCCCATTAATTAATAAGTATTTTTTTTTTTATTTGAAATCAGCCTGGTGCAACATTCTGTTAGTTAGTATCTATTCGTCAGACTGCCTCAAAAACGTGTTTGCGAGTGAACGCACTGAATCCATAACTGGATTAACACTAAATCAATTAAACTGCAGGTTATCATTCCCATCAGTGATATTTGTCCCGGATGAAGCAAATTTGTGTATTGATATTAGTAATATTCAATACTATTAAGGGCAGATAGGGTGGATTGTATGCACATTGGGATATAGGGCATGTCTGGTCTGGTGTTGATGACTATATATGCCTTATGCCTTACGGAGAGTGCTGTGGTGGTGTAGCAGGCTATATAGTACAAAAAGGTTTGGGAAACGCTGTTTTGCTAGTCAGCATACGTTTGGAACACCGATAATGCTGTCTAGATCGGCAGCTCACAAGGTTTTGCAACAGACCAAATGTTGTTATGTTCCACACTGGCGCAAAACACAGTTCTTACCCACTTTAACAACCCACAATGCACTGATTCCAGGCATGCGATCCTACATCTCATCCCCAAACTTCCGGCCACCCCCAAATTCCCTCTTCTCTCTGTCACCTTGAGCCTTGCCGTCATGCTTCTGTGATCGCTCTAAAGGTCAGCGCATGTAGCCACTGTCATTACCTGTCACTCTCATTCCCTCCCTCGTTCTCTCACTCCTCGACCACCTCTCTGTCATGCATTTCATTCCTAAGCTCTGGAAGACAGATCAAAGTGCCATCCTTAGTTGGGCTTTGAAGGTTACAAGCGGATAGGGGTGATCTCACAGCAGAGTCGAATGAGAGACAGGGAAACACTGAATGGAACAGGAGGTGGCTAAATGTTCTGGTGTAAGTGACAGTCATTCTGTGGCTCTGAATTAACATGGATATCCATCAGTGTGTCACTTAGCATTAGGCTCCTATTTGCATCCAGGATACTTATTTTAGGATGAGCTGGCAGGTTAGTGACAGTAGGAGAACCAGTTGAGCTAACCAGTGGGGGAGATGTACCTGTCCCTTTAAATCTCTATAACAAGCATTAGTAATGCTAGAAATCATGTGGTCCTTAGTTGGGAAAGTTTAGTTTGGAGTCCTGTCAGTCCAAATCGGATTATTTGTGTATCAGATTGGAATCTGATCTAAAATTATTGACAAACAGATCCAATTTGTGTGTCCCGTGGTGCTCTTTCGTTTGCAACAATAGCCTTTTTTCTGCAACAACTTTCAGCATTTTTCCTACAACAATGTCTGACGTCGGTTTTACATAAGGCACTTTTACATACTGTTTTTGCATGTGTACTCCGATAATGTCACTGGGGCTACCATTACAGTAATTAATAAAATAATATGTAAACATAAAAAACTGGGCATGTGCATAAGGTATTTTTGACTGCAGTTGAGAAAATTTAAATTTCATTAATTTCGAGCTCATTAGGGTCAATTGAATTGTTTACATAATGGCTTTTCCATTAGATTGAGCCATCAATCAGATTACTGACTGGTTATTTGGTTGCATGTATCTGCTAGTGATCAGCAATTGAATCGTTCATTTGAGCTGGTTCTGTTTTAAAGGTGTCATGAACTGGGATTTATTATTTTTTATACTGTTGTCTGAGGTGAACTTATGACGTTTGCATGTTTTTTTCATTCAAAAACATCATAATGAATAAGTAATAGGCTATTTTCTACCCTGGTTTTAAGGCTATCTCCTGCACGGTCGGTTTTTATGGGTGTGCCACACTGAAGACTTGGAAGTAAACGCCCATGGCTAGGATTGGATAAGATTATTATATTTAATGAGCTCCAGCTCCCCTGTCAGTACACGTGAGGGATTGTTTTGGAAAGCATGTGGGGAGACGGCAACCGGAACGAATCGCCCACAGGGCTCGCAAAATATATTTATCTCTCATCCACCCGCAATTGATTGGAACGTTATTTTTTATTACTTGTTCCGCCCGATCGGTGGATATAAGTGGCACACGGTGGCACACACACACACACACACACACACATACACACACACGCACACACACACACAGCCCCAGGACGTTGGGCTTTGCGATTTCATCTAATCCCAAATTGCAATGATCCAACAACACACCACATATAAAGGATTCTCCAGCCTGTGACAGCATGCTAAGGTATGTTCTGTTAGACACGTACACATAATCAATAGATCTATATCAAACGATCTGTAACAATGCAATGCTATCACATATAAAAAAACATTTTTACTCACATTAGTGTTGCTTCATTTATTCATGTAATCACCCTGTCTGCAAATCCAGTCTCTTGTTTACAAACGAATCCGTGGTGAAATGAAGGAACAAACGCGCAATGTCTTCCCCACGCATGCTAGATATTCATTAAAAATCAAGTTCATCCATGCATTCATAATATTGGAATCCGAATGAAGTTTATGCGGCATGTTTATTGCTTAGAAGTTTGATCCGGTTTAGCTCTATGTAGGCATATATCATGTCAGGCACGTGTCAGTGGGCGGGGCTACAGAATCAGGCGTTGTTCATCTTATGTTGAGGTGGCATTTCAGCATACAGTGACGTGTGGCATATTCTGAGATCGAGCGTTTGTTGGGTCTGGTGTCGATAAAAGCTTTTCTTTGACTAACAAGGAAGTTTTCAGCTCTGAAATTTACAGGATATTCTTATATTACCATGACATTTTATATATTAAAAGCTCAAGGGAAAGTTGATTTCTCAATTCATGACCCCTTTAATGAACCGTTTGATCCAGTTCACAAATACAGTACTGAAATGGCATTATAGCACACTATGTAGTGACTGTGTAGTCACCTAACTGTTGTTGTATGGAAAAGACCTGGTCGGAGATTGAACATTTTTGGGGAAAATTCTTTAACAACCTCTGGTAAAAAAAGAAAAAAAAGAAAAGATTGTCATAATCAAAACTGACAATACTTAGAGGTGATGGAAAGGCAGAACAGAAACTGCTAAAGCAAAGCAAACACAGGTGTGTCTTTTTATCAACTCAGAGGTAAGGACTAATCAATGGCAAACTTTAATCAGATATGATCAATTATTCATGGCCTGAGGCCTGGCCATCCCATCTCTCAACCATTCTCATACTGACGGCACAGGATGAATAATTCAGACACCATTTACACAAAACCAAGCACCATCCTGATGCCAGATTACTGAATTAGAAATATTATGCAACAAAGAATGTTAATTAGACTGGAGAAATCCACCCTGCCTACATTGAGTTAAAAATAAGAAAGGTGAGCTAATACATTATATCATTCAACAAATGTTTTTGGGTCGGCTGTGCTTAACATTTTGCCACTTTTCAGGATATATCATCCTATTAAAAAACATGCCCACTCAAATGTTTAAAATAATCGTGCTAAATAAACAGTACATTTTTATATAATAATTACAGTTGAATTATCTCACAAATATTTCTAAAAATAAGAGCTCACTACAGACAAGCAAATCAACAGACAAATACACATATTTATGGCACTTTGATTTGAAAAGTGGTCATGAATTAAAAGTGAATCACAAGCTAAATCACGTAATTTTGCAAGAGCAGAGAGATAGATAGAGAGAAAGAGAGAGAGAGAAGGGGGTAGATGGATGAAGGGTAAAGGAGAAAGTGTAATTCTTGTTTGCCTCAATTTATCCTGAAATCCCTGACAGCAAGCAACCATAAGTCACCAAATAATCGCTCTCGGTAATTTAAAAAGATCACTCATGTCTCCTTCACCTTCCTTTGCCTTGTTCTCTTTATCTCGCTCAGATATCAGCGTAGAGTCAAAACACGGTTCATTCATGAACTCAGAGCTTAGTCCATTTTGTTCCTTCTTACTTTACGTCTTTTTACTTTTGGTAGTCCATGCTTGTTTGAACATAAACGTAATCCAAATAAATCTAAATATATCTAAAATTGCTTTTTGAGTAATATTGTAGATGAGCAAACACACACATCTTCAATTATATCTTCAATATTGAACAGTGAATAGACATCATGGGCAACAAATCAGCGAAGGGAAGTGGATTGTAAAAGTGAAAATCTCTGCAGTTTGGTGTTTGTTGTGATGTTATTTATTCAAAAGGCCTTTCATGCATTTTGTGTGCTTATTTTAGTGTTTAAAGAAATGCACACTGTGCAAACAGGTGTAAAGAGTGCAGGGTGACAGAGAAGCTGGAGAATTGAGGCTATCGCCGTGAAACTGAGGAAAGGATTTCACAGCCTGAAACATGATGCTCATGCATTTACAGGGAAGAGTTCTAATGAGGGCGCACAGTATTGATATCTCCATGGGAACATCCCAGGGCACAGATAACAAACCACACTCTTGTACTGTAACATTTCTTTAAATGTACAAACTGCTAACTGCAGTGGAAAATATGAATATAATGTGTATGATGCTTGAAAATGTAGAGGCAAATAGATCATTTAATTTTGTCTCAGGGTGGAAGTAAATTATTAGCATTAATCTAAATATTTGGATGGACAAAGATTATTGCAATTTTGAATGTATAACTTCTTTAAATGTATAATTTTTATATTTTTTATGTTTAACAACTTGAGACAAAACATCTTAAATCTTTAACAGCAGCATTCAAGGTGTGGCACTGCAAAATTCACATCAGACAAATTGATATGGAAAAATAAACAAACTGCATATTGACTTCTAATGCCACTTTTGTAATCTCTATTCAATACATTGGTCTGCCACAGTGATGCATGTTGTTATCATGTTGTAACTAAATCTAAATCTTTAAAACATTTTTGTTCATTGAAATAAGCTGAAATAAAATAAAATACAAATATTAGAAGAACAACTTAAAATTAAAAATATCTTAAACGAAAATTAGAAATGTTACCTTGTAAATGAACTGAAATCAAATATATTTAAATCGAAGGACTAAAATTACTAAAACTCAGACTGAAATAAAAATAAATTAAAGCTAAATAGAAATAATAATAAATGATATATGTAAACTAAAATGAAAAATATAAAATTAAAATCTATTTTAAATACAGGGTTCTGTCACTTCTGTGTAGCTTATTCTTGGTTTTGTGACAGAACTCTGACACTCCCGGTTTTGGTCTTGTCTTTGTGTGAGCACATGGCTTGTCACGTGTTCCTTGTGCCATGTGCTCTCATCTCTATTGTCTATGTTCTGTTTTTTTCCCCCTCGTGGGTAGTTTTGTTGGTTTTGTTTATTTTTTGTGAGTTAAATAAATCCAATTCCTCCTGCAATTGAGTCCTCGCTCCTTTCACCCATCACCAACCGTGACAATAATAGCATATAAATAAAACAATCTAAAGCATATAAGCATATAAATAAAATAAATCTGCAGTGATTTAATGTAATTTGTATGATTGTATAGCTTTTGTAGTGATTTGTAGAGCTTCCTCAGAATATATTGATTTGATATTTATCTAAGTTCAGTCATGAAACTCTAGATGGCGCAGACTGATAAGTCCTTTACATGCAGTCTGCAAGCAATCGCATAATTACCGCATGGTACAAGCTGATTGGCCTCTGCTGATCCTGCAGCCAATGAGATTGCTCAACATTTAAATAGTCTGGTTCAGTGTTTGCTGTAGGCTGGTCTTGTAGCATGATATCAGAGTTCCACTGAAACCCTCCACCTCCCCCAGCTCCACCTGCCTAGATCTGCTACAGTATTGTTGTGTCTATTTATGCAGCAGCAGCATGTCTTACCTGCCCATAGCAGTGTGTCTGTGTATCTATTAGCAGTAACAAGTCCATACTTGCTCTGCAGCAGCAATAATCAACAGTAGCAGCAGCGTATAGCAGATCTTGTCCACCAAGACCAAACTCATTAACTTTGCCATATTCAATAACATGTTTTTTTTTTAACATGATGTATCCACAGTATGCACAACCACCCTATTGTGGTAAAAATCCATCCACTTTGTTTGTTATTTTCCCCAAAAATAGTGTATCAAAATGTATCATTCAGGAATCTGATTCAACATGACGTCACGCTGGAACAGTACTGGCACGGATTCTGCCCTATTAGCTTAGCTCTTCCCCTGATTGAGCTGTACATAGTCCACCATGTTTATCTCCTCGCCAGAGCATTTAACAGCAGCATTCAAGTAAGAAACGTATTCTTAATAAAGCTACTAAAGTTATTCAATCAAGAGCAGTGAGTGATTTTCAAAAGTTTTTCTTTTGTTGTTTGATTCATATTAACAGCATATACAGCAGTGGGTTCACTTTAATACAAAGATCTAATATAAGCACTTTGTTTTTGATACAGCCTTGTGTGTATTTGACAGTTTAAGCGCAATAACGTGAAAGAGAACTTAGTTTAATACTCAAGCGACTCGCCGTCTGACAGCCAGGTTTCTATGCTTTGGATGTGTGCGCTCCAAAAAACGGTAACACTTTACAATACGGGTGCACTAATATGCATTAATTCATGCTTAACTAATGCACAGATAATCATGAGTTAATGTATGACTCATGAAGAACTAAACCTAGAACTAATAAAAATGCTGATTACTGCATCAGCAACTAATGAAGATTCTACATGATTAATAAATTAAATAATATATGAATTACTATTAATTAAATATGTCATCATGTATTAATCCCCTAATAACATATTATATTAACTAATAGTGTAAATTAATGTGTTAATTACCACAATGGGTCAAAGCCATGCATTTCAACTTCCAGTTGTCTGCTTTAATTAATCATTAGCTAACTATTTGCAAAGGTGTCATTATGTTATGACTTTACTTGTTGAGGCACATGACTATTCAAAACCCATAACCACAATGACATATTACTTAACAATTAGTTAATAGTCATGTGCCACAACAAGTAAAGTCATAACATAATGATACCTTTGTAAATCATTACATTTACATTTAGTCATTTAGCAGACGCTTTTATGAAAAAGCGAATTACAAATAAGAGTAAATCATTAGCTAATGATTAATTAAAGCAGACAACTCAAAGTTGAAATACATAGCTTTGACCCATTGTGGTAATTAACACGTTAATTTACACTATTAGTTAATATAATATGTTATTAAGGAATTAATACATTGGCACATTTAATTAATAGCAATTCATATATTACTTAATCTATTAATCATGTAGAATCTTCATTAGTTGCTGATGCAGTAATCATTAATAAATGGGTTAGTTCTTCATGAGTCATACATTAACTCATAATTATCTGTGCATTAGTTAAGCATGAATTAATGCATATTAGTGCACCCGTATTGTAAAGTGTTACCAAAAAACATATATCAGATGTTTAAACTGATATGGCTTTAAAAACGTGCATGCAAATAATAACTTTCATGATGACGAAGAACTGCAATCTCAAGTGTGACCGTGATAGAGATGATAATCAAAACCAAACTGATCTTTTGTTCGTTTTTGGCAGAGTATCCGAGGCATGAGCTGTACAGATCTTGTGGAAAACGGGCGGGGAGCAGCAGCTCGTTTGCATTTAAAGATACATGCACGAAAAATGGGCATTTACAACATGGTATAATAAATGATCTGTGGGGCATTTTGAGCTGAAACATCGCAGACACATTCTGGAGAAAACTGAGGCTTATATAACATCTTATAAAAAGGGGTATAATAGTCCCCTTTAAAATTTGCAATCGATTGACAGCCCCAACATATTTTCTCCTACTAACAAGAAATATTAAATTATTGTAAAGAGGGTTTGTCAGGTCTCAGCATTTCCTTAGAAGAACTTGTGTGTTTGTGTGTGTGTGTGTGGTTGTCTCACCCACAGACCACGCACCCTTGTCATGTTCCTGTCACATCTGGAGCTGAGAAGAAAGATGAGTCCTCACGCAGAATGACACAATGTCTCAATGTGACTGATAGAAAGGTAGAATGTGTCTGCAGCACTGGAGAAATCAATCCTTCCCTTCGTCTGCCCTCTCCCTCCCTTCTCCCTCAAAGCTGAACCCTCCCCACCATGATTATATCAACTCCTTTTTTTTTTATCTGCTCTTTTTATCAGTTTTACTGCAATTAAAGCAAAGTTCATCTCATTGTCAAAAATTCTCCTTTTGTTCTGTGAAGAGGTGAGCCTGGGTTTCCATCCAGCTATTGTGTATCTCCGTGTGTGTGAAACACACAAACGTGTACCGGCCTCTGGAGGGATTCTTTGTGAAAATGTTGTTGTGCATTTATTTTTTTATGTGTTATGACACTGTTTGGACTGTGTGGCTGATTTCCATCCCCCGTGAGGCTTCGAGCTTTGTCAGCCTGGATTCGGGGCCGGTAAATAAGTGGTAATGGAAGTGAATGGGAGGGACTTGGGGAGCACTCTTTGTCATCACTTTAGAAGGTTGTGACCCCAGAGCGCAGTGACACTGAGCTGCTAAATTATTCAGCCGTCGTTTCGCGCAGGGCCTCGGGAGGAGTCTAGGCTGTGATTGCTGGGAGCTGACTGACTGACATTTGCACATGAAAATCGGCTTGGTTTTCCCACTCCGAACACTGGTGCTGCTTAAGAAAAACAGCACAAGGCCTCTGTGGGAAGACGGAGGGCAAGGTACTGTAATGACAGCCCCCCCATCTGACTAACACACCGCGTGAGGCCTGCCAATGAGATCAGAACAGCCTTGTGAGATTCGTGCCAAAAATCATTTAAAGGCATCTTTCATATGGATCTGACAGCTTAGTTATTAAACATGCAAACAGCTACAGGATTTTAAAGAGGCGAAAGAGAACTCAACTGGTACTTGTACACTGTTATTTGTGCGCACAACTGTTTCAGATAGAATCAAATTGATTCCTTTTTTTGTGTCGTCTTGCGCTTGAATGGACACATATGCTCAGAATAGTACATGCTAATTGTTAAAGAAATCACTAAACTAATGCTGTAAACTACAAGGACTCACACTAAGTACATTAATATTATAGACTAAAATCAACAGTGGAGCACAAACTACCAGTAAAAGCTTAAGCGTTGTGGTAAGCCCTCAACCCAGCAAAAGCCCAAGGGAAGTCAGAGGTCAGGTTCTTATTGTGGCCCTCGTCTGACCAACCTGGTGAAGGCCTCATAGACAGATCACGTTCATTGTTGACATTGATTGAACATATCTGGTATCTGTAACCTTATATAAACGAAAGATATGGCTGTGGATGTTCCTGATGTTAGTTGGCCAGCTTAGAGGTATTTCAAAGAACTTTAAATTCAGGAATTAAATAGCTTCAGGTTTGAATCAATCCTAGTGTGGATCACTCCAAATAAGAAAACAAAATGAATTAATTACATCTACTACGATCAGTAGATTATACAAATTAGGCTTATGTGCATATTATTGACTTATGTGCATAAGCAAATAGATGCAACTAGCAAATTGACTGCGCAAAATAGAAATGCAGACAACCTATTAGCAGTAGCAGAAACCATGAGTACTATACTGGTGTGCTGTACTTTCATAACCACACTACTCCAAAAGGAGAATTTAACAAAGTTTTGAACAAAATGAAGGATCTACACTACAGGATGAGGTAGCAGCGAATGCAGGCCACCAAGGTTTTTGTTTTTATTTTGCTACTGTTATCGATTTTCAGCCCATGTATTTTCCAATGTTCAATATCAAATGTTAACAGTGTATGTGGACGATGGGAATGACGAAGAAGACAGTAACCAGTAATGCAAAGAAGGTTTTGAGCAGGTTTCTGTCCAACAATTATATTATATTATATTATATTATATTATATTATATTATATTATATTATATTATATTATATTATATTATATTATATTGTATTATAGTGCTGTCAAATCGATTAATCGCATGCAAGAAATGTTTATTATGTTATATTTATGTTATATTATACTATATTTTAGTGCTGTCAAATCGATTAATCACACACTGTAAAAAATATTGTTGGTTTAACTTAAAAAGTAAGTAACCTGGTTGCCTTAAAATGTTAAGTTCATTGAAATTAATAATTTGAGTTAATGCAATGAAGAAAATGGGTTTAATAAATAGAAACTCAAAATATTATATCTGAACCACATAAATAATTTTTTGTGATAAATCATGAAAATAGCACAATTTGGCATGTTTCACTGCATTATAACAAATAAAACACAATTACGCAATATGCTTACAAAATCTTTTAATACTATTTGAATAATGGGTGATGTCAATTCTAAAAATGTTCATTGTATTAACTCAAATTTTTAATTTCAATTAACTCAATTTTAAGGCAACCAGGTAACTTACTTTTTAAATATTTTTTTACAGTGCATGCAAGAAATGTTTTTAAAATTATATTATATTATATTATATGTAATGCCACTAAAACACAACATAAAACGCACTAAAACATAATTTCATTCAAACTTTTTTGTAATATGTTATATTTTTGTTTTTACCAATATTACGGTATTACCAATACAGTATAAAACAGATTCTTATAGGATCAAAGTGGGCATTGATAAGTAGGCTAATCATGAAGGTTATACTGTATTGCATTATATTTGTTTCCCTGCTCATGCACTGTATGAACCCTGCTCATATATTATATGCATCCTGTACGTAATAATAATATAAATAATTTGTTACATTTATATTGCGCTTTTCTCTGCGCTCAAAACGCTTTACATATAGAGGGGGGAATCTCCCCAACCATGACCAATGTGCAGCATCTTTAATGAGAAAGAGTGATGTAGCCAATCAGTATATGCAATGATTACGACGATTATGTGCAGCATTCACGTGGATGATGCATCGGCAGCCATATAGAGTGGTGCAGGTATGACGTCACTTTGTAGGCCAACCGGCAGTTAGCATCGCATTGGTTCCCTCGAGAAAAACCCAGTAGGATTTTCCCATAGGCTTTTGCATGATCGCAAAAAAAAAAAGCTCTGTGATCAAGTCTGTGAAGTTAATGATACTAACACGTTTTGTCCATCAAGATAATTATCACAGATGAACACAACTTTTATGAATTTTGAAGCCTAAATGCAGTCACCAGAATTAAAAAGCTAAAGGTAGGCTATAAATGGACTACACCAAGGTCCCGCAATTTCAACGTCATCATCACTAAGTGTTACATGTTGTGTTCCCCTGTCACATGTTCCTTTGTTCTGTTTTCCCGCCACTCCTGTGTTTCCATGGTCACCCTCATTATGAGTTAATTTGTCCCAGCTGTGTCCTGTTAGTCTAGTCATCACCTTGTTTCCCCTGTGTATTTAAGCCCTCTGTTTGCCCTTAGTGTTTGTCGGTTCTCGTTTACGTTTGTTGGTGTTTTCCCTGTCTGTTTCCCGAGTTTATGATTAAAGTTCCAAGTTCCGAGTTCTCCTTCGCCTTCGTGAGTTTGTTCCACACCAAATCCGTAACACTAAGCTTCCGACAACTCTTTCAGTTATCATCTCAAAACATTTTCACAGAACGTTTGAGTTAGACTACTTTATAAGAGCACAATTATGAGTATAATGAGGCTGTAAAAGCGGACTGAGCTTACCTCTTCAGAAAATCACGAGTGGGGTAATACTGATGTATTTTATGTTGTAGAATAAAGCGTGAAAGTGTCTTGAGCTTGTGTTCACCACAGACCTTATTTCAGTCATTTAACCAAAACCCTGTTCAAAAATCCCATTGACTTTGAGACGAGGGAACCGGAAGTGCTAAAATGCTAACTCGCTTTCGCGTTTGGCGTACAAAGTGATGTCATATCTGTACCACTCTATTACGTCAGAACGCCCACCACACACCAGCTTATTGGTGGAGAGGAGAAAGAGTGATGTAGCCAATCAGTATATGCGGATGATTACGAGGCCATGATGATGGACAGAGGTCAATGGGCAAATTTGACCAGGATGTGGTTACACCCCTACAAAATAAAACAGGATAGGTGCAGAGGAAATATATGAAAGACTGTAAAAAGAAAATGCTTATACGAAAACAGGATTCTGTGCTGGGGGAGAGCATCTGCATTGCGTGAGAAGCAACTTATATAAACCCTGATATTTTATAATAGTTGAAAACTTTGAACATGAACACTTCTCTGTGTGATTGTTGCTCTTCCCTTCAGCCAAAGCTGAACTGACAGAGATTGACCAGGGGCCTGACCAGGTGATCGATAGACAACAAGTAAAATTCTAGCAATTGGATCCATGCTTAGTTCTTAATGACGGCAGCATATGCCTACTGCTATGTCATTAATGCCAATCAAACAGTAAAACACAGCTTTAACTATTAAGATTATAAGATTATTCTATATTTCATTTATACAGTGAACACTATAGTGTTATTTTAAAATAACATTTCAAAATGTATCACATATTAAGAAAAAAATTTGAATGAAACAATAGAATGTTTCTTGAGCACCAAATCCCAATATTTCTGAAGGATCATGTGACACTGAAGACTGGAGTAATGATGCTGAAAATTCAGCTTTTCCATTACAGGAATAAATTACATTTTAACAGTTATTTTAAATCATAATAATATTTCACACTTTTACAGATTTTTTGATCCTACAAAAATATTTTGAATGATATATATGTTTGACATATATATGTTTGTATATATATTTTATTATTATTATTATTTAAAAATATTGACAGATAATCAGACGATATTAGTTTAAAGTGCATTTCTAGTAAGTGAAGTAATGATTTATATTTTACTAATGTAATACTACCCTACAAAAAGTGCTTGAGTGGCATACTGTTGCTATGGTTACCTCTGTTTGCAAAGGTCAATTTGACTGGAGGTGAAAATGTGATATATATATATATATATATATATATATATATATATATATATATATATATATATATATATATATATATATATATATATATAAGAAAAATATTAATAAATATAGCTGCAAGCAGCGATGACAGCCCCAAGCTCTGGAGCCACCACCTATACACTCACCTAAAGGATTATTAGGAACACCACACTAATACTGTGTTTGACCCCCTTTCGCCTTCAGAACTGCCTTAATTCTACGTGGCATTGATTCAACAAGGTGCTGAAAGCATTCTTTAGAAATGTTGGCCCATATTGATGGGTCAGCATCTTGCAGTTGATGGAGATTTGTGGGATGCACATCCAGGGCACGAAGCTCCCGTTCCACCACATCCCAAAGATGCTCTATTGGGTTGAGATCTGGTGACTATGGGGGCCATTTTAGTACAGTGAACTCACTGTCATGTTCAAGAAACCAGTTTGAAATGATTCGAGCTTTGTGACATGGTGCATTATCCTGCTGGAAGTAGCCATCAGAGAATGGGTACATGGTGGTCATAAAGGGATGGACATGGTCAGAAACAATGCTCAGGTAGGCCGTGGCATTTAAACGATGCCCAATTGGCACTAAGGGGCCTAAAGTGTGCCAAGAAAACATCCCCCACACCATTACACCACCACCACCAGCCTGCACAGTGGTAACAAGGCATGATGGATCCATGTTCTCATTCTGTTTACGCCAAATTCTGATTCTACCATCTGAATGTCTCAACAGAAATCGAGACTCATCAGACCAGGCAACATTTTTCCAGTCTTCAACTGTCCAATTTTGGTGAGCTTGTGCAAATTGTAGCCTCTTTTTCCTATTTGTAGTGGAGATGAGTGGTACCCGGTGGGGTCTTCTGCTGTTGTAGCCCATCCGCCTCAAGGTTGTGAGTGTTGTGGCTTCACAAATGCTTTGCTGCATACCTCGGTTGTAACGAGTGGTTATTTCAGTCAAAGTTGCTCTTCTATCAGCTTGAATCAGTCGGCCCATTCTCCTCTGACCTCTAGCATCAACAAGGCATTTTCGCACACAGGACTGCCACATACTGGATGTTTTTCCCTTTTCACACCATTCTTTGTAAACCCTAGAAATGGTTGTGTGTGAAAATCCCAGTAACTGAGCAGATTGTGAAATACTCAGACTGGCCCATCTGGCACCAACAACCATGCCACGCTCAAAATTGCTTAAATCACCTTTCTTTCCCATTCTGACATTCAGTTTGGAGTTCAGGAGATTGTCTTGACCAGGACCACACCCCTAAATACATTGAAGCAACTGCCATGGGATTAGATAATTGCATTAATGAGAAATTGAACAGGTGTTCCTAATAATCCTTTAGGTGAGTGTATATATATTCATATTTTTCTTTCAAGGCACTTTTGGGGGCCTTAACATGCTCAAAAAATCTTCAAACTTTGCACACGTCGGAATCGACAGCCATCAGGGCCGGGCACAAGTTGACTTGTGGGGGGCACTGCAGAGGACACTTTAAAATGTTTTTTTTTTTTTTTGAGGGCCTCTGTGGAGCGCCACTTTTCAAATACAGCAACCAAACTTCATACACTCATAGATCTCATCGGGCCTAAGAAAAAATATAATATAATTAATTATCATCTGAAGTCCTATTGAAATGTTCCTTATGTAATATGTAGCATCAAACCTATTTAATACAGATCCTCCAACAGTTTGTTTTGACATCCTTTGGGGGGTTAAAGATTTGATTTGGGAGGTCCGAGCCCCCTAAATCCTCTAATAATTCACAGCTGTTTTATGTCAAGTTTTAGTGTTGTAGATAGAGCTGCTATTTTACTCCTCCTTCAGGCTTCGGTTTGTGCAGCCTGACAGATATTTGCCCATGTATATGGATTGATTACCTTTGAGACAAGTCTTCGAATCCAGAGTGTCAGGGTAATGAGACCAAGTCCAATTAGTTAATCCTCTGAGCCAATAAAACCGATAGGCAGTTTGTACAGTGTGAAATGTAAGTAAGAGGCTGTTATTTGTGTTTCAGCTGCTGTATACTGCAGCTGAGGGATGACACTTATGATAGGCCTACCTGTTTAAGATAAAGAAGTCTTTTTATGCCATAAGAATTGCCTTTTTTTATTTCGTGGCCTTTAGATCAATCTCATCTTCTTTAGACTGGAAATGCTGACTTTTGAAAATAAATAACAAGTGGTGCTAACATTTGAGCAAAATGCTTTGGATTAGTCTTTGAGTCCTCTAAGAAGATGAATGTGGACTTAACGAGAAAGCAAGTCGTGCCGCTGCAGACTTTCAGCATGCTTGACCATGTCTCTCTGTTTGAGAAAGCAAGGGATAAGTGGACAGAGAGAGGGAGGTACAAAAGGGAAGGAGAGAGAGGGAGAGAAGGGGGTAAGAAAGACACAGAAGGGGTGGAGCACAAGGCAGATGACAAATTGTGATTAATAAATGTGGTCCGGGACGGCAGTGTGGAACGATGCTTATTAATGGAGAGAATTAGAGTGGCTGTGCAACTCAATCTACACACTGTCACTCTGCATCAGGCACCATGATCAGAGTCTAATGAAACAGCACAACAGAAACACACACACACACACACACACACACACACACACACACACACACACACACACACACACACACACATATATATATATATATATATATATACAAGCTCACCTACCTTATAACATCCCCCTCTCTCCATCAAGTCCACACACATACACTGCAATATAGATACTGTGTGTGTGTGTATATATATATATATATACACTCACCTAAAGGATTATTAGGAACACCTGTTCAATTTCTCATTAATGCAGTTATCTAATCAATATAATCGTATTGGCAGTTGCTCAACCAATGCATTTATGGGTGTGGTCCCGGTCAAGACAATCTCCTGAACTCCAAACTGAATGTCAGAATGGGAAAGAAAGGTGATTTAAGCAATTTTGAGCGTGGCATGGTTGTTGGTGCCAGACGGGCCGGTCTGAGTATTTCACAATCTGCTCAGTTACTGGGATTTTCACGCACAACCATTTCTAGGGTTTACAAAGAATGGTGTGAAAAGGGAAAAACATCCAGTATGCGGCAGTCCTGTGGGCGAAAATGCCTTGTTGATGCTAGAGATCAGAGGAACTGATTCAAGCTGATAGAAGAGCAACTTTGACTGAAATAATCACTCATTACAACTGAGGTATGCAGCAAAGCATTGGTGAAGCCACAACACGCACAACCTTGAGGCGGATGGGCTACAACAGCAGAAGACCCCACCGGGTACCACTCATCTCCACTACAAATAGGAAAAAGAGGCTACAATTTGCACAAGCTCACCAAAATTGGACAGTTGAAGACTGGAAAAATGTTGCCTGGTCTGATGAGTCTTGATTTCTGTTGAGACATTCAGATGGTAGAGTCAGAATTTGGCGTAAACAGAATGAGAACATGGATCCATCATGCCTTGTTACCACTGTGCAGGCTGGTGGTGGTGGTGTAATGGTGTGGGGGATGTTTTCTTGGCACACTTTAGAACTCTTAGTGCCAATTGGGCAGCGTTTAAATGCCACGGCCTACCTGAGCATTGTTTCTGACCATGTCCATCCCTTTATGACCACCATGTACCCATTCTCTGATGGCTACTTCCAGCAGGATAATGCACCATGTCACAAAGCTCAAATCATTTCAAATTGGTTTCTTGAACATGACAATGAGTTCACTGTACTAAAATGGCCCCCACAGTCACGTCACCAGATCTCAACCCAATAGAGCATCTTTGGGATGTGGTGGAACGGGAGCTTCGTGCCCTGGATGTGCATCCCACAAATCTCCATCAACTGCAAGATGCTATCCTATCAATATGGGCCAGCATTTCTAAAGAATGCTTTCAGCACCTTGTTGAATCAATGCCACGTAGAATTAAGGCAGTTCTGAAGGCGAAAGGGGGTCAAACACAGTATTAGTATGGTGTTCCTAATAATCCTTTAGGTGAGTGTATATATATATATATATATATATATATATATATATATATATATATATATATATATATATATATATAGAGAGATAGAGAGAGAGAGAGAGAGAGAGAGAGAGAGAGAGAGAGAGCTTATTTCACAGTAAAATATCCAAACACAAAGATTTTAAAAGTTTTTAAATCTACATTAGACAGAGAAATTGCATTTTATTTTGTTATTGTCAACTTTTCTATTTAGATCATGTTTTTATTTAGATAATTAATATTCACATTAGAAGCAAAATTGCATCAGATATTGAGAATGTATTTAGAGAAATTTTATAATAATTGTTTATTTAGAAAATGTAGATTAAAGTTTATATTATATCCTTTATCCTATATTTTTCTTTTATTTAGATATAAATAATTTTATGATTTTGATTTTACTGCACAAAAAGAAAAATACTTGTTTTTGCAGTGCACATATAAACAAATACTGACACTGTCACTGACCTTTAACCTCACACACATTTTTTTTTTTTCTCATACACTACCTCACATTTCTTTTTTTCCTCTGTTTTTCTGTTTTTGCATACACAAAGTGAACTCTCCATGACATAAACCAGCATCTGGTAATTACATCCTTTCATGCACATGCCAAAGTGAATCCATTTCCTCACTTATACCTTCTCGCTGAAACAGCATGAAAGTCCAAAAGGCTTTTGTTTCAGCACTTGGTGATGTTTTATTAATCTTTTTCCACCACCATAACCCTCAAAGGCACTGATCTATAGGCTGTTATATTTCAGATCAAGATCTCCTCCAGGGGAGAGGTCAGGCCACTGCTCCTTTGACCATTTGGGAGACTCCATCAATATTTCTTGTTTAACTGAGTGTTAATTCATGTCCTAATTACTTTTTACTGCCCAGTGGTAATCTCATTATCCAAAATTTTACATAAATAACAGCGTATAAATCATTCTTCACACCTACTTGGTGACACGGGTGGATCTATGTGCACAATCCATGTTTCAATAAGTGTCACAGCGACTCTCATGGGATCTTGTGTCTGGTAATGATTAGTGAGTCTGTATGTATTCACGTGTAGTACACTTGTGGTTTTCTAGTTATTTTCCATCAATTTTAGTGTTAGAGGCCTATTGCATATATAGATGTACAGAGACTACAGATCATGGAGAGATTTCTTTTAAATGGCATACTAACAGATTGCTCTTAGGTCTGTAGTATATACTATGTATATATTGTGCAGATATTATGTAGGCATGGAATGGAAACAGGTTTCTTTTTTTTTTTTTTTTTATGTATTATTAGATTGGACTGCTAATAATTGACAGTTTCAACAAAATTTAATTTGTTGATTGAACCATTTATAGTTCCATAATGAACTATGGTGACATCAACTTGTGACGTCTTTCTCTTACAGAATCAAGATACTTGGAGGAGAACATCCACTGGACCATGCTGTCCCTACCACATTCTCATTCTCAATTTATAGTGCAGTACCAGCCTGTTTGATCTGACACGCACAATATTTCCACAACACTGTGCGGTTGTCAGCACTGGTTGCAGGCAATGATGAGAAAAGTCTGGATCTAGGCGCAGCAATTTCTTAATGAAACAAAAACTCAAAATAACAAGATACTCCGGTGACTAGAACAGGCAAAACACAAACAGAACAACCAACAATATCTAACAATCAACTGAGGAAAACACAGAACCTAAATATACAGACCAAACCAATCAATGAAATTAATCACAGGTGCAAACACCATCAAACAATGAAAAAACCAAGGAAACTGAACTAAAACTTGAACACAACCAAAGCAAACACAGATAAACCCTGACAGGCTAATATTACATTCCAGGAAACCTGTCAGATATTGGTTCACCAATGTCATTTAATCAAACTCTCGACATTTGTTTGTCAAGCAACAGCCAAACAGAGGTCTACAGATGTACAGTGGGTACTGAAAGTATCCAGACCCCCTTAAATTTTTCACTCTTTGTTATATTGCAGCCATTTGCTAAAATCATTTAAGTTCTTTTTTTTTTTTCTCATTAATGTACACACAGCACCCCATATTGACAGAAAAACATAGAATTATTGACATTTTTGCAGATTTATTAAAAAAGAAAAACTGAAATATCACATGGTCCTAAGTATTCAGACCCTTTGCTCAGTATTTAGTAGAAGCACCCTTTTGATCTAATACAGCCATGAGTCTTTTTTGGGAAAGATACAACAAGTTTTTCACACCTGGATTTGGGGATCCTCTGCCTCTGTCAGGTTGGATGTTAAACGTTGGTGGACAGCCATTTTCAGGTCTCTCCAGAGATGCTCAATTGGGTTTAAGTCAGAGCTCTGGCTGGGCCATTCAAAAACAGTCACAGAGTTGTTGTGAAGCCACTCCTTCGTTATTTTAGCTGTGTGCTTAGGGTCATTGTCTTGTTGGAAGGTGAACCTTCGGCCCAGTCTGAGGTCTTGAGCACTCTGGAGAAGGTTTTCATCCAGGATATCCCTGTACTTGGCCGCATTCATTTTTCCCTCGATTGCAACCAGTCGTCCTGTCCCTGCAGCTGAAAAACACCCCCACAGCATGATGCTGCCACCACCATGCTTCACTGTTGGGACTGTATTGGACAGGTGATGAGCAGTGCCTGGTTTTCTCCACACATATCGCTTAGAATTAAGGCCAAAAAGTTCTATCTTGGTCTCATCAGACCAGAGAATCTTATTTCTCACCATCTTGGAGTCCTTCAGGTGTTTTTTAGCAAACTCAATGCGGGCTTTCATGTGTCTTGCACTGAGGAGAGGCTTCCGTCGGGCCACTCTGCCATAAAGCCCTGACTGGTGGAGGGCTGCAGTGATGGCTGACTTTCTACAATTTTCTCCCATCTCCCGACTGCATCTCTGGAGTTCAGCCACAGTGATCTTTGGGTTCTTCTTTACCTCTCTCACCAAGGCTCTTCTCCCCCGATAGTTCAGTTTGGCTGGACAGCCAGCTCTAGGAAGGGTTCTGGTTGTTCCAAACATCTTCCATTTAAGGATTATGGAGGCCACTGTGCTCTTAGGAACCTTAAGTGCAGCAGAAATCTTTTTGTAACCTTGGCCAGATCTGTGCCTTGCCACAATTCTGTCTCTGAGCTCTCCAGGCAGTTCCTTTAACCTCATGATTCTCATTTGCTCTGACATGCACTGTGAGCTGTAAGGTCTTATATAGACAGGTGTGTGGCTTTCCTAATCAAGTCCAATCAGTATAATCAAACACAGCTGGACTCAAATGAAGGTGTAGAACCATCTCAAGGATGATCAGAAGAAATGGACAGCACCTGAGTTAAATATATGAGTGTCACAGCAAAGGGTCTGAATATTTAGGACCATGTGATATTTCAGTTTTTCTTTTTTAATAAATCTGCAAAAATGTCAACAATTCTGTGTTTTTCTGTCAATATGGGGTGCTGTGTGTACATTAATGGGGGAAAAATTAACTTAAATGATTTTAGCAAATGGCTGCAATATAACAAAGAGTGAAAAATGTAAGGGGGTCTGAATACTTTCCGTACCCACTGTATGCGATCGACAGTTTGCTTAAGTCATCATCAGTGATAGAAAAAGGTACATCACCTAAAGGCTAAAAATGAGTCATATGCAACAATACTCAAGCTTATCTTAGTGCATGAGAAAATAATAATAATAAAAAAGATTATCTAAAGACTGGCCACTAAAATTGCCATTTTACCAAAATGGTAACTGTGGGGTAAACTGTGTCAGGTGCTTTGGGGTTAGGTTGTGTTACTGGCTCAACTAAGTAGCTTAAAAGCTTCTCTTCCAAATGACACAACTTACCCCACTCTCCCCTTCATGAATAGAGATAGACAGTATGGTGAAACGAGACCTGAAAAGAAGAGTGAATGAGAAACAGACAGCTCAGAGACATGTGCATTTTTCAATATTAATCATCTCAGTAATATTTTAACAGCCACTAAAAATCCAATTCTCGCTATATTGCCTATGTCTCCTAGCGATGATTATACACCCATTGTGGTTAAACCTGCACAGTGTGTGTGTGTTTCTAACGGAAGGGACTGACTGACACACAAAGTGGGAGTGACAGAGTTTAACTCAACACTGTAACACACATACACTTCTTACTCAGGGAGCATCTGACGCACATTTCTCTCCAGTCATTTTGTTTCTCTTTTTACTTCTTTTGTTCTTCTCTCCCCTGACACTGGTCATATAGGAGAAAGGGGTGTGGAGAGGAAAAAAAGATGTCAACAATAATTAAACACTGTGTTGTCAAAGTTGTGGCTTTATATATGGCCAGATACTAAGTGCAGCACATTACATTTTTATTAACTTACAGGTTAGAATGTTTATTGTAGCTTTGTAAGTGGTCAGTTTTTTTTTCTGTCATTTGGCCAACATATCATGTTATAAAAGATGAAGTGCTGCCCACAAGCTATATATATAGCTTGTGAACCCTTCAGAACTGCCTTAATTCCGCCTTCAGAACTGCCTTAATTCTACGTGGCATTGATTCAACAAGGTGCTGAAAGCATTCTTTAGAAATGTTGGCCCATATTGATAGGATAGCATCTTGCAGTTGATGGATATTTGTGGGATGCACATCCAGAGCACGAAGCTTCCATTCCACCACATCCCAAAGATGCTCTATTGGGTTGAGATCTGGTGACTGTGGGGGCCATTTTAGTACAGTGAACTCATTGTCATGTTCAAGAAACCAATTTGAAATAATTCGAGCTTTGTGACATGGTGCATTATCCTGCTGGAAGTAGCCATCAGAGAATGGGTACATGGTGGTCATAAAGGGATGGACATGGTCAGAAACAATGCTCAGGTAGGCCGTGGCATTTAAACAATGCCCAATTGGCACTAAGGTGCCAAGAAAACATCCCCCACACCATTACACCACCACCACCAGCCTGCAAGATTCAGATTCAAGAGTTTTATTTGTCACATACACAGTTATATACAGAATATACAACCGGCAGTGAAATGTAAACAGGTCCGCACCATGGACAGTGCAAATTCACAGTTAAAAACACAAGGAGGAAATTATAATAGAAGTATATATATATATATATATATATATATATATATATATATATATATATATATATATATATATATCTGTATAATTATAAATAATCAAGTCAAGTAGAAAAAAAGTGAAAAATAAAAATAAAAAAGTGGAATAAAATAAGTGGAGTAAACTGTGCAGTGAGTAAACTGTAGACTTATAAATATGTGGTTAACAAATGTACAAAGAGTATAATGTGTAAACAGGTTTATAACAGGTTGTTACACAGTAACAATGAGAACAGAAAGTGCAGTGCAATGTCAGTCTCGGATGGCCTGGGGGAAGAAGCTCCTCCTGAGTCTCTCAGTTTTGGCCATCAGGCTTCGGAAGCGCTTACCAGATGGCAGCAGCGTGAAATGAGGGTCTGCAGGGTGATTAGAGTCCTTGATGATTTTAGTAGCTCTACCTTTGCAGCGTTTGGTGTAGACGTCCTGCAGAGACGGGAGAGCTGACCCTGAGATACGCTTGGATAAGAGCACGACTCTTTGCAGGGCTTTGCAGTCATGACTGGTGCTGTTCCCATACCACGCTGTGATGCACTGAGTTAATACACTTTCTATCGCCCCTAAATAGAAAGTTTTCAGGATAGCTGGTGAAACCCTGAATTTCCTCAGCTGGCGCAGGTGGTACAGTCTTTGCCTGGCTTTTTTCACCTGTGTCTGAATGTGAGCAGTCCAGGTCAGGTCCTCGGAGATGTTTACACCCAGGTACTTGAAGCTGCTCACTCTCTCTACTGGTGACTCGCTGATCATGAGGGGGGAGTATGTCCGTTGCTGTCTCTTCCTGAAGTCCACAATCATTTCTTTGGTCTTGCCAACATTTAGAGAGAGACAGTTGTCCTGGCACCATGATGTTAGATGCTCCACCTCGTCCAAGTATGCCGTCTCGTTGTTGGAAATGAGGCCCAGGACAACAGTATCATCAGCAAATTTGATGATAGAGGTGGATCTGTGTGTGGACAAAAAGTCATGTGTGTAGAGAGAGTAGAGCAGGGGGCTCAGGACACAGCCCTGTGGAGCTCCCACACTCAGGGTGATGGAGGTGGAGGTGGACTGGCCTATTCTCACCACCTGAGGCCTGCCAGTGAGGAAGTCCTCAATCCAGTGGCAGAGAGAAGGATTCAGGCCGAGATCCAGGAGTTTGGCGGTTAGCTTAATGGGAACTATGGTGTTAAAGGCTGAGCTATAGTCAATAAATAGCAGTCTTACGTAGTTCTCACTTTTGCTGTCGATGTGAGTGAGGGAGGAGTGGAGGACATGAGACATGGAATCTTCAGTCGATCTATTGGGACGATAGGCAAACTGAAGAGGGTCCAAAATGTCAGGAATGAAGGAGCAAATGGTGTTTTTAATGAGTCTCTCAAAGACCTTTATGACTATAGACGTGAGAGCCACTGGACGATAGTCATTTAGGCAAGAGGGTTTACTGTTCTTAGGGACAGGGATGATGGTGGATTTTTTGAAGGAGGTGGGGACCACAGATGTAGCGAGGGACTCATTAAAGATAGATGTAAACAACCCGGCGAGCTGATCAGCACAGAACCGCAGAACACGGCCTGAAATACCATCCGGCCCAGCAGCTTTCCTGATGTCCACACGCTTGAGTGCCCTCCGAACTTCATCCTCCGAGACAGAGATCACGTGGTTGTTGCTGCTCTGAGTAATTCCCTCTGACGCGCCACTTGGCGGAGTCGCGCTGCCGCGATTACAATCAAAGCGAGCGTAGAAAGAGTTTAACTCATTCACAAGCGACGGATCAGCTCTCACCTCTGCAGAGGATTTAGATCCAAAAGAACAGATGGACCTCAGACCCTGCCACATGCGCCGCGAGTCGTTGAGTTGGAAATGAGACTCCACTCGATCCCTATAACGGAGCTTTGCGGCTTTAACTGCACGCCACAGAGCATAGCAGGACGATCTGTATTCAGTCATATTCCCCGATAGGAGACCGGCGTTGTAAGCGGCAGTGCGTGTGTTCCCTGCAGCGTGGATTGAATTGTCCACCCACGGTTTCTGATTTGAGAAGGACGTTATTGTTATTGTTTGTGTGGCTTGCTCTGTAAGCGTGTTGATGAAGCAAAGCGCCACATCCGTGAATTTGCTGACGCCAGCTGAACTCGCTCGGAACATGTCCCAGTCAACATCATCAAGAGCTGCCTGTAGCGCGGTCTCTGAATGGGCTGACCAGTGTTTAACTTCCTGCCTCACCGGGGGTTCCTGAACGAGCCTTTGTTTGTATTCAGGTGTGAGGAAAATGGCCACGTGATCCGACTTGCCAAAAGCTGGAAGTGACCGCGCTTTATAGGCGTTCTTAAACGGAGAGTAGCAATGATCCAGTGTGTTTGCTCCTCGTGTAGGACAGGAGACGTGCTGGTGAAAGTTTGGCAAGACTTTCTTTAGGTTTGCTTTGTTAAAATCGCCCGCGACGATGAACGCCGCGTTGGGGTGTTTGTTAGTGAAGCCGCTGGTAACATCATGAAGGCCAGATAAAGCCAGCCCTGTGTCTGCCTGCGGTGGAATGTAAACAGCGGTCGCGACGACCGCAGAAAACTCCCTCGGCAGATAGAATGGGCGGCAAATGATTGTTAAATGTTCCAGATGAGGCGAGCAGGACCGCGAGAGAATGGTGATGTTCCTGAGGTCGCACCATTTCTTGTTGATCATGAAGCATACTCCACCGCCTTTGGATTTACCGGCCTCGGCTGTTCTGTCCATCCGAAAAACAGAGAAGTTCTCCGACAGCGTCACAGCTGTGTCTGGGACCGCGGGCGTGAGCCATGTTTCGGACAAACAATAGATGTTACAGTCTCTCATGTCCCGTTGAAAACTTATCCTGGCTCTAAGATCGTCCATCTTATTCTCCAAGGATTGAACATTTACGAGCAGAATGCTCGGGAGAGGAGGGCTGAATGCCCTTTTCCTCAGTCTGTTGCGGATCCCCGTGCGTTTCCCACGGTGTTTCTTGATTCTTCGCCGTTGACTCGTCTGGCCATTGTTCAACTCGGCGTTCCGAAGAATCTCAGATGGCCACAGAGGATCGGCGAAAGTGTCCTGAAACAGTCCAGTGTAGAGGTAACCAATGTCCAAAAGAGTTTTGCTGTCATAGCAGATCACTGCAGTTGATAAGTTTGTAAAAATTGAGAGCAAAAGAAAGTAAAATAGTAAATAAAAGCGGAGCGACCTGAACGGCAACCGAACACGGCGGTGCCATTTTGAAAGACCTGTGAAATATGTGCACAGTGGTAACAAGGCATGATGGATCCATGTTCTCATTCTGTTTACGCCAAATTCTGCTCTGTACTAAAAATCTGAATGTCTCAACAGAAATCGAGACTCATCAGACCAGGCAACATTTTTCCAGTCTTCAACTGTCCAATTTTGGTGAGCTTGTGCAAATTGTAGCCTCTTTTTCCTATTTGTAGTGGAGATGAGTGGTACCCAGTGGGGTCTTCTGCTGTTGTAGCCCATCCGCCTCAAGGTTGTGCGTGTTGTGGCTTCACAAATGCTTTGCTGCATACCTCGGTTGTAACGAGTGGTTATTTCAGTCAAAGATGCTCTTCTATCAGCTTGAATCAGTCGGCCCATTCTCCTCTGACCTCTAGCATCAACAAGGCATTTTCGCCCACAGGACTGCCGCATACTGGATGTTTCCCTTTTCACACCATTCTTTGTAAACCCTAGAAATGGTTGTGTGTGAAAATCCCAGTAACTGAGCAGATTGTGAAATACTCAGACCGGCCCGTCTGGCACCAACAACCATGCCATGCTCAAAATCAAATTGCTTGAATCACCTTTCTTTCCCATTTTGACATTCAGTTTGGAGTTCAGGAGATTGTCTTGACCGGGACCACACCCCTAAATGCATTGAAGCAACTGCCATGTGATTGGTTGATTAGATAATTGCATTAATGAGAAATTGAACAGGTGTTCCTAATAATCCTTTATATATATATATATATATATATATATATATATATATATATATATATATATATATATATATATATATATATATATATATATTTTACCCTTGCATAAATATATTTACCCTTGCCCAAGCAAAGATGGTCCAAAATGTGTGTGCACTTCATTCAAATTTGAGGGTATCGACTAATCTTCCAATTTTTCTTACACCCCCACTACCACCTCCACCATTAAATTTTAAAAATGCAGATGTGTGAATAAGCCTGACAGGGAGCAAGATGGGATGAGTTACTGAATTCTCAATGGATCTGCTACTAGACCCAGTATTTAAATACTGGTAGCATTAGCTTTCAAACAGACTGCAAGGGGATGCAATGCAAAATCTACATAAATTAGATAATTTGGCCTAGAAATATGACTGATGAGTCAGTTTTAGAAATGTATTGACATTTAAAAAAAAAAAAAAAAAATGCATCAACATCTATATTTTCCAATTATTATAGTTAATATAATCTGTATAGAGATACATATATAGACAGACAGACAGACAGACAGACAGATAGATAGATAGATAGATAGATAGATAGATAGATAGATAGATAGATAGATAGATAGATAGATAGATAGATAGATAGATAGATAGATAGATAGATAGATAGATAGATAGATAGATAGATAGATAGAAATTGAGAAACAGTGAGGGGGAGAGCACAATGGTCTCAGTGTCCTTCACTAATGAGCTCTGAAAGCTGGAGAAACTGAACCACACACACAATGACCTCGAAAAGTCACAGTGCTCCATCCTTAACCCAAATAGATAGAGATGCTTTTTCTAAACCATCCACAATACATTTTTTTCGTTGTTGTTGTTAATAAAGTGGCATATTTTTAAAACCCACATAGACTGCTGACATGATAAACGATTAACATTTACACCACTTTCCCGCATTTAATTATGATTAAGTTGGAAAAACACAACGGCTGTGTCTCAAAACCAAGTGCCCTCCCGAACCAGACAGCGTATTTGTGCGTCGCACGCGCGTTCTAGGTATAGGCAGCTCAGAGTCAGTGGCGTTGAGACAGAGCCAGTGAGAGGGGCGAGGATGAGATGGGATGGAGGGAGGGAGGAGTCGACCGGATGGAAGAATGAGGGGGGCAGTGTGTGTGTGTGTGTGTGTGTGTGTGTGTGTGTGTGTGTGTGTGTGTGTGTGTGTGTGTGTGTGTGTGTGTGTGTGTGTGTGTGTGTGTGTGGAGTGTGAAAATCTCACAGGTGTCGGAGTCAGAAGTCCAGCGCTGTACATTGCTGTGTTATTAGGCTATATCTTTCGACAAAACGAACGGCAAAAGCGGAAGTTTCACTCACGCACGAAGTCAGTAACATTCCGTGGAATAAATAAGGTCAGAAGTGATAGTGACAACTTAATTAAGTAATCTTACCATATTTGACTGGTTAAAGCATTTAAAATCGATATTTCTGCGAATCACTCTGTTGTTGGAGTAAAGACTCCCCGTCTTCATTTGCTGAAGATTTACATGAATTACATTCACTTTTAATTTGCTCTCGAACTCTGCAAATTTAAGGACAGACATCAGAGGAAGATTTGAAATCCTCGAGATCTTCCATTAACACCGAAGTAACTGGGTAAGTGTCTCTTTAATGCCTTTTAGTGTATCTTCTTTAAAGTTGCTCACTTGTGTCAAAGCTTTCACAGGTGTTATTTTGTGTGCTTCACTCACTACATTTATGATATTTATGTTATTAATTTATTTATGTGTTTTATTTTTGAATATATATCCTGTTTAGGACAAACCTTTTGAAACAAATTTTTAAATGTATTAAATATAAATGACAGATGATGCATTTTGGATATTGCAAGAAATAATGCAAGACAACTTTCAGCATGTTCAATTTAGGATAAATTGGTTATAGAGGAAGATAAAATTGAGTGTATATTTATATATATATATATATATATATATATATATATATATATATATATATATATATGTATATATATGTGTGTGTGTGTGTGTGTGTGTGTGTGTGTTAAATATAGCCTTAACAGATCTTTTTTTTTTTGTCTTTTCATGTTTTTTCCTCATCCAGTTCTATTTCTGTGGAATTTTCCCAGTCCCGCCAGAGCAACTACGGGGGTCTTCCATATGTTCCAAATAATAATAATAATAATATTCTGAAGGATCAATACATTGTGGCTCATCGGGTTTTGGTGCAGGGCGTTGGACAAATTGTATTGAGCAGGAGCATTTTAGCCCATCAGTTTATTTTGAAACGTGGGCCATTGGATGACAGATTCTTTTGGCGCATCTGTTATGTGTTTGGTTGGACCTAATTTGAATTTTGTAGCAGCTAACTTTGTGATTTCATTAAGCCCTTTATGAACTGAAGTTTGCAATTGCTCAATTGTACTTCTTTTGTTAGGTGGACTTGAAGTGGAAAAAACTAAAATAGGTTGTTGCTGTTCACTTATCCAAAAGAAAACCTGAAAGAGTCTTCTGTGTATTAGGGAATTAACTATAGATCTAATGTTAACAAGCAAGGGGTGAATGAAAAGATCTGTATTACTATTAGCCACGAAACACTTTAAAAATACTGTATTGCATTGTATTGGGAGTATCCCCATATATTAGCTGGCCAAGAGCCACCTTGTTTTCCTGTAATCATCTTTTATTCTTTGCCGTGCCACACCTTTCTGTTGCGCCGTTCCATTTTGTTCTTCCAGATCTTTCTTACGCTTTCCACTCTGTTCAACCTCTAGTCCCATTGCGCCCTCTGATTTCTGTATGCTCCACTCTCTTCTTGGTCTCCTTGTCTCATCCATAAATTCATCTGCTATCCTTCTCCCCACTGGCCTCATTCCTCTATAGATCTGTGGCGTGGCTTTTCTTTTGTACCAAACACACATTTGCTTTCACACTTTAGCAAGTTTTTCTCAAACTCCACTGTTCACGCTGGCGGGCACCATTCCACCTAAAGGAGAGGAGGACTTTCTAACGCTTGCTGCCTCCCGGCTCAGCCGCCGCAAGCGTGTCATAGGAGCGGGTGTGGGTGTGGCCATGGTTCTGATTCTCCTGGTCACCATCCCTTTACTGGTCCACAACACTAAAGGAGGAGGAGCCGGCAATACGGGAAGCCATTATGAAATGTTAGGAAGTTGTCGGATGGTTTGTGACCCCTACACCACGCCTCATGGCCAGGAGCTAACGGCAGTTTCACCCGCACCTCCTGATTTTCCTAATCGGAGAGGGAAATCTGGGTATCGGGGACTTCCGGGGATCCAAGGACCACCTGGTCCGCCTGGAGAGCCTGGAAAGCCAGGTCCACAAGGGCCCCCGGGTCCTGGGCCTGGCGGTTATGTGCCGTCGTTCTACAGCCCTAAGATTGCATTTTACGCAGGCCTACGCAAGCAACATGAAGGCACTGATGTGCTCAAATTTGATGATGTGGTGACCAATGTTGGCAACTACTATGAGCCCAGCACTGGAAAATTCACATGCCCTCTACCTGGTATCTACTTCTTCACATACCATGTCCTGATGAGAGGGGGAGATGGGACCAGTATGTGGGCAGACCTCAAGAAGAATGGACAGGTAAGAATTTTTCCTTATTTATAAAAATAGTTTGTGGTTGAAATGAAATCTTCAGCTCAATTGCTTTAAAATATAGTTCACCCAAAAATGATAAATGCTGTAATTATTTACTCACCTTCATGTCCTTCCAAACCTGTATGACTTTACTTCTCCTTCAAACACAAAATAAAGATATTTTAAAGAATGTGTTTGTCCATACAATGGAAGTCGGTGCGGCCCGAAACTGCAGTGAACATCACTGACTGTCACTGTAAAGACAAAAAACCTTCTTCTTTGTCTTTCACAGAAGAAAAACATGGATAGTTTGAAACGACATGAGGATGTGTGAATGATGACACAATTAAAAGCATTTGGTGAATAATCTCTTCAACTATCTTTTTCCTTTATTATGGACATTATGTGTGCAGTCAAATGAAGAAAGTATTCAGTTCCCCATATTGGGATTCACCACTAAGGTCAGCTTCATCTAGAGGAGTCAGAATAGTTAGATTATGATATTTTCCTATTAAAATTCCTATTGATTACTATCGCAGTAAACAACATGGGCACGAATTAGGCTCAGTTGTATTGTTTTGCAAGGCTGACCAGGAAAAGGAAAAAATCGAGACATTAATATTTGTGTGTCCAGACTGCACAGCTGCATAAAATAAACACCATATTTACGTTTCACTCATCACCTAAAAATGTGTCATACGACTCAGCATGCCAGAGCTGTCGAGGTGTGGTCTAGTGCCAGTTTGCACATCAGATAAATAATGAATGCATGAAAATTTGACAGTTTCCACACTCAGTCATTCATTCCCTTGACATTAATTAAATACTGAAGGAAGGAAATGAGCAGGACAAGAAAAGGTTTATCTGTAGTGGTTTTAAGTGACTGTATGACCTTTGTGGATCAAGACGCACTCTTGCAGCTTTTTATTTGACAGGCAATCGTAACATATTCTTTTATGAACAGTTCCAAGCACACCATAAACTGTTTATTTGTCTTTCACTGTGCAATGAAAGCCAAGTGTTTTGTGGTAATGTTGTAAAAAAACAAAACAAAAAAACAACCTCTGGCTTAATACAGTGGGCCACACACAAAAGTGATTAGAGTGATAGTAGATTAAATTGGTCCGACCTGTACAGTTTTGTATTGTCATGCAAGTCTGCTTCCTCTGTTAAATCATTCATAACTCTTAGATTGAATCCCCTGCACGCTGTACGTGCCCCCCTTCTACTGCATGTTTATTGATTGCTCATTAATTATCTTTTCGGTCCACTCAATTACGTCCATTTCGAACACATCAGGTGGCCCTTCTTCAATCTTCTATAGGGCCGGAAATGTAATAGAGAAATGTGCAGGTTAACTGCTCACTACACCAAATAAAATGCAGGTGGAATTATTTGATACTTCCCCAAGCACCTGAAATGCATTCAACAGTCCATTTGCGACACAAATCACAATTGTTGTAACCTATAAGATCTTAAAGAGCTCATAGGATGAGGATTTGCACAGCTACCTAATGGAAAGTACAGAGCATGTAAAAGTGAAAAGGATGCTAGATTTTTTGACAGATGCTGAGAGACTGGAATTCTCAGAAGTGTCATCTGAAAGCAGACAATGGTCTGCTGGGATTAGGAGGTTTATGTTAATTTGTAAAAGGTTACTTTTGAATGGTGACAAAATGATGTTCAGACAGCCATGTATTGAATATTATAGGCCAGTTTCCTGAGATCACAGCAATTAAAAGGTTTTGAAGTAGAGAATTACCATTGTGGAATTTTGCTCAAGACTGGATGTAGACTCTACAAACATAAAAACATTTAAGG
Source organism: Paracanthobrama guichenoti (assembly GCA_018749465.1). Taxonomy (NCBI): domain Eukaryota; kingdom Metazoa; phylum Chordata; class Actinopteri; order Cypriniformes; family Gobionidae; genus Paracanthobrama; species Paracanthobrama guichenoti. The sequence goes on from CM031965.1 coordinate 14,704,210, forward strand.
TTGTTTCTTCAACTAAAGGCACTTAAACTAGAGGCAAATTTTTATTAAAACATATTTCTTTTATTTTCTCTTTTGTTATAGCCTTTGAAGTAGAGCTGCATGATTAAACATTACAAGATCACAATTTCAATTCAAAATTCTACTCAAAATTCAGCTGTCCATAACCGTTTGACAAATGAGATTACACGGGTGAACAAATCAAATCTATGTTTGCAATGCTGCTGGCCCAGACAGCGTATGTATGAAAAACAATTATGGGTATCTTTCAACAAAAACGGTTGTCTTTTCAACATTTCAATATGCACTATGGTGACTGTCATAATGAGTGACTCATTGATCCACTCATTTGAACAGATTTGTAACTGAAGTAACTGTCTTTATTATTGAGTAAAATTAATTCATTCAAATTAATAAATATTTCTATTTAAAAGCTTTTACATAAAATCATTAATGTTTCAATGGTCTGGCATAGCTACTATCTTAAAAGGGTGGAACATTTTCTATAAACTTAATTTATAGGCTATTTTTGCATATTAACGTATTTTGATTCACATACTTCTTGCTTCTTACTTTTCGTTTGTTGTATTCTTTTAATTAGACTCAAGAAAAAAATTTTCAGAGCCACTATAAATTTCATGTTACTTTAAATAGCCAAATGTTCAGGTTTTGTAAATCACATATATATATATATATATATATATATATATATATATATATATATATATATATATATATATATGTGTATATATATATATATGTGTGTGTGTGTATGTGTGTGTGTATATATATATATATATATATATATATATATATGTATATATATATAAAAACTTGAAATAGACATAAATCATTTTATATTAGACATTGTTAGTAGACTACAAATTTTTGGAGAGGCTAGATTTTTGGACATTTTTTGAAGCATAAGATCCCACCCTTCCTTCAAAGCCACGCCTCCTTCAGATCACATGAACGCATACATGTGCAAACAAAAGCTTATGAGAGACGGTGTTATACTACCTCATGTCTCAAAGCACTTAACATTACAATAATAATGAACATAAACAACTTAAAGAGCATTGACCTGTACCACCTGACTGCTGCAGATCCGTTTCGACATTGATAGTGTTGAAAAGTATAAATTTGAGTCACAAACCACTCCGAGTATAATGTCACAGGTCCCTCTTCCTAATTACATTATATGGCGTGAACGCAGCATAAACTTGTTTTGGTTCAGGAGGAACTGTAACTGCCGTCTGTCTAACTGTCTGTCTGATGAAGTGTGATGTCTGCGTGAGCAGGGTGCATGGAGGTATGAAAATACATACGCTGACTGGCAGGTAGGACATTGTATCATTGCATTCGGACCAAATTTTATGGTCCTACGCCTTCCATTGACAATATGTATAGATATAAGTTCATTTAGATAGGGCTGGACAATTAATCGAAAACCGAAATTCAGAACCTCTAACCGACATAATTTTCCCATGTCGGTTATTTCGGTTTTAGTCACGTGACTCCGCAGTTTGCAGGCACACGGAAAGATTCAGGAGCAGTTCTCTTTGTTTATACAATCTGGTTGCTCGCTCAGAATTACTATGGTAATTGCATGTTTTACACGGTTTATACAGGTAAGTTAATCGCTGTTCTGATATGCGCTGCTACACGTACACACAGACGGCGCATAAGCCCCGAAGCCAGATCACTTTGACTTGCATCCTTTGTCAATTCTATGTGTTTTAAGGCCTAACCGTTTGAACATTAAAGCGGATGTGTATTATGTTGAACTAATGCTTGATATATTGTGACATAAACACTCATACAGACAATAGCTTGCACATGAGCGCAGGAACTCATCGCCAATGCTGTCCTGTGATTTATTACTAAAGTAGCTTAGAAACTCAACCATTATAGCATAGATTTGTCTATTTGATGACCAATTCACACACGCAATCACTCTCTCATTAATGCATTCAAATAAATGTAATGTAGGCCAACTGTGCTAATTTATCTGTATCTGATGTACAACAAACAGAAATCTGTAAGAAATGTTACGAGCCATAGACAATAACTGCAGAAAGTGAGCTGTTTCCTTCAAGTATTTACTTGAAGAAACTTGAACTTGCAAAGAAATGCACTTTTTCATTAGAAAAATATCCCACCTTTTAATAGTTGAACATATTTACAGTACAAACCTTATCAGTGAACTATGAGGACAAAAAAAGATAGCAAAAAATAATCGTTCATTAATCGCAATCGAGGTAAAATGTTCAATTAATCGAGATTTCCAGCCCTACATTTAGACCACTTAACTTAGTGATTGCTATCAAGATGTGAAGAGACTGTCAACATAACTAAAATGTTTCTATAACAAATCACCTACCCTGCCTTTTAAAGGAAATCACATTTTTAAAAGTAGCATTAAAACAGCATTAATAGTGCCTATAGTTGAAGAAACGCTCACAAATATGTAATTTTACAGGAGAAACTGTAGGAACAAAACCAAAATAGAAAAATAAGCAGTGAAATATACTATAGTTTTTATCCTTCATCTTGAAAATAAGTTTTGACACAGTCATCTCGCATCTTCATTGTGGAGGCCATGTTCAATATGGCACCCCAGTGGGCGGCCCACAAGCTCAAGTGCACAAGTGAATTGTGAGACAGACTGAGAGAAGGACGCAAGGGTAGCCATGACAGTTAAGAGTATGGCAGAATCACCCAGGCTGGTTGACAGAAAGATCAGGGGAGGAAAGGAAGATAGATGACTTAATAGAAAGCTGCAGACAGTGGGCAGAAAGACGAGATTTCTGGGAGGCTTATACTCACAGACCAAAATGAATACAGAGCTATAGACAGATGGAGAAGTGCCAAACATGTCATGGCTTGACAGGTTAACAAGACGTCTTAAAAGATAAAAAAGACCAGATCCTGACATTAGCATTTGTTTGCTAATAATGACTGTCTGTGAATGTTAGGGTGCTAATTAAGAGGAAAAAAGTATCTCAGGTATGCTCTTGAGAGTGTCATGCATGTTGCCGTACCTGGTTGCAGGCCCGTGTGACCATCTGGCTGATCATTGTCTGTGCGGTGGTTTTGACAGCTAGTGAAAGCTGGTCTCTTGATACCGACTGGTGCAGTTGTGATGGTCTTCTCGTTGTCGGACCTCAGACATGCAAGGCTAAAGTGCCCTTTGGAACTGCCTGAAATGGAAAGGATGAGGGTGGATACTCATGCAAGTCACAGGTCAGCAGGATCAAAAACTAAACAATCTTTCATATCATTTGAATCTTTGTTATATGCAGGATTACAGGATATTTTCTTGATTTTTTTTAAAATTATTATTATTTTTTTTAAGAATATATTTTCATTATGCCTCTTTAATTACATTTTTGTCTATTTTTGACTTTGCTATGCTGGGTTTTTCCAATATCCAGATTTTAAAACTACACTCTATTATATTTTTAAAAACATGTTAAATGAAGGAAGTTTTACATAAAATGTATGTGTATAATGTAATTAACATGGAAATTTTATATTATGATTTTTACAATTTTTTTATAACAAAGATCATCAACATCATAAGCATTTTAGAGAATAATTAAGGTTTTATGATAGAAATAAGATGTGACAGGAAGGCACTTATCACTATTTAATTTAGAAACAATCTATTTCTGCTTGTTTTTTTGTTTTTTTAATAATTTCAACATTAATTGACTGCTACCAGTTTGTGTTAGCAAGTCCAAGGTTTATCAATTTATGTGAAAACATTTTAACACAGATAATGAGATGTAGTTTAACGAAATTAGATTTTTAAAGATTTTTAAAATGTCCCATTAATTAAACAGTGACCCATATTTCAGTTTGTACTTTTGTTTATTTGTATTTGAATTGTATTCACACTCTTTTAAGGACACCGACACATCACAGTAGATGAAGATGGAATTTTGAGGGATGTTACAATATTTCATATTTCAGTAACAGATGGAAAGGATTAGTGATGTGATCATAATAGTGCCCTCTTTAATATTTAATGAGGTCATCTTCATTTTTCTTGTAATTAATTTGGTATATTGCCCACTGAAGGAGATTCACTGTGAAATTTCATCACTGTGCGTTTAGTCACTGTATCACAGCACCTGCTACAACCGAAGGGAATTTATACGAGGGGAAATTTTTTTTACCTGTCAGGGTCGTTAGGGTCAAAAATTGCACATCATTTAATAATAACTTCTAATTATTATGCTGTACAAGTCTGCAGTCTGATGGAATAACTGCATGAAAGTCCTATAAACATATGGAGAGATTTGTTAAAAGGATGTGTCGCTGCTAGCATTATTGTTGGCGCTTTTATTGTGCTTGTTGAGTAATGGGTTGTTTGCCTTAATGCTAATGTGAGTCAAAATATGACACCAGGGTCGTACATCATCTCTGATTTAGCAGCTACATGTCTTCTTCCTCATCATTAACATGCTGTTAATCTTTTAATTTATGGTCGATGTACATTCCTGAAACCTAAGACTGAACCTCTGTTCAAAGTGGACTAATCTACACTCCGTCCTCTCTGTTGCTTAATCGTTCCACCATTCTTTTTCTTCCCTTTTTCAGCTGTCACACACTCTTTTAATAGACCTCCAAAAGGTCGAGCTCTTTCACACGCTAGTGTTAAAAATGCCATGGCCTGTCTGTTAATGACCAGTACCTGCTCTAATAAATGTCTCCCGGTGCAGTGACATGTACATAGTCCAGCAGAAATATAATGAGTGTCTTTGGTAGTCGCTAATTGTAGTAATCCCTAATTGCACAGTCTCTAATTGCAAAATAGTTTTAAGGGAAATCTTGGGACCCACTTTAGGTGGCCTTAACTACTATGTACTAACATATAAATGAATCATTTGATACAATGCACTTATTGTGTACATACAAGTTTTTACATTGTACTTACATTTTTACATTTTCTGTAGTTGCATTTAGAATTACACTGTTGACACTTTCCTCACACCTAACCCTACCCTTAAACTTACCCATACCACCACACCTGTCCCTAACTTTACCCTTAAACTTACCCATACCACCACACCTGTCCCTAACTTTACCCTTAAACTTACCCATACCACCACACCTGTCCCTAACTTTACCCTTAAACTCACCCGTACCACCACACCTGTCCCTAACTTTACCCTTAAACTTACCCGTACCACCACACCTGTCCCTAACTTTACCCTTAAACTCACCTGTACCACCACACCTGTCCCTAACTTTACCCTTAAACTCACCCGTACCACCACACCTGTCCCTAACTTTACCCTTAAACTCACCCGTACCACCACACCTGTCCCTAACTTTACCCTTAAACTCACCCGTACCACCACACCTGTCCCTAACTTTACCCTTAAACTCACCCGTACCACCACACCTGTCCCTAACTTTACCCTTAAACTCACCCGTACCACCACACCTGTCCCTAAATTTACCCTTAAACTCACCCGCACCACCACACCTGTCCCTAACTTTACCCTTAAACTCACCCGTACCACCACACCTGTCCCTAACTTTACCCTTAAACTTACCCATACCACCACACCTGTCCCTAACTTTACCCTTAAACTTACCCGTACCACCACACCTGTCCCTAACTTTACCCTTAAACTTACCCGTACCACCACACCTGTCCCTAACTTTACCCATATCCCACCTCAATGTCAGCAAATGTGTTTTGCAATACAATATGAACACAATGATGTAAGTATTTTTTATGTAAGTACATAGTAGTTAAGGACACCTAATATAAAGTGGGGCCAAATCTTTTGAACTGAATAAACATTATTAGAGTAAAATGCATAATGTGATATACTCATTAAATCCCGCCTGGGGTCACGCGATAGTTTAACCAAAAATTTATAATTTATTCACCCTCATGTAGTTACAAATCTGAATGACTTGCTTTCTTCCAAAACACAGAAGATATATATATATATATAATTTTTTTTTATTTTATTTTTTTATTGGTGGGGTTTTTTTATATACAGTGGCAGTCAATAGTCAATGAGGTCTAGCGTTCTTCAAAAAATATATTTGATAACACTTTACAATACTGTAAATACTGTAATGTATTGCTCATTGGTTAACACTTTATTTTATAGTGTCTGTCAGATTAGTTACTATAGTAATTACTATAAAATGTGGCTAATTACATGGAACTAAACCTAACCCTAATAAGTACATGTAGTTAATTATTATTAATCAGTGCTTAAATGTTAAATTACACTGTAATTCGGACACCTTAAAATAAAGTGTAACTGCTCGTTGTTAGTAATTGTTAGTTAATGCATTAACTAATGGGACTTTAAACTAAAGTGTTACCATATCTTCTCTTGGGTTATACTGATTTTGAATGAGGTGAGGATGAGTAAATGATGACAGAATTTACATCTGAGGTGAGCTAACCCTTTAATCAGCTGGTTATATTCAAACAGTGATTGAACCTATGGTCGCAGAGCTTGTAACGGGTGTTATAGTGTGCACTTGGACCATTAGTATGCAATACCACACTCGTACAGTATGCCAATTAAGCATGAGTCTCAGAAGAAGCGAAACAAATTTTATTCTCCCTTTGAGGTAAAAAAGGAGCTATTCAATAAATGTTCAAGTTTTTTTTTTTAGTCTTTTCCCTCCCCTCCCGTGTGCTTGGTCCCTTAGGTAAGTTTAAGAGCTAGTTTTCCATTGTCTCCGCTCTAAGAGGTCTGTATATCACAGAGAATGAATCCTGTCAGTTTTATTACCGCTGGAGCACAGCACCACTGATAAAAAACAAGACTTCATATACCCTTGCATCTCGCTGCTCTCACAAAATAGCCTTGCTTGATCAGTCTGTTATCCTAACCTCCCCCTCCTGTTTTCTCCTTCAACCCTTGTCTTTCTCCTAGCGCTCGCCTCCGCTTATGTATAAAATCCCGCCACAAAAGTGCCCCCCTTTATCTTTTCCCTCCCTGTAATGAAAAGGCCTGGCAGAACAAGCCCCCAGCAGGCCCGAGGGTCCCTGCTCGCAGCCGGCGCTGAGATCAAGTCAGCGTGGCGTTTCACAAGTAGTCGGCTCCCATGTCAATATCCATCTCCAGTGCAGTCAACGGTAATCCTAAAATGCCTCTCTCCCTCTTCCTCCAAGACAAGCTTTCATATCACTTACATTTGATAAATGCCGGGAAGCATCTAACAAGCGCGCTTTGCGGGAGATGTCTAAACCCCGGGCGCTCAAATATAGTGTAACTGATCCCAAAAATACAAGATGTGAATCAATAGAAGCGAAGAAATGTCTTAAATGGTCTTCGCCGGATGTCTGCTAATTAAAGTGACCGCTTGCGTTGTCGTATTGAACATGGGGGTATGCCGGAGGGAGCTACTGCCCCTTTGCCCACTTAGCCAAAATAATGAGGAGAATGACATACGCTTTGCGTCAATAGGGAGAGGAAGCCAGGCCGTCACTGTCAGACGAGGAATGATGCACATGCCATATTGACCACCTCAATATTATGGCCTTTTTTGATCTCAATGAGAAAATGTACATTTTCATAAGGCATTGTGTCTTTGCAGTGAAGAGAATTACGATTTGATATATTTTTGGTCTTCTATAAAGAAAACATTTTTGCACTGATCGGTATTCAGTGACACATACCATTTACAGCATTCAATACTTTATATAGATTATTGACTTGCCCATTGTGCAGATGACTGTATCATAGAGTGTGGCTGTTAGATCTAGATGTGAAAGATTGTGTAGCTGTTTCAGGAGTCAGTTTTTATATGAGATATAGCTGAAAAAGGGGTTTCTCAAGGGACTGGTAACCTAACATAACTGTTTGATTCAGGCTGCACATGGACAAGCTAAAAGGCTTCTCACATTACACCTCAACACAACAAATATCTTCAGGTGAAATAATTCAGCTTTTTACACAACTAAACATTTAGTCATATTTTTAATGATATTCAGACTTTTCAACTTAATCAGTTATTGGATGTTTAATATAACTACAGATCTACACTATATTGCTAAAAGTATTGGGACACCCCTCCAATCACTTCCATGGCCACAGATGTATAAAATCAAGCACCTAGGCATGCAGACTGCTTCTACAAACATTTGTGAAAGAATGGGTCGCTCTCAGGAGCTCAGTGAATTCAAGCGTGGTACCGTGATAGGTTGCCACCTGTGCAATAAGTCTAAATATTCCACGGTCAACTGTTAGTGGTATTATAACTAAATGGAAGCAATCGGGAACAACAGCAACTCAGCCACGAAGTGGTAGGCCACCTTAAATCACAGAGCGGGGTCAGCACATGCTGAGGAGAACAGTGTGCAGAAGTCGCCAACTTTCTGCAGAGTCAGTAGCTACAGACCTCCAAACTTTGTGTGGCCTTCAGATTAGCTCAAGAACAGTGCATAGAGAGCTTCATGGAATAATCCATGGGTTATATTTCAGGGGTTGGTCTTGGCCCCTTAGTTCCAGTGAAAGGAACTCTTAATGCTTCAGCATACCAAAACTTTTTGGACAATTTCATGCTCCCAACTTTGTGGGAACAGTTTGGGGATGGCCTCTTCCTGTTCCAACATGACTTACACCAGTGCACAAAGCAAGCTCCATAAAGACATTTTACTATTTTTACTATTTTATTTTACCATAATTTAATATTTTACTATAATATTTTTACTATAATTAATTGAATATTCATTATTATTATGAAATATTCATAGTAAATGTTCTGCTTTTTACTGTTGTAAGGCAAAATAAAATATTAAAAATCTGTTCTGCATATTTGAATACTTAATAACTGATGTAAATGCAATATTGGTTGATCATTATTTATTTAATTTTTTTATCTGCAAATAGAATCTCTGCACAGCTCATGAAAACTTGGAAGGGTCAAATTACAAATGACAAATGTCTATCACTGCTATGCAAAATCAATTTAAATGCTATATTTGTCCTACAGGGCTGCATTGTAAACCTCCCTAACATCATTATACAGATTGGTATTCAATAACGCATCTAAATGGCGGCAGTCTCCACTCAGTAACATTGTGCGGATGTTGACAGTATCTTGATGGTAATGAAGTAGGGTTATTAGATTATGGATATGGGAGGGAGTTTATCTTTGTCTGGGGTCAGTGTGTTTTATGTGGGCTGTGGTTGTGGGTGATTCTCAAGGGAATAACACGGTCAATAAAACAAGAGGCATTTGAGTGAGTGATGGCATGTTGTATGAGGATGTTTACTGACACCGTGCATATCTTTGTCTTTTTTTTTTTTTCCTAGGATAGACTCGCTCCGTATGTTTAGGAAACCTGACAGAGATTGAGTGGCTATAACACGGCTGAGCAAAATGCCTGACAATCACTGTCGGTCACCTGATACCTGTCTGCTATAGGAGCTTACGTATCTTTTCCATTTAGAATACTTGAGCATAGATCAGATACTAAAAAATGACAATAAAGTATGTCTAGTCATATTGCAAGGGTATGAAATAGTGCAGTTTCTTTTTATCAAAATGCTTGGTCCTTTTTAATTGCATCTCTGTGCAGGAATGTGCATCTGTCTGACCACATGACTAATCTCAATTTAAAATGTTAACAAACAAGTTTCAGATCCACTGCTGGGAGTCAATACGGCTGATCTCTCAAGCAGAATTTAAATGAGACCATGTCTCCAGTAAACAGTCTCATCGCGGTTTGTGTGATACGTGCACTTGCGATCAAATTCAACAGGTCAATACGAGGAAGGCATATGGTACAGTTTTAGCATCACCAATATAGGTGTAGCTATGATCCTACAGTAAATAGGAGAGAGTATGGCTGCTTTCTCAATTGAGGTGGAGGTCAGCAGGTTATCTGCAGCTCCATCCATTTAACCTGACCAGCCCCTGTCAGAGTATCATTTAATAATGACTCCATTCCATTGCCATAGAGATGATAAAACATGGCCTTTCATGTCAAGAGAGCATCTTTATGTAGAGATATCGGTCTAGTTCAGTATTTTCCATGCTTTTTTAGTCTTATCATGTACCTCCACAGCCTCATCAGCACCCCTTCATTCGCATTTACCAGAAATGTGTTCCTTTCACATTTAGCATTATCATATGAATATATGAATTTAGTTTAATATAATAAATATTTATAAAATGTATAAAACTCCCATATTACAAACCATTTTTGCTATCCTCACTTACATAAATGAACTGTAGTGTCCTGCACCCACTAGCTAAAAATATATCTGGTGTCTGAATCATTTTTGGTTTGACTGTATATAAAAATGTGACTCATTCATTTCTTCTTTCATATATGATAATGAAAATGTCACTGAATGCAGTCTGTGCTTATTTATAATACATTTCGCCATCTGAAGTTGTTATATATCATATCAAAAACACTGTTTTATGGTCATTTGTTGAATATGCATTTCTGTGTTTAAGTGACAAGTGTCCGAGTAGTAGATGTGCTTGTGACACATTGAATTGCTGGTTCAGATCCAGCCTGCGTCATGACCTGCGTAAAAAATCATTTCAATCGCTTCAAATGTCACACTTCATGTTGTTGTGCTTAAGTCATGTTTTGCTGTTTGGTCTAATGACTATCACAAAATTATTATAGATACTTTTAGTGCTTCATCTACATTTCTGGATCATTCAAGTATACTGGAATATTGGGAATATAATCTGTAAATTGTTGCAAACGACTCTGTGTCCTTCCTCTAACCGTGGCTTCATTTCTCCTGTGCGTGACAGGTGAGGGCCAGCGCTATCGCCCAGGATGCTGATCAGAATTATGACTACGCCTCCAACAGTGTGATCCTGCATTTAGACGTGGGAGATGAAGTCTGTGTGCAGCTGGACGGAGGGAAAGTCCACGGAGGAAACACTAACAAATACAGCACGTTCTCTGGCTTCCTCATTTATGCTGACTGACCTGCTCGTGATGCTGCTCTACACACTCACATGTACTGTGTACAAACACATATACACACACACACACTCATACAGTTACCTTCACACACTGAACAGGCTTGAAAGAAATGGACATGGTTTATACTTAGTAGAAGGGCTTCAGAGATATGAAGGCAACCAATTCCTTTCATACAGCAGATTTCCAACACGCTGTTTGGATGTGTAAATTATAACTTACATTATACACTACTCCCAAACGTAAATTAAAACGCATATAAATATATGTCTATATCTATCCTGGACAGTCACACGCTCATATTTTAATGTGTGTACTTGTTGGTGTACTTGTCTCCATTTTGTGTGTCAATCAAAACCTTGAGATTCCAAGTCACTCTCTATAGTCAACATGCTTTATGTTGAGCTGAGCTGCATTTACACATGGCTAGACTTGAAACAAAATCAGTGCGTAAATGTACTTTTCATTCATTAAATGCAGTCGTAGCTCATTACAGGCACGTACATATGCGTGCGCACACAGAGGAGGGCTAGTGATTAATCCAAGTCCTCTTGTTCAATTCATTTGACTTAAAGTGACTGTTTTGGCTGTCTGTGTGGAATTGGAAATATGGCTCATAACAGCCACACAGATGGATTTCCTATCACTCAGAATACGGCCCAGACCGAACGTCTATTGATTTAGACATTAGACTCTTCAATATTCAAATTTAAACCAATACAATGTGCGAGCACAATGTTTTAATCACATAATTAAATGTGATTATTTAATACTTTTTAAAGGGGAGGATGTTGTACCCTCTGTGTAAGTCTAATAATCCATATCACAAAAATGCAAAACTCTTGACAATGAATTATTCTTTTATATCTTATCAGCATTATGTTATAAAATTATTTATATAGAGATTGTAGATTTATTGCGCGAGCGCTATATAAAAAGTCCTAGAAATTCACTTTTTTTATTTATGTATTAAAAATGTAACATTACTGCATCACATTTACGAGGTCAATACACATTCACAGTGATCAATAAGTTTCTATGTATTATGTTTTATAATATGTTTTTATAGAAGTTATACATTTATAAATCAAGCTTATATCTATATATTTTTCTGTAATATTATGCCCAATAAGGTTGATATTTTTTGAGAAATGAGGCCAAATGTTTGAAAGATAATTCTATAATGTGTCCTCAAACATTTTAAATGCAGACTAAATTTAGTAGCACTTTATTTTACAGTCCTGTTCGCATATACATACTATGTACTACTTATTATAGTAATTACAATAACTGGGTTATTGTAATTACAATAACTAGGTACTAACCCATGTAGTTACCTTATATTAACCAGTACTTTCTTAAGTAACTACACTGTAAGTACAAGTAAGTGCACGTACTGTAAAATAAAGTGCAACTCAAAATATTGTTGGAATTTTAGTAGATTCATAGCCTGTACTGATAAATCTTTGTAAGAAATGCAGCATGAAGTAGTTGTTGATACAAGTCAAGCCATGTGCAAATACACTGATATAAAAAAATATACAAATAACATGTCAAACGTCAAAAATATTCCCTATTCACAAACAATTGAATAATAATAAATCATATTCAAATATCTCTGCCTCATTTTTATGTAACATTTGTCTAACACTGACTATTCAGAAACCTTGCAACATGTTAGGTGAATACTAACATTATGAATATGGCTAACATATTTCTGTCATGCAAAATTGTTCTCCGCTATAAACAATTTGGAGGGGGGAAGAAAGTCTGAATCAGAGACATGTTTACCAGAGAATGAAAATTCAGTCTTTCGGAGGAAAAAAAGAAAAGAAGAACAAGCTAAACAAGAAAAACGACATGAACGATACTTGGATTCTACCTGGGCATGTCAGGGCTAAAACAAGGGGAGAAACCTTTAATTAAAAGTGAGAGGTAATGACATTCCGGCCTTAAGGCTTTGGTGAATCTGTAGCCTGTGGGGATATGTGGGGGATCTCAGCGTGTCCGTGGCCAGCCTCCTCGCGCTCTCCTGCCAGATTCCAGTTGAAAGTTAATTGGACGGGGAGAGGTCTGAGGCGGCCTGTGCTGAGGCCCATTAGTGATTCCCCTGTCGAATGCAGAGCCACGAGGATCACAGACTCACAAATAGGCAGATTAAAATAATCAATACACTTCACTTGCCTCCAACACATTCGCACAAGTGCGCGCAGAAACAGACCTGCATGCACATCCACATACAAATCCGCGCAAAATGAATTCAGTAATTAGTAGAGGACCTATTCACCACTGGTGTGTGATACTTTTGCTCTCTGGCTCTCACTCCAAGAGTGTGTGTGCCGTCTAATGAGGGGGGAATAGTTCTGACTGGTGCCGAGCCGAGAGACAGAAAAGGTCAGGGAGCTGTTGATGGGCTCGTCTTGGCACACAATGCATCATGGGGTATTTCAGCACACCCAAACAAACCCTTGGATTACAATCACATCTTAAATGAAGTTCTTTTACCTAAATAAAAAAAAATAATCATAACTTATTTTTTTCTATAGAGGTATATGATCAGATATAAAGATATGTATAGCAGTGGTACAGACTTTTGCAAGGCCTGTATAAACTATGTCATTGTACAAATAAATATATGGTCATTAAGATACAGTAATTTGTGATATGTTTATTTTACACTGCTCAAAAAAAAAAAAAAAAAAAAAAAAAAAAAAAATGAAGGGAACACTTAATCATCACAGTATAACACCAAGTCAGTTACACTTCAGGGATATCGATCCGTCCAGTTAGGAAGAATAAGTGATTGTGAATCGGTTTCACCCGCTTTGGTGCAAATGAAAATGACTTTCACTCTGCGGCCATCTTTGAAATGCCTCTCAGGCATGCAAATGCAGCTCCTATCTCTTTGAATTCTCTAAAACTGTTCGCCAAGCTTACGATTAAATATCAGATTTAAAATCACCAAAGAAATCTGACAACTGTCTCATAAATTTTGCTTCTAAAGTCTCGAATCATGATAAAAAAATTGATTAAAAAAACTGCATTTTTCAGCCTGGACAAAGCTAATGCGCAATCCTAAACGCGTCTCAGAACACTGCCTGTTTCTATAGCAACCGGACCTTCTAACAGCAGCTGCAGTGATGACTTTACTAATCAACGATTGGCTCTTCCATTTAGAAGGCAGGGCTTATTCGCCATATTGGGCGTTGCACTTTATCCCATTTTTAAGTAATTGGAGTGCATCGTTTTCCTATATATAAAGTTTTTGGCACCGTGCAACTCGATTGGCATTTGCCAGAGAACACCAGAATTGGCAAGCCTGCCATTAGCACCCCGTACAAAAGAAGATCATTTAAAGAATGTTGGTAACCAGACAGTTGATGGCACCCATTGACTTCCAGTTTTTTTTTAGTCAGTGGGGCTCATCAACTGTCTGGTTACCAACATTCTTTAAATGATCTTCTTTTGTGTTCAACAGAAGTAAGAAAGAGGTTTAGAACAACTTGAGGGTGAGTAAGTAGGGGAGAGCGGGGCACAACCTAACGCTTTTTGACTGTCTCAGTTTGTGTAAATCTATTTGGGATTCAGAGTATTTATTTTTTCCCACATTAATTTCACACGTCTAGTACAATTATGTGGTTTTGTTTCATTAATACAGTGTATACTTTTTACTTGAAAGAATGGAAGTGAAATGACCGCTTAAAATGTTACCTGATATAATAAACTAAAATATTTTGTCAATAAAATATAATTATTAACTTTTTAAAATAAAATAATGGCATTTTTTAATAGTTAAAAATATAAAGATTTTTGAGTTTGACAACAAAGACATCACTATACAGCTATACAGCATGGTTAAAAACATAATAATTAATCATTTCTGAACATTGACTCTCAGTCATCATTCACCCCTTTCTCATGGTTTCTCAGAAGAATTAATAAAAGTATAGAATATGATATCATAGTTCTAACAGGAGCTCATTGTAACGCAGTGTGACAACATGCCCCGTCTGCACAACTGGGATTTAAACCGCAGCTCGTGTCTTCTGCTGTTAGATCAGCATTAAAGAATGATCTCAACTGTTAAATAACAGATATAAGATTACAATAATATCAGATGTGTCTTATTTTAAATAAACACAAAAACAGATGAAAAATAAACTTAAGAAATGTACTTTTGCTATGGTTAAATAAATGTTCAGTGATATCTTCCAAAGATTTCTTAATTTTGGCGCAATTGTTTCTCTAAATAATGTTGATATGGCAACTAGTAAATACACAAACTTTCATCATCCTGGCATGTGTGGAAAGTTTTAAACCATGCGCAACTATCCCCGTGCTCTCCTAATGACAAAATTTTTCATTTTTGGGTGAACTATCCCTTTAAGGCAGTTCTGAATGCAAAAGGGGGTCCAACACAGTACTAACAAGATGTACCTAATAAAGTCTCCTGTGAGTGTATGTATAGACTCACCTAAAGGATTATTAGGAACACCATACTAATACTGTGTTTGACCCCCTTTCGCCTTCAGAACTGCTTTAATTCTACATGGCATTGATTCAACAAGGTGCTAAAAGCATTCTTTAGAAATGTTGGCCCATATTGATAGGATAGCATCTTGCAGTTGATGGAGATTTGTGGGATGCACATCCAGGACACAAAGCTCCCGTTCCACCACATCCCAAAGATGCTCTATTGGGTTGAGATCTGGTGACTGTGGGGGCCATTTTAGTACAGTGAACTCATTGTCATGTTCAAGAAACCAATTTGAAATGATTCAAGCTTTGTGACATGGTGCATTATCCTGCTGGAAGTAGCCATCAGAGAATGGGTACATGGTGGTCATAAAGGGATGGACATGGTCAGAAACAATGCTCAGGTAGGCCGTGGCATTTAAACGATGCCAAATTGGCACTAAGGGGTCTAAAGTGTGCCAAGAAAACATCCCCCACACCATTACACCACCACCACCAGCCTGCACAGTGGTAACAAGGCATGATGGATCCATGTTCTCATTCTGTTTACGCCAAATTCTGACTCTATCATCTGAATGTCTCAACAGAAATCAAGACTCATCAGACCAGGCAACATTTTTCCAGTCTTCAACTGTCCAATTTTGGTGAGCTTGTGCAAATTGTAGCCTCTTTTTCCTATTTGTAGTGGAGATGAGTGGTACCCGCTGGGGTCTTCTGCTGTTGTAGCCCATCCGCCTCAAGGTTGTGTGTGTTGTGGCTTCACAAATGCTTTGCTGCATACCTCAGTTGTAATGAGTGGTTATTTCAGTCAAAGTTGCTCTTCTATCAGCTTGAATCAGTCGGCCCATTCTCCTCTGACCTCTAGCATCAACAAGGCATTTTCGCACACAGGACTGCCGCATACTGGATGTTTTTCCCTTTTCACACCATTCTTTGTAAACCCTAGAAATGGTTGTGCGTGAAAATCCCAGTAACTGAGCAGATTGTGAAATACTCAGACCGGCCCGCCTGGCACCAACAACCATGCCACGCTCAAAATTGCTTAAATTACCTTTCTTTCCCATTCTGACATTCAGTTTGGAGTTCAGGAGATTGTCTTGACCAGGACCACACCCCTAAATGCATTGAAGCAACTGCCATGTGATTGGTTGATTAGATAATTGCATTAATGAGAAATTGAACAGGTGTTCCTAATAATCCTTTAGGTGAGTGTATATTCTATTTTACTGTATTTTAAGATTTAATGGTAACACTTTACAATAAGGTTCATTAGTTAACTACATTAGTTAACATGAACTACACTTATAAAGCATTTATTAATCTTTGTTAATGTTAATTTCAACATTTACTAATACATTATTAATATCTTGTTAACATTAGTTAATGCACTGTGAACTAACATGAACAGCTGGATTTGTATTAACTAACGTTAACAAAGATTAACAAATGTATTGCTCATGGTTAGTTCATGTTAGTTTATACATTTATGTTAACTAACGAAACCTTATTGTAAAGTGTTACCGATTTAATTTATTCCATGGCAAAACTGAATTGCCTTCAGTGACACGTGATCCTTCAGAAATCATTCTAATCTGCTGATTTGCTGCTCATTATTAATTTATTGTTGAAAACAGTTGTGTTGCTTTAGTGGAAACCAGGATTAGGCATTAATTCAATTAGGACATTTAATTATCTTTTATAAACGTGCCCTAGAAAAAAAAAAGAAAAAAACATTACTGGTGTGTATCTTGAGACAAAACAATGACATTGGCATTTTAAGATATGTCAGTGCAAGTTGAGTTTAAACAGCTCAAACATGCATTTTATTCTAGGACTACAGAAGGCGGTCCACCGGAAGCTAGATATTTTACTTTATAACGCGTTAAATATGGATATTTTTCTTACAATAACCCAGAGATTCACTTCAGAAGCCCTTTTTTAACCCCCGGAGCCATGTAGAGTACTTTTATAATGAATGGATACATTTTTTGGGGGGCTTCAAACTGCCATTATAATGCTTGGAAGAGATTGTGTTCATCTGAAAGAATGTAACATACACCAAGGATGGCTTGAGGGTGAGTAAATCATGGGATAAATTGATTTTTTGGGTGAACTGTCCCTTTAAACCATGCCTCTGAAACCAGGGTTCAAGATTCTTTGAAGAAGCGCTAACATTTTATCTGTAACAATGCAAGTCACTTTTGATCAATTTAATATGTGAATAAAAGTATTCATTTCTTTATAAAAAACAAAGCTTACTGACCCCAAACTTTTGAATGGGATGCCATTATAGATTAGGTTTTTTTTGCGCATTAATGAAAAACACAAAAATTACTATTTTTTCTAATGTTATTTTAGTTTTTTTTGTTAATCTTTAGCAAATTAAACTCATTAAATAAATAGCTGTAAAATATTACTGGATGAGCACAAGCATGAATAAAAGCTGTTTTCTAGAAGCCCACTACCCCTGCCTGCCTGAGATCTGCCCTTATAAGCGAATGAGACAAATTAGTGCCAACAACGTTTACCTTTAATTTAAGTTGCTGACCTGAAACCAAATAGTGATCATTTGAAATGCATTAGTCTAACTGCAAAAGTAGCTCAGCAATTTGCTGTAATTTCACTTCAGACAGCTTGGTTTTTACAACTAACCACAATCGATTGAAGGAACTGGGGGAGAGTTCTTGAGCTTCCAACAAGTGTAAGAACACTGCCATCTATCTGCAATCAGGAGAGAGGCATGTTCAGCTTCACCTTAAACAAAAAGAGACACTGTTCCCAATCTTTACAACTACAAAGACTTCTTACACTTTTTAAATAAGATTTTATTAATATAAAAACTCTGGAAAAAGTAGTTTCTGTTTAAAATGTACTTTATTGGATAGCGAGAACATTCCAAGTTAACCAAAAAAAAAAAAAAAAAAAAAAAAAAAAAGAACCTTTATTGCATGTTCGAGTCATAATTTCTCACTTTGAAAAAGTTAACTTCTCATTCTGAAAAGGCCAAAAATAAGTCTGGCCGTGACACGACATTTCTACTACAGCACTGTCCAGCAAAGATGCCTGAGGATACACTGTATTATTGCATACACACTGCTAATGTGCTGCATTAAGAGGTTTTATTGCAGACCGTGTCAGCACACAAGAGATCTTTTTCATATCATTATATGGTTTGAATACCACAGGACAGGAGGTGCATCTCTTGGGGAGTCATATGGGAACTTAAAGAAGATAAAGGCACTTCTAATAAAAATACCCAAATGAGTGCAAACACAAGAGAGGGAATGAAGCCATTAAGCAAATGAAGGTGATGGAATGAATAGGAAGAAAAACAAAATACATACAAAGAAATTATTACATAGAAAAATAAGACAAACAAATGGGTTGTGGTCTTTATCTTCAACCGCTCATGACCATGCGGACGAGTTCTGTGAACAAACAAAACAGAAGAACTAAGTCAGTGTCCAATTTGCAGCAAAAAGGGGATCGACCCCAACTACAGCATGCGAGGAAAAAAAAAGAAAAAAGCAATTTTTTTTTTTTTTTTTTTTTTTAAACCTAGCCAAATGTCCTCCACATTCTCATCGACCCTTCAAATATTGCAGCTGGCCTGCCATGTTTGCTGTAGTTTGAAGCCGTTCCCCAGTCATACACGTTCTTAAGTGGTGAGAAACAGGGTGACAGCAAGATCATGGCTAGCTCCTACTCAACCACAGCTCAAAGACTTAACCAGGTCTAGGAAATCAAGAAAATGTTAAAGAAGCTCCTTCTGGTTTTCCTCTACAGGGCAAGAGTGGAAACAGTTGTATAGCACAGCTACAGTAATGAGAGATTGTAGAGTTGAGCTATGGATCAGCCTCCATCAGGAAAAGGGAGAGAAAGATCAGCAAAAACAGCCAAATCACTGCAATTTGATTGGTTAGTTCATAATAAAAGCAACTGCGCTGCTTGGTGAGCACAGGGAGGGGGAGAGGGAGAGCTGATATTTCAAATATCAGAAGGCAAATTCAAAACTGAATGCTTTTAAATGGCACCCTTATATGCAATATCCCTTAACCCGCGCTCAAGTCTGAAGCAGTGCAGTTGCCCTTTCGCCTCTGAGAGCCATCACATGGACGGCCACATGCTAAGAGCATGCTGCAGCCAGGGGCCAGAGAAAAGGCTGCTGCAGAGATAGGGAAAAGTCCAACCATGTCAAAACCTTTAAACTACATCCAACCAGGCTCCCTAGCTCTAGACGTCTCATGATGCACAGCTACCCTGTGAAGAACTATATTAGCAAAACGCTAAGGTGTAGACTATGCAAACATGCACGTCTGAGAGCGTTAAAGAAAAAGCCTGGATGGATTGTTGCGTCACGTGTTATAAATGTTGAGGGCAGGAGGTAGACGTACACCCGAGACATCTCTCAGCCAGACATGATGTGGCGAACGAAGGCTGTGGAAGATCAATTACAGTTACGGCATGCGGTCACCATCACATTCGCACTAAATGAACTTGCATAATGCATATGTGGTACATAAATACAATATAGTAATACAATCAGGTTATTGCCAGGACACTGCTCTATTTTGGATTAAAATGTACTGCAATTACCTTTAAGATCTAGGGACAAAAACTAGGTTTGAAGAACAGTGAACGCTCCCTTCACGAACCTACATACACAACATCAAATGTTTACCTTCGTAATTGATGCAACCATTAGCATCTTCATGTCCGGCTAGAAGTGTTTCTACCTCCTCTTCGGTCATCTTCTCTCCTTTAAAAATAAAAACAAACCCATATAGAAATGTTTTGCAAATAGAGCACTATATACTAAATACACCATACTTGAAATGTTCAATTCAACCATGTCTGTGTTCTGTATTTTCATTCAGTGTCCTAGATGTGGAAGACTGGACTATAAATATCTCCTCAGGAGACCCGGCCGGCTTACCCAGTGTGGTGAGAACATGGCGGAGCTCAGCACCCATGACTGTGCCGTTGCCTTCCTTGTCAAATACTCGAAGCCCCTCCACAAAATCCTCAAACGTGCCCTGGTCTTTGTTCTTAGCGATGGCCTGGAGCATGGGCAGGAACTGTTCGAAGTCCAGCAGTTTATGGTTCATTTCTGAGGAACAAAGAAGTCTTTAATCAGACAAGATAGCATTTATTTCCATATGCAGGAAGAAAGAACTTCTATAATTACCATAGTTGATCGAAGGACTACTACTTGTGTGAAAGAGTTTTGGGCCAGCTGACAGAGCGGACACTCACGCCATTAGGCCAGTGCTTTGCTGTCACTACATTATGTTTTTATGCATTTAAACATACTTTAAGGTTTGTTATGCTGCATTTGAACATAGCAGATGAGGCTGCTATTGATGAGATTTACTACTAAAATGTTAAAAACGCAAGCTATTTTTGAAAAGAACACCAAAGAAATGTAATGCATTTAAATCAAAAAAGAAAACATTTAATAAAAAATAAAATCATATGTGCTGCTAAAATAAATAAAAACAATTGTGGTATCAGTAAAATTCTTGGCAGGGCAAGAACAAAACTGAACATCCAGCCACTTAAAAACTGCTGGTTGAGCCTAGTAATATCTTATTCTGTAAATCCAGATATAGACAAAATAAGAGAAAGTTGAGGCAATGATTATACAGGTCAGCCTTTACCTACAGACCTGGCTTCATAGAAAGGGTTTAGATTAAGCCAGGAGTAGGCTTTAGTTCAAATTAGGACATTCAAGTAGCTTTTATAAATGTGCCTTAGTAAATAAACATTACTGGTGTGCACTGAGACAAAACAATGGCACTGACATATTTTAAGGTATGTCAGCGCAAGTTGCTTTCAGTTAAGACGGCTCCAACATGCATTTTAAGCCTGGGACTAGACTAGCCTTCGTCTGTGAAACTGGGCAATAGTGTCTGATCCTACCTTCTGCCTTTGGGTTGCCCAGGACCTTGAGCACTTCAGCGTTGACGGGATTCTGGCCCAGCGCGCGCATCACATCCCCACACTGACTGTAGGTGATCTTTCCATCTCCCGTCCGGTCAAACAAGAGAAAGGCTTCTTTGAATTCTGCAGAGATCAATGAAGAGTTTATTGAAGTAAAATGGTGGAAAAGGGGCAGAGGACAGGAAAAGAGAAGGACAAGATACATGCATGATAAGAAAAAGAAATGAACAAGACAGACAAACAAGGAGGGTTGACTGTATTCGGCATGAAAAATAAGACAAGATATAATATTGACAGGCAATTCCTTTAAAGAGCCCAACTTAAGGAGCCCAATGGATCAGCACAAACAGAAATACTGCACCAGCCATCAATATTAATGCCATTCCAGGCTATTCTGTGGTCTCCATTCAGGTTAGCTGTGGCAAGCTAAATGACCACAGACATCTTATCCATCCACCTAAAGTCATTACATACTTCAGTGCTCAGGGACCTTTTGATCACGTTAAAAAGCTTGTGAAATATTAAAACTCATCAACTAGCTATTTAAGCAGAACTTAAGGCAAACGACACTATCATTTAGTACACACCCTAAAAATACTTGATTCTGAATGGTCAGTCACAGCATTCAAACACGTAATATATTATTTTGATTAAACGAGGAAGTTCCTGCAATATGCAAGGTAATATGTATTGTTTCAGGCTCTTGATCACCCTGATATTTAATTAAATATTGAAGTAAATTAATTAATTCAATACTTTCAGATACTTGGTCAAATTAAATACCAGGGTGATCAAGCAAGAAAATGTGTTCTTCTGAACTGGTTATTGGATAAAGCCCCTTAGATGGCACAGGGTTATACATATTAGTATAAATATGGACGACATATTGTTTGTATAAACCTTTAATTTTCTCTTTTCTTCCCCCTTTTCAGATTGATTTATTGGAGTGATGAGCCAGAAATTGTTATACATTGTAAGTAAACCATTAAAATGGAATCTCAAAAAAAAAAAAAAAAAAGACTAAATTTGGGGATTAATATGCTTGCACATACATACATACATACATGCACATACATACATATATATAAATATAAATATATATACACACACATATATATATAAATATAAATATATATACACACATATACACACACACTCTCATTCATCTTAACGCATAGGCTAAGCTTAAAATCTTCCATTATTGAGTGCTTAAACTCTTAAAATGTGCATGTTATAAATAAACTATTCTTTTGACTCCAAGCCAGAGTTCACCAAAAGAACTGAATGTTATCCGTTAAGACAAGCCCTTCCAAAAAAAAAAAAGTCTCATCTCAGTAATGCTTTTCCTGCTCACTGGAATGTGGCTGTTCCCTTGCATGCCTTAAATTGAGTCTTTAACCATATATGGTAAGAGAGGAAAACGGGAGAGTGAGCAGTATTATGTCAACCGCTTTTGCTTAAACAAACAAGAGCAAAGATGAACCTAAATGGCCATTGACCAAAAGAGCCCATGCCACTGGTAGTAATAACACACCTGTAATAGTGTAACTAAAACTTTCTAGTTTCAAAGTAGATTTTACGGCAAGGTTACGCACTCTTTTGTTAGCAGAATTTCAACACTTCCTGACTCAGACACACCCTCTGCAGAAATGACGGCCCATGCTACAAAGGAAACACATAGGCCTACACTTCAAAAACGCATTTCTACTCGCTAAACAAACAACATTTTAATTCTTGCAGTTCATGTGTGTTAATTATTGAATGCAGATCAAATGGAGGAGGCAGGTGAGGTGCTATCAGACACACAAACAGCAGCGTGTTGCCCTTAACACCATGCAAACTAAATTACATCAGATCAGAAAAGTTCTCAATGCATTCACTCACCGTGTATTTGCTCCAAGTTAAACTCAATCTGGAGGTGACATACAACAGTGGCAAAGGAAAACAATACAAAGGTAAGGAAAGAAAGCAGGAGGAACGCAAGGGCAGAGAAATAGAGGAGCAGAATAACATGGATGGGATGATGAAAGCAGGCTGTCTAGGAAGAAATGAAGGGGGATAATACATACACCGGTAGATCACTTTGAGACAAAGTAACATGCATCTAGACAAGACACAAACTCACCAAGAATCTGGTCCTCGCTGAATTCAGACTGTTTGAGACAGAGCGACATTCAATGAATATGAAATGATGCACAAGCTGTGAATAAAATGGCATTTCTGATAATAACACATCTATGGGTTCATAAAATCCGTCTGGGAATACATTTCAGTTCAGATGAAAAAGTTAGGCAAGTTTTCTACCCCTGGCCGAAACTGACTAGCTAACGCTGTCCGCTAACTCACAACCGTGCTACCGAGTGACAGTTTAACTAAAATACAACCCTTTAATAAATGTAATTAAGCTAGCACACTCTTGGATTTCTGTAAAGGAAATTCATTAACAATTTAAAGAGGTTTGATCACTTTCTTACGTACTAAATAGCTTAAAACTCGGTTAGCTAGCATGAAATAGGCTAACGACAGACTTCGTATAACGTTTACACAAACCTTGTATACAGTTTTCTAACCCTATATTAAGATATGTTTATATAGAAAAGTTCTACTGACGGCTATTTTAAATTAACATGCTTACCATATTTGCAGTGGCTTGTTTTCCGGGTGTGTGTGTCGCGGCGGGAGTGTGAGATGACTCGCGCTAGCACTGCTGAGTTATGAAGGCTAGCCTACTAAGCCTAGTAGGCGATGTCCGATTCTTGAACGAATCGTTCTTTAGAATCGGATCTTTTCAATGAATGATCTGAACCGGTTCACTAATATGAATGAACGATAATGGTTCACGAATTGAACTGAATCGTTACAAGCCTATTTTTTTACGGTCTATGGTCTAAGAGGTGGGTCAACACTTTAACAGAGACCGTATTTTTAGCATTTTATATGACAGACATTTTAAAATCTATAATATATTTAGGTTGTAAATGACGTTAGGTTGAATCATAGCTGCAACAAACTGAACCGGGACGCATGAAATTACAATAAACATTAATTTAAAAATAATTAATAATATTAACAGTGAAAAGTAAAATGGCTTTATTAGAACATTCCACGCAACATATCAGGATCACCGCGTGTTACGTCATGACGTAGGCCTAAAAGAATCACTGAATTGTTTTTTTTTTTAAACGGTTCTTTAAAACGAACCGAAATTCGCGAGAATGAGTCGGACTTCCCTTCACTACTATGAAGGGTGGAGGATGTTCATTACACAAAAAGTGACATAACTGCACAAAGACACTCCCAGCGCAAATCACTAAAGCGTTAAGATTGACTGCACAAAATTGACAAAGCGTGTGTATCATCATTGCTGATGATTTGTATGTTTGTGAAGCCATGCGATGAAGCTTTTGTTTGTAAGGTTCAATTACTTCAATGCTGCATTCCTAAGCACATGGAGGTGTTGGCTGTATTTATATAAGGATATCTGTAAATCATTTGAGATACAAAGAAAATGTAAAATGATAAATCACCAAAGACAGGAAATATATAGCCTACTACATATTAAATTCCTACACAAGTTATGCTTTTTCAATATCTGATTAAATGTATTGCTCTGTTAATTGCAGCCTAGATTTGAGAATCAGGTATATTATAATGAAGAAAATAAATTATTTAGTGCATTTAAGTCAAATTCAAGGTGACAGTAATGCCGTCCAGGGACACTTGTGTGGAGCAGCTACATCAGTGCCCCATTTCTCAATCCTGATATAGCCTAGCTCTAATATTCTCTTAAGGTTTGGGGGCTGGGTTGACACAGTTTTCTGTGTGCTATGCTGAGGTAATCAGAAGCTGCACTGATGTTTTATTCACAAATAATATCAAATTCAGGTCTGATACTTGTGTTGCAATGGGGAATTATGCGTTGCCATACAGAACATTTCAACAAATAAATCCTTAAATCCACATCAAATTGTTAATTTGAAGGTTTTTTGCTCAGTATTCTATTTCTGCTAGATTTACTCATGCTATTTTATTGATGCATACTACAGCTGTAGCCATAGTAATGATGAATAAATAAGAGAAAGTTTGAATTTGAAAGACTCTGTTGCAGGAGCATCACTTACCTCTAATGTGCTGGGGTCAAAAGGGGAATCAGAGGGGCGCAGCATCCGCGGTTTCAACTCAGGAGCTGGTTTTGGGGGTGAAGGTGTGGTAGGGCAAGGAAATGGTGGTCCATGCCTTGGTAAGGTTCCCCCAGATGGAGATTTTTTAATTGATGGTTCTCGTTTTGGTGCCATCGCAAGACCTTGATATGTGTCCTTCCTCCCCGTCCACTGCTTTGAAAAACTCAAGGATAAATCTGTCAGATGAATTGCATGTGTATCCTCTGATAGTAGAAAACAGGAAAAGAAAGAATTGGAGAAGCAGAGAAGATAGCAGAAATAATCTAGGAGGAATTCATGCAGTGGATGTGCATGCAGTGAGAGCAGAGGAGAGTGTGCGTAGGAGTGCTGTCTCACTGAGTCTGTTTCACTCTCTCCGCTTGTATTTATGTCAGAATCGTGAACATATGTGGGTGTTAGAGTGTTTGTGTCAATGATAGACAGCAGTATCAGTATAAAAGAATCTTATTTTACATTTGCATCAAGACCTCTGTGTGTGTTTGTAAGAGCTAGCTCTGTTAGCTATGGTTATTTATAGGTATTTCTATTTTTATTCCCTTCCTTTCATCTCTGGGAAAATTTTCCCACACTCTATGTCTTGCAGTTGCGTTCTTCAATGTTTCATTGTGCTGATTCTGTCAAGTGTAATAATAATAATAATTATGATTATTAGTCTTTTAGTCCAATCTCTTCAATAAAGTTCATGCTTACTATTCAGATGTGTCTAGTGTATGCATTTTATAGTGAGTATTAATGAAGTACACTAAACGTATACAAAAATATAATGACACCCCCTTCTAATAAACAATTTAGGCTTTATCAGTAATTCCAGCTAGTGAAAGCAAATCTTAATATTACATATACAAATACATTCCAGAGAATTGAGTGTTGAACCCTGTGGGATGAATTATACAATGCTACAAGGTGTTTGAATCATTAATTCACAATGAAATCATTAAAAGGCAATAATTGCTTTTCTATGCATAGTTTTATTAACCAATCAGCACAAGTTTAGGGCGTGACAGCACAAAGGCAAAGTTGTTATTGACTATAACCACCAGATGTCAGTATTGCCCAAAATAAAACCTTAACTCGACCAACAAAATGAAATGCATGGCACTAGCAAGCTATTATAGAAGTTATTTTTTCCTACATAATTAAGCCTAAAAAAATAATAATTATAATAATATAATAAATCAAGAGTATTTTGGTTCAACCTCTGTCAAACTGAATAATAGGCCTACTTATTGAAGAAGAAAAAAAAAAAGAAAAAAAAAACGTGTTCTGAATGATTTAAATGTTATTTCTTCCAATAAATGTCAGGCTTGTATAATTTTGTAATATGGTTTTAAGCAGTAGGCTATCATTCAATCATATTTGTCACGTTGTAGGCCTATGTCCTACCTTAAAAAATGCATTTTTTTTTTTTAATCTTACCGGAACTTAAAATATTTGTTTATTGACAACACAACTCTTCTAACGTCAAATACGTCCATATTAAATGCACTTGGTACATATTTTTACGGTAGCTGTCGAATAATCGATGGTCTCTCCGCCCTTTGATAGATTTTACGTACAATCCATCGCGCGCTCAATGGGCCTTGAAATCACCGTTTATGTGTCTCGAGCGTCAGAACAATAGTGACACAGGACCCCCACCGCGCGACCAACGGCACACTGAATTAATTAATTAATGCACGTTTTAGGTATTACAAATGGTCGTCAGACCTGTTTAATTCGAAGTAAAAATGTGAACACAGTCAATGTCTATAAAATATTTTTGTAACCATTGGTGACCTGACCTCACGTGCTTGCTCAGTGAAGACGTAGAGCTTCAACAAAGCATGTCTGCCGAGGGAACGTCGAACCGACTAAAGAGATTAAATTCTATGATTCACGTTTCTCCTAATCTCTGTTTATACAAGAAGCAATAAACAATCCAGTATGAATGTATTAAAATGTCATAAATCTTGTACTTATTATTTTTTTCTGTTGTTTGTTTTCCATATAGGCCTATTAGTAGACTTAATCCAAAGTTGTTGTGTATGACATCAAAGTCATTCTACCATCTTTAGGCAGAAGGTCCTCAAACATCTGCTTTTTCCACACAATCCCAGAATTGATCATTCTGGTGGTCGATTTTTTCCAATTGGAAAAGTAAACTTTCTATTTTGCCTTCCTCTTTTCAGGCCTTTGATGAAAAGAAATTGAATTATGCTGAACTAGGCAAAGGGAATCAATTGTTCCTCAGAGGTTCCCCTAGAATGTGTAATAGAATTATAGCAACTACCCCACCTAATGTCTCACAGAATCCCCGGACCATGCCGAATCATCAAACCACCTGATTTATTTTTAATGGCATTACACCCCTTACTCCATAGTGTCATGGTAATATCTGTGGCTCCTCCAGCTGCCTCTATATCACATTAGCCAAGCTTAATATTGACTGTGTAGGGCTTGCGAAACAATAAGCCTAGAAGACAGGCAGCTTAGAGGCAGCCAGCCAATCGGAAAGCTCTGCAGTTGGCTGGAGGGGTGTTAACTAAAGCACTGAAGTTGCTTTTGCCCTGGAGGAGCAGTTCAATCAATGGGATGCTTAACGCTGGGGTACCCACACGGACCCGCAGCTTTCAGATCCAGGCATCTCTCAACAAGTCCGAGCTGACGAGAAACCATGAAACCTGATGCAACTTGATTCCCTTTATTTTGTCTCTCTGTCTTTCATCCAGCAAACAAACAATCACTTCTCGTCTCATTTAATCAGAAGCCGTAGTGTTTTCCAGCTGGCATTTGTTTTCTGCATCAAAAAGTCTGCATAAAGGTGGAAAAATACTTCAAAAACCAATAAATTGGGTTGACTGAAATACTCCAATACTGCATTTTCTCTTGAAGCTGTGGGGAAATAATGTAGCTGCATTTTCTGAGGATATTCAGAATAGTTGTTTATGTTTATTTCATTTTTTTAGAGACAATAAAAAGCTTTATGCATATTATTATTATTATTATTATTATTTTTAATTTGAATGAATTTATAAAAATCAAATCAAACCACTTATCACCTTTGTGTGTCATATTGCTGTAAACCACAGTGGGAATCAGACTATTCCACTTGTGGGCTACATGCACCTGATCACACATAATCTGTGGCCCCCTGCCAAACACACCGAAATCTTTTAATTTGTTGAAATGAAACTCTGCAAATCTGCTCACTCATGTCATTAATCACAAAATGCCAGTTGCAGTTCGTTTTATGGCACTTATGAATCTTGTATAATGATTGTGCTTGTTAGAGAAGCTAAAGTAAGGAATGAGCAAAATCTGCCTATTGTGTTTGGGCATACTGATTATGGCCTTTGATTAGTGCATGGGTGCAATCTATTCAACTTCTCTCACTCACTCCCTCCCATCCTCCCCTCCCTCTATCCTTCCCAGCTACAGCCCCTTGGGGTATGCCCATATCCCAAAGGACAGCCAGCAAAGCAGATGGAACCCTCCTCCCCCTCTCCCTCGTCTCTCACAGCTCACCCCAACAGGGTTGGGGTTCAGGAAAAGGATGGACTGTGATTGGAAGAACACTTCATTTTGTAAAATGTGGTTTGAGAGGAATTTTCTGACCACCTTAATTGGAACTATAAGTGATTGTATTCGACTCATTCGAATGGTTCAATTATCCTCCGTTGCCTCTAATAGCCAGTATGACCCTCAAAATTCCCCAACAGAATGGAATTTGCACGACTTCCAAGCAATCGCTAGAAAAATTGCAAGAGGTGTTGCATGGACACTCTCCAGTCATCGTATCAATAGCAGAGCAGCCTTGAGAGAGGTTGCAGGTGGCATATTGTGCAAATGGGAAATTTTACGCTTCCAATTATGCAGTGGGCACTTGATATAATATGGGATTGATTTACACAAACTGGCAGACTGGCTTTTATTCCCAGAGTCTCCCCACTCACTACTCATTGGCCATGATTTCAGTGTGTTTAATGGAGAAAAGAAATGGTTTAGTCAAATAATGCGCTGATGAATGGAGCGATACTGAGGTTAAAAGTCCATACCCATAAAACTCGGCCCCACTTCTCCCTAGTGCCAGAGAACATGAGTTAGGCTGTTCCTGTCCCTCAGGATCCACCCCAGAGAACTTCTGTATTCAGCTCCAGTAAGCAGCAGACAAGGCCGGAGCTCTGGGATTACCTTTACAACACGTATCTTTTAAAACACAGACGCACACTTACTCTCCATTATTCTCTTAAGGGAATACAGTTCAGTTTTCACAATCACAATTTTGAACATGTACACTCTTGAAAATAAAGGTTCTTTACTGGCTATTTCTACAAACTGAGTCATTCTAAAAGGAATCCACATGATTGGGAGTTTCACATGAGGTTCCCCACGCATAAAGTTGGTCACACGAGTTCGCCGAGCTGACTAAAAGAAAGCTGCTTGCTTTGAAAGTGAGTTTTGTGCTTCATCTATTGACAGTGGACCATTTTTTGCACACAATGTTTTGCTAATGTGAATGCACCATAAGAAAAAAAAAGGTTCTTTTAAAAGGTTCCATTATGCTACGAAAACCCCTCTTTTAGAACCTTTGATTTTAAGAGTTTACTTCAGAAGTTTATTTGGTTGAATAGTTTGTTAGTAACTTTATGTTTAAGAAAATTAGGCAGAAAAAAGTCATTAAGTGAACATTTTTATCAAAGTTTTCCCCAACAGCCCAGCCCCCCATCACCCAAACACACCCCAGCTTTTATAATTATTACAAGGGGCTCAGCTTTCAGGAGACATGGAGGGAGCATGTGTGCATGGCTTTAATTCCTATTGTATTCGTTCAATCTCAGTCTAAGCGAGTGTGTCTGTGTCTGAGCTCAGGAGAGAGGGAGTGAGAGAGAGAAAGACAGAAACAAGGACCCATCTGTCAGAGAGGCGCACGAATCCCCCTTCCCACTCCAAACAGGTCCCTCGGGACTGCAAAAAAGGATAACTCACTTGTGGCAATAGTTGTGGGTGTGTGGGTTTTTTGGCAAAGAGAAGGACTCTCAACCAAGGGAACTACAACAACATCACAACAAGCCAGCTAGAGTAAACAACTGCTAAGTCATTGCTGGTGTGCCCAAGGAGATGCATCCTACTAACTGTCGTTGATGTGTTGACAGGGGGCGGATGCACTTGATTAGTCTGTTTTGACTTGTCAGGTTTCTCCTGAAGATTTGACGGTTTTGTGGTGTGATGCGTTCAGTACAAACCTCTCCAGAGTCCAGACAAACCAAAAAATTAAAAATAAATACTAATTTGTGACAATAATTTACAATTTATCCCAGAAAGCTTTTCTTATATGCGGTTTCATCAGATAGAGATATCCGATTCTCAAATTGATTCTTATGAATGGGATCTTTTTAACGAGACAGTTAAAAAGATAAAACAGCCTCAAACTCTCTCTAATGAATGCAGAGTTGAAGTTCACAGCTGACTCCCTCTCTGAACCGCAAGTCTCTTTTCAGTTATAACTGCTGTGAAATGAACCAGCAGCTGTTACTGTAATATAATAATTTGAGAGACTTACATCAGTGTATTTACTGATGTAAGTCTCAGTATATATCTATAACTATATATGTGATAATGTACAAAAATACACATTCACAAAAGATTTTGTGCAAAAATATAATATCATTATATCCGATTTGGTTGAATCAAATATATGTGAAGGCTTTTATGACGTTGGAATTATAATCAATATATGTAATATATTAATTATATTATTATTATTATTATTTAACAGGCAGAAATATTCTTTCAAAACAGTGTTCTATTTATATGGCACAAATAGGTTCACTACAGTGACAGTATCAAATTGGAACAAATTATTATTAAATACTAGATAAACACATTATATATAACTTAGTCTACTGTTTAAAAGTTTGGGGTCGTAAGATTTTTGAATGTTTCTGAAGTCTCTTCTGCTCACTGATAAAAATATATATTTAATTTATTCCTGTGATGGCAAAGCTGAATTTTCAGCATCATTACTCCAGTCTTCAGTGTCACATGATCCTTCAGAAATCATTCTAATATGCTGATTTGATACTCAAGAAACATTTCTTAATATCAATGTTGAAAACAGTTGTGCTCCTTAACATTTTCCCCCTATATTAAGTTCAAAAGAACAACATTTATTTGAAATAGAAATGTTTTGTAGCATGATAAATGTCTTTATTGTGATAAATGTCATTCTTTCTTACTGAATAATTTCTTTCAACAACAACAAAATCTCACTGACTCTAACCTTTGAATATAAACAGCAGCCAAAGTATGAAACTACGCAGTCAGTGAACTGAAGTGCTTTTGCAGAAAAATCTTTATTGAACACTTCTGTAATGTCAAATAAATTGCCATTTGGCTCGTGAACATTTTAATGTTTTATTCGTCCAATCAGTACTTTCTGAATTGTTGCAGAAATGCAATTCCCTGGTACTGCAAGGAGGGTTGGGGGAGTTGAGCTGCCACTCCAAACAATGACACAGGTCATGAGAGTTCTGTCTGCTGTTCCTCTGGAAATAATTTGAACTCTAAACTATCTCAACAGGAGGTTGTCTATTGAGTATACCGCAGGTCTCGTGGCTCTGCATTTACAGATTTTCCATGAAAGCCCACTGCATGAACACTTAAGAAAGCCTTCATAAAATCATCAGCGTTATAGGTCAGATGGTGAAAACGAGTAGATGGTCTCTTGTGATTGTAATGTTCACTTCTGGTTGAGGTGGACTAGAAAATGCAGGAGGCCTCGGCCCTTAGCTGTCCATTGGAAGGACACAAGGGAGAAGAGTTTGGACTCAGCACAGGAATTCCCAATACAGGTTGCAGGTGTGACACAGCGTTGTGAAACACTCCTGGGAGGGAAAGTTGTGGAGAAGCAGGGTTACCGTGGATTCTTTGGGGAAGCATGACACAGTTATAGGTGCACATACTGTTGACACACATGTGATCCCCGTTTCATATGGGACAGCACAACTCCTGATACAGTATGCCTGAACACACTTAAGCATTTAAATATATACCCTTTCTTTGACCCCCTCACAAACCAAAAGTCTCAGAAACTCAGAAACAGAACATTCAAGCTTTTTAAAAACTTAATTATGCTTTCTTTTTTTTCAAGATAATCATGATTAATTGGACATTGATTGTTGACTGTTACCATAGCAAAGGCTTTCCATCTTCATCAGTGCATAGATTTTCTATCTTTACAACACTTCTATGCCACCAAGTGGAAGCCTTCCTCCCTTTGTGTGAGAGGGAAGAAGCATCACCCGAGTGAACTAGCGCTATGGATATTGTCCTATTGTGCTGATTGTGTTGTCGCATGAGAGATTATGGTAGGCAGGCGACTGGCGCGTGAGCGCTGGTGCAACAGACGCATCACTTAAGCCCATCTGTTCATTTATCAATCACCAGTGTCCGGCTTGAATTAAAAGTTGAACTATCCTGAAATGTGTAAATGGTGGTTATAGCACTTATGATAAAAAATGTGAGAAAAATAAAACATCAGATTTAAAGAATAAAACAAAAGTACCAATATATATTGGTATTAGATCAATATGGATCATTTTTTTATTTCTAAATGTGAATATATGAATGTGATCTGTTAGCATTGGATTCATAATGAAAGTTAATATTAAGTGTTACCAAAACTTTTTGTAGAGAGACCATGAGTGCACTGTCTAGGCCACAGATGTGCGCACTTGGTGCATACAATGGGATCAGTGTGAGGACACGTGTGACCTGAAGCCCCACAGTCAATAGCACGCTACTACAATAGAGCCCCTACTGTGGTATAAACACATAATATGTAGCCCCATTTTGCCAAATAAAGTCAAACTTATATATATATGTGTGTGTGTGTGTGTGTGTGTGTGTGTGTGTGTGTGTGTGTGTGTGTGTGTGTGTGTGTGTGTGTGTGTGTTTAGCTCATATAGAGAGAGAAAAAAATTTCATAAATGGTTAAAATGCACAGAATTTCTTGCTATGCTCTTGCTAAGTGACCACTTTAAGTTTGAATAAAATAACGATTATTTTATTAGCCTACTGCACAAAAAACGTTTCAATTTGCATATGTAATGGACATCAGTTATGCTCATTTTTGGTAACTCGTTTGAAGGCATCTCGAGTAAAACAGCTCAATATTTAACGATGCACATGCAAAAGACCTGAACCGGAAGCGATGCACCCTGTTTACAGAAAATGGAAGTTTGTTGCGCATAACCCCCATCCAGTGTGGAAACACATTTTACTATTTATATAGGCTACTGTTTCACGGTAATATAACACGTCAAAACGTAATACACACGTTTTTGTCAGCTTTCTTGAAAAAAAAAAAAAAAAAAGTATTTTAAAAGCTGCGTCACGATCCACCTGACTGACCTGCGGCGGATCAAATATCAGGTGGATCGGGTGGATAAAAACGTGCCAATATTAAAAAGACTTGGCTATAGGCTGCGTCATTCTTGCAGCCTCGAAAATCTAACTATGGCTCTGCCTTGATGCATTCTGCAAACATAGGTAATTATCACATTCTTTAGGCTACGTCATTTTACGTTTGTGAATTAGAAGATCCCCAGCATATGATAAGGATCTGCATCTGAAGTAGGCCTATAGTTTAAAATCTTTTCAGAAAAGATCATTTTTGGGGGCAAATCTCCCTCGGGCGCGGAATGCATGGTTGAGTGAGTTATCTTAGCGAAACAAAACCGTTTGGGCTTGATTAATCCAGCAGTTATTGAGCGTTATGTTTTGGTGGGCCGAGGGGCGCTAATGAGCGGACGGAGCGAATGAATGAAACGGGTGAACAACACACACACCTGCTCACACTGCACCAAGCTGTCACAATCATTTACTGGGACGCGCGCGCGTCTTTGTACACTAGACTACTGTAATTAGAGTTAAGACCAACGTTTGACCTCGCCATAAACCAAATAGGGCTCATGGGTATTAATCCAGCACTGAGCGGGCTTTATTGGGGCAGAACATTACGTTAGGTCACGGAAAAAAGCGGAGAGTGATATTTGTGTAGCTTCCCAATTATAGGCTATTTTCAATTTGGAATAGCAGCTACACTACAAATCAACTGGTGTATTACATAATCCAGTAGGCCTAAACGCAGTATGTTGACCATCAAATCAACAACAACAAAAATCAAAATCAAATCTGTTTTAACATTTAAATAGTTTTAAATAGCTTCTTTTACTATGTTGATAACACCATCTGACTTAAAATTGGCTGATTTGTTTTTCCCCCAAATATTAATAGTATTTTAAATTAAAATAATTTTAACCAATAATAGCTAATGCAAGATTACGCCAACAATTTTTTTTTTTTTTTTAAAGAATTCAAAGCTTTTTAATTAAACGTTTTCTTAAAAAAGACCCACGATATCTAAATTATTTTAATAGATGTCCATGACCCAAATGCTGTCAGAAACATTCGCAGCCCTCTTCCCTCTGACTAATGCAGAGCCGCTTACCTTGTAAGATTTATAAGGTTAACGTACAGAGGAAGTTGCATCGTTCCATTCACACAAATGCGAACACCCTCAGACACAAAGCCCGGGGGATAAATGCACACACTTAAGTCGTGAAACTTTTGGCCACGAGCGCGCCACGCGCTTTCGGATCAGCTGGAGGGATGCGGGGGTGGGTGTGCTTGTGGGCGGAGCTTGTGAGCATCGCTAGAAAGTCAAAGCCGGGAGTCAGTGCGCTTCAGTGAGGCATGCGACGTGCTCTGACGCACCAATGGAGAGCTAACGGACCTGCACTATCTCAGACGGACTGTTGACACACTAACGATCAGTGGGGCGTCTGGAACTTTGTTATTCAAATATTTTACAGCGTTTCTTTTAAACATTTTGACGGTGCTTTCTGACCACCTTTTAGTGGTCAAAGTTTTATTGAAGTGAATCCGGGTGCTACTTTAACAGGTACGTTGTTTTTTAATACTGTTTTTAATCATTTAAACAAATAGGCTATACGTATATTTTTAATTTCCTATAGTGATTTATAATGTGCAAAAAAGTTTCCTTTTTTAAATGTGTTGTAGGACATGTATGATCACATTTATATTTATTTGAGGATTTATTTCAATATTTAGGTTAAACAAAATCAGCGTAATAATAGGCTAGCCTATTTATTTTATTTTATGATTTCTCATTTTAAAAATATATAAAACAGTCAAAATATAATAGCTTTTGATTATGCCTGTCATACTTGATTCACTTAATTCACATTTTATTCACAATTTTAATTAATCTTAAGGAAACAATTAAACTTAAACTTTATTTACTTTTTTTATTTATTTTTATAGTGCAGTTAAATTAACGCAGTTGAAATCTGGGCCACCTATGGTTTATTATTTCAAACTTTTGTGTTCTACTTATAAATAAATGGCACGCGCCAATGCACAAAAACCACGAATGTTTACAAGCGTCACAATAGAATGTAACTTTAATTAGAATCGAAACAT
The DNA here is from genome assembly GCA_018749465.1 of Paracanthobrama guichenoti. Classification (NCBI taxonomy): domain Eukaryota; kingdom Metazoa; phylum Chordata; class Actinopteri; order Cypriniformes; family Gobionidae; genus Paracanthobrama; species Paracanthobrama guichenoti. The sequence goes on from CM031965.1 coordinate 14,740,243, forward strand.
TTTTCTAAAAAGCGCGCGCTCTAGAGTTTTAAAGGAAAACAAACGGAATATTCATCAACGGGCCGACAGATTTCTGTGACAAATTATTTAGAGACAATGCTGATGTCTTTCAATCAAATCAAATTCAAAAGTGTTCTAGTAGTATTAGTGTGGCTTGGTCCTGTCCTGTTTGTTGATTCCGGTTTACAGACTCCCCACAAATTAAATCCGAGCTCTTTATCTGTGAACTAAATCCAGTCGTGTCCCAGATTGGACAGCGACTCTAAAATGACTGCGGAAATCAAAGGGTTTAAACAGAAAGTCCTTGCCATTAGATTGAGCATTAAAACTGAGAGAAGAAATGGAATTGTAGAGCTGTAAGCTATATAATAATCATCTCAATAATCGTGTGATGAGCGTCTTAACTCGCGTGAGCACAATTCAAAAGTCATAGTCTGAACATCTGAACACATGTAAATAAGGTGTACATGTTATTTTGAATGTTTTAACAAATATTTCTCCTGTGACCTCAGATCACAATGATGACCAAACCTTATGGAAAACCAGGGGATGTGACTGAGTTAGTCAGCTCCCTGGGATGGATGGAGGAAGACCTCAGCTCTCAGGATGGTGACAGGACACCCGAGATGGGTCACTATGCGCTACACAGGAGCAACCGGGAACTTGTAGAGCTCGGCAGTGAGGATATGGAGGAAGAGGAGGAGGAGGAGGAGGAAGAGGAAGAAATGGGTCTCGATGGAGAAAAGGCACCCAAGCGACGAGGTCCTAAAAAGAAGAAAATGACCAAAGCCAGACAAGAACGATTCCGTGCCCGCCGCGTCAAGGCCAATGCAAGGGAACGCTCACGCATGCATGGGCTGAATGATGCGTTGGACAACTTGCGTCGAGTCATGCCTTGTTACTCAAAGACCCAGAAGCTCTCCAAAATCGAGACCCTGCGGCTGGCCCGCAACTACATCTGGGCGCTTTCTGAGGTTCTGGAGAGTGGTCAGTCACCCGAGAGCCATGGTTTTGTGGAGATGCTTTGCAAGGGGCTTTCTCAACCTACCAGCAATCTTGTAGCCGGCTGCCTCCAACTTGGGCCCTCGACCATGGTGCTCAACAAGCTGGATGAAAAGTGCGGCGTGCCAGGGGCAGGCGGTCCACAGGGTCACCCCATTAGCTATCCCTCACCGGGACTTCCCAGTCCACCCTATGGCTCATTGGAGGCCTCACACTTGCTTCATCTGAAGGGTTTCAAGGGGCCTGCCTACGAAAACTCCTCACCCAACGAATGTAGCAGTGGCACGCCACCTTATGATGGCCCTCTTACGCCGCCACTCAGCATAAGCGGCAACTTCACCCTCAAGCAGGAGCCATCTCCTCATGAGGCTGAGAGGAACTTTACCCCTCACCCGACCCATGCCGCCCATTACATCTCCTCACACCCTTACCCACCCACCTCCTTGGCCAGTCTTCCAGCTCCTCAGGGTCACCCTCTGTTCCCAGGCTCTCGTTACGAGCTTCCTTTAGACATGGCTTTCGAGTCGTTTGCTCCTTCACACATTGTGACATCACAGATGAGCAGCATTTACAGTGAATAATGAAATATGACCACCAGAGACACTCAGCAATTCTGCCTCCTGCTCCTCAGTGTGCCTCCAGGGGCCCAGCACATTTAAGGAGACACTTTGCATGTATCCTGTCTGATCCCTTAAGAGACCTTAGCGGTCACTGAGAGAGAGAAAGTATCTGAAACGCAACCTACCTGTGGCAATTGAAGTACTGAGAAAGAGATGCATATTATTTTGTTAATTTATTCTTGTTTTTGTCACGACTGAGTTTGTTACTATTTTAAATGTTATTTGAATTGTTCTGGGATTTATATTCTGTATACACTTGATGTTCTCCTCCTCAAATAGCATGGCTTTTTTTGGATATATGCCATAAAAGCGCATCAGACTGACATGTAGACAAACACTGGAAGGATTTTAGACACTTCAGGAGAGTAAGAACCTCAGTATCTTCAGCAGTGTTCAACCAGATGCTGATTTTCCACTAAACAAAACACAACAGAAATGAAAGAATGAAGGAAAGGACAATACATTTAGTACACTACATTTGCCATTACAAATGCATTTATTTATGACTGTATTTATTATTTATTTTGATGACAATTGTATTTGAAACAATTTGTCAGCACTGTTTTTATTGGTTCTTTGGTACACTGCCAGTCACTGCTACCAATACTCATAAAGTATCTAATTTATTTATCTTTCAGTTTAATGTATTTTTGTCATTCTCCACAATATTTGTAATTTTGCTCAAGCGTTTGTAAATATTTACCTGTTTCGCACTTAATAAAATAAATATTCTTATATAATATGACACTCTTTTATTTCTTTATTTTGCTTTTTACCATTATGATCATATTTGTTTAGAGATGCAAGAAAACAATGCAAAATGCTATCATTTTAGCAATAAACGATTCAATTGAAATATTATAATGCAATATTTAATTTATTCTTTTGTCATTTTGTTATGCTTAATATTTATTTTTACTATATTTATTCTGTAAGGGTGTTATTTGGGGTTAGTTGCATGAAATGATGCGTAATTTATAGTAATCCCAACAGTAAATACATGTAACATATGCAACCAAAAGTTGCATAACAAAATCATTGCATTAGGCAGAATTGCACTTTTTATATTTGAATTCAATTTTGATAAAAAAAAAAAAAAAAGATATATCACTGAATTTGTGTTCGGTGATGTTGAATAATAATAATAATGATGTTTTAGTGATTAATATTAGTGATATGACGGGCATGAGAGTCAGTGGAGCATGTGGAGCCATGGGAACACATAGCTGTGGAACAGGTGACTGTGTCATGGGATCCCCTTTCACTCTCACTTGCGTTTTCCCAGCCTTTTCATTGCCAAAATGGTTGGGGAAATCAACAAAACAAATCAAGCACACAAAAAGGGGGTTCATGATGTATAGGGAACAAATGTATTTTAATGGTTCCTGTAACGCTAGCATGTCACATAGCTGTAAGACATTGCATTTTTCCACAAAGCTTTATATCACTTGAGTACAGGACGATCGTTGACTTTAGCTTTGTGCTCATATCGGACAATGCAATGCCTCTCTAAAAGAACAAACAGAGGGATGATGGGGTGACAAGCCAGAGAACCAGTGTGTGAAAGTGTGTTTATTGTTGGAAGCGGCACTAAGATGAGAATGGGCGCCTTAGAGGCTGTTTTGCCTGAAGTGGACCCCGCCTCACCCACCGTTCCAAAGGTTTGTCTTTTCCAGCCCTGGCAAGGCGAGAGAAGTGAAGGAGAAAAAGGGAGCGATTGTTTTAGCGGGCGCCACTGGTCTATTGTAAGTGCAGTGTGTTCTTTCTCTCGACCTCTGACCTGCATTGTTGTGAGGCTGTTCGTTCGGAGAGCCGAGACAGCTGGGAGAACTGCGGGGGGCTGATGGACAGCTGAGAGAGAAAGAGAGAGAGAGAGAGAGAGAGAGAGAGAGAGAGAGAGAGAGAGAGAGAGGGGAAAAGAGAAAGTGGGAGAGGGAGTAAACCAAAACAGAGGAGGTGGACGAGGTCCTATTCTTAAGTGACCCCTTTCCCTGTCCTCTTGTGGGTCAGCTGGGCATTGGAATGACACATAGTTCCACACATTGAGATAGTTGAGTGGGTGAAGATGATGAGGAAAGGACAGAATGGAGGGAGTCAACTGCACAGAGGGCTTTCAGGCTGTGCCGTCAAGAGCATTTTGGTTTAAAAATTCATGTTTGTTTATATAAACCTAACAATTTGTGAAAAGCTTTGCTTTAAAAAAACATATTTCTTTAAAATAAATTCTAAATTTCATTTTAAAGTACCTTTAAACAAGTTTAAATAATACAATTTATAGAGACATTCAAATAAATTGAACACCTTTCAAGCAAATCAATTCACAGAAACTTTTATTTTAATTTACAACTCAGCAAGTCACTCATAAAACTGTTCAAATTACTATCCACATAAGTTATATAAAAACTACACAAGATGTTTTAGGAGTGCCTTTGGCATTGTTCATTGCCAATACATCAAGCCGTCTGTGCAGAACTCAGCAGGGCTGAAATAAGGGAACGATTTCAGAGTTGTCAGCTGTTGTCGACATTTCCTTTGAAAACAGATGAGAAAGCATAGAGAAGTGTGCTATAAAAATGAAAAGGCATGTGAAGACTGTTGCATTTTCCCATAAGGCAGATGGCCATCGCTGTGACCTCTGTGCCACAGCAAATACCCATACAAAGTTTATGAAAAAAAAATAAGAATACTACAATCTTAGAGTGATGTTTTTAAGACCCAAAATTAATTTTAAATCTTCTTCTACTACAGCCAAAACTCAAAGGATTTATCCTGCCTCTGACCATGTAGGTGAATAAAGCAGATGCCTGTGTGATTTACACCAGCCCAATGTCAGTATGTAGACATTTCAGCCATTTTAATTAATAAAAAATAAAAAAGTATGAGTGCATTAATTAACATTTATAAATAAATAAATAAAAACATTCCAAGCAAATAATTTCACAGAAAGTTTGATTTAATATACACTCACCTAAAGGATTATTAGGAACACCATACTAATACTGTGTTTGACCCCCTTTCGCCTTCAGAACTGCCTTAATTCTACGTGGCATTGATTCAACAAGGTGCTGAAAGCATTCTTTAGAAATGTTGGCCCATATTGATAGGATAGCATCTTGCAGTTGATGGAGATTTGTGGGATGCACATCCAGGGCACGAAGCTCCCGTTCCACCACATCCCAAAGATGCTCTATTGGGTTGAGATCTGGTGACTGTGGGGGCCATTTTAGTACAGTGAACTCATTGTCATGTTCAAGAAACCAATTTGAAATGATTCGAGCTTTGTGACATGGAGCATTATCCTGCTGGAAGTAGCCATCAGAGAATGGGTACATGGTGGCCATAAAGGGATGGACATGGTCAGAAACAATGCTCAGGTAGGCCGTGGCATTTAAACGATGCCCAACTGGCACTAAGGGGCCTAAAGTGTGCCAAGAAAACATCCCCCACACCATTACACCACCACCACCAGCCTGCACAGTGGTAACAAGGCATGATGGATCCATGTTCTCATTCTGTTTACGCCAAATTCTGACTCTACCATCTGAATGTCTCAACAGAAATCGAGACTCATCAGACCAGGCAACATTTTTCCAGTCTTCAACTGTCCAATTTTGGTGAGCTTGTGCAAACTGTAGCCTCTTTTTCCTATTTGTAGTGGAGATGAGTGGTACCCGGTGGGGCTTTCTGCTGTTGTAGCCCATCCGCCTCAAGGTTGTGCGTGTTGTGGCTTCACAAATGCTTTGCTGCATACCTCGGTTATAACGAGTGGTTATTTCAGTCAAAGTTGCTCTTCTATCAGCTTGAATCAGTCTGTCCATTCTCCTCTGACCTGAACAGGGCATTTTCGCCCACAGGACTGCCGCATACTGGATGTTTTTCCCTTTTCACACCATTCTTTGTAAACCCTAGAAATGGTTGTGCGTGAAAATCCCAGTAACTGAGCAGATTGTGAAATACTCAGACCGGCCCGTCTGGCACCAACAACCATGCCACGCTCAAAATTGCTTAAATCACCTTTCTTTCCCATTCTGACATTCAGTTTGGAGTTCAGGAGATTGTATTGACCACGACCACACCCCTAAATGCACTGAAGCAACTGCCATGTGATTGGTTGATTAGATAATTGCATTAATGAGAAATTTAACAGGTGTTCCTAATAATCCTTTAGGTGAGTGAATATAAAACACTATACACTTTGTATATATATATATATTTAAAATATATATACTTGAACGTTTTATGATTGTCAAATTTATTTGAACAATGGTGATGAACTACACCTGTGGTTACTCTGCTAGAAAACCTGTGTGAACTTGAGGGGACCTGACTTCATACATCCACTAAAAATCACTTTGACCCCAGCTGGTAAAAAGTCATTTCAGGATTGAAGACCTCTGCAGTAGACAGTTTCAGCAGGTCATTTAATCCAGAGTATTCCTTAAAGTGTGGCTATAGTGTTCAAATACTTTTTGGGGCCTCTATAGGCATTTACAGTTCTTCATTTACTGTACAGGGTAGTTGCCGAGTGGAGTTGTGATTTTAAAATGTGAGTTAGAGAGAAAGAGTGGATGATGGGACATTAAAGTGCAGTCTGAACCTCTTTCATTCCTCCCCAGCTTTTTGTCTCTCTGGCACTAATCCACTGGCCAAACAACGCAGACTCCCACTAAATGAAAGGTCCTGATCCATAGGGGGGAGATGGGGATAAAGCATTGTGATTAAGATTGTATTAATGGGGCCATAGGAGGCTGGAAGGCTTTAATCAGTGTCTGTGCTGCCGTAATCCCCTGCCTTTAAGCTTCAGCTAACGCTGTGATCCTCCTCCTCATGAGTCACATCACACACACTCGCACAAACACACTGGATAGGCCAGAGAACAGTTAGGTCAAGGTATGGAGACAGCGTTCAATGAGTCTGATAGGTGGTGTATACAAGAAGGCAGCTGGACGAGGAAATGGGGAAGAGTAGGAGGATGGAGGATGAAGTTTGGAGAAAGACAACAACTTAAAAATGACAGACAGACAGACAGACAGACAGACAGACAGCTAGATAGATAGACAGATAGATAGATAGATAGATAGATAGATAGATAGATAGATAGATAGATAGATAGATAGATAGATAGATAGATAGATAGATAGATAGATAGATAGATAGATAGATAGATAGATAGATGAGAGAGATAGATAGATAGATAGATAGATAGATAGATAGATAGATAGATAGATAGATAGATAGATAGATAGATAGATAGATAGATAGATAGATAGATAGATAGATAGATAGATAGATAGATAGATAATGATGGACGGACGGACAGACAGATAGATAGATAGATAGATAGATAGATAGATAGATAGATAGATAGATAGATAGATAGATAGATAGATAGATAGATAGATAGATAGATAGATAGATAGATAGATAGATGATCTACTTTATAAGTGTTATGATTTATGATAGATGTGATATATTTTTTAGATAGGTTTCCTCCACATGGCAGTGCACCTGCTCTGTGAGCTCAGATCAGACTAAAGAGTCAGACAAACTCAAAGACGATCCACAGCAGAGGAAAGGTAAAGGGAGGTTAGAGTTCACAGAAGGGTGGAACAAGCCATTAAAGTGACATTGTGAGGCGATACTCGTCTCCTCAGAGCTTTGTGAGAGTGTTGGGTTGTCAAAGTTAAAGAGCTTCTAATAGGATGGTGATGCTGTCATGTTTACCCTGCCTCCCCCCTCTACACGCCCAATGCATTGTGGAGGTGGCCCGGCTTTGAGCCCCCACAATGGCTGGAGAGGAGGGACAGATGGGGGTCCCTATGGAAGGAGGCACAAAAAGAAAGCAAGGTAGGAGGGCCCGACTGTGTGAGAGAGAGCCTGCAGTTAGCTCACACTGATTGCCATGCAAAGTAATGGAGAGTAAAAGAGAAATGGATGGGAAAAGTAAGAAGGAGATGGAAAAGGGGAGGGAAAAGGTCACAAAGAGATTTGAGATATGCAGAATCATCTATATAAGCTATGGAATACAGTATAAGCCTGAATGTACTGGTGCCCTTTATAAGTCTAAAGTGGGTACAACTCAGCAGAGGACGATGGAGGTCACAGGATCATTATATGGAAAAGTCTTAAAGCGCTTTGTAACGCCATACAGGTGATAAAAATACAAAAACAAGTCAACAAACATTAAAGAAAATAATTTATATGATAAAAAAAAGAGTGTCCCAGCTTTTTTGTCAATGAGGGTCCCATACAGCCATGGATCTCAACTGTTTCAGGACATCAAGTGGCTGCCCATGAAATTAAGTTAATATTATATTAAGTTTACATTTAATATATTTATTAATTAATATATTGTTTCTATAGTTTTCATTTAATACAATGAATTAATGTATTAATTATGATTACTAATGCACAGAATTATTAACATCACATTAATACTTATTCTGAATACGGTACCATGGAGTTTGGACACATGGCTTATAACGTCAATAATATATATATATATACATATATATACAAACAGGTGCTGGTCATATAATTAGAATATCATCAAAAAGTTGATTTATTTCACTAATTCCATTCAAAAAGTGAAACTTGTATACTATATTCATTCATTACACACAGACTGATATATTTCACGTTTATTTCTTTTAATTTTGATGATTATAACTGACAACTAAGGAAAATCCCAATTTCAGTATCTCAGAAAATTAGAATATTGTGAAAAGGTTGAATATTGAAGACACCTGGTGCCACACTCTAATCAGCTAATGAACTCAAAACACCTGCAAAGGCCTTCAAATGGGCTCTCAGTCTAGTTCTGTAGGCTACACAGTCATGGGGAAGACTGCTGACCTGACAGTTGTCCAAAAGACGACCATTGACACCTTGCACAAGGAGGGCAAGAAACAAAAGGTCATTGCAAAAGAGGCTGGCTGTTCACAGAGCTCTGTGTCCAAGCACATTAATAGAGAGGTGAAGGGAAGGAAAAGATGTGGTAGAAAAAAGTGTACAAGCAAAAGGGATAACCACACCCTGGAGAGGATTGTGAAACAAAACCCATTCAAAAATGTGGGGGAGATTTATAAAGAGTGGACTGCAGCTGGAGTCAGTGCTTCAAGAACCACTACGCACAGACGTATGCAAGACATGGGTTTCAGCTGTCGCATTCCTTGAGTCAAGACACTCTTGAACAACAGACAGCAGCAGAAGCATCTCGCCTGGGCTAAAGACAAAAAGGACTGGACTGCTGCTGAGTGCTCCAAAGTTATGTTCTCTGATGAAAGTACATTTTGCATTTCCTTTGGAAATCAGGGTCCCAGAGTCTGGAGGAAGAGAGGAGATGGTCAATGGTCGTCTATTTTCCTTAGTTGTCAGTTATAATCATCAAAATTAAAAGAAATAAACATTTGAAATATATCAGTCTGTGTATAATGAATGAATATAATATACAAGTTTCACTATTTGAGTGGAATCATATATATATATATATATATATATATATATATATATATATATATATATATATATATATATATATATATATATATATATATATATATATATATATGCTATATATATATGCTCAGTTACTGGGATTTTCACGCACAACCATTTCTAGGGTTTACAAAGAATGGTGTGAAAGGGAAAAACATCCAGTATCACGGCAGTCCTGTGGGTGAAAATGCCTTGTTGATGCTAGAGGTCAGAGGAGAATGGGCCGACTGATTCAAGCTGATAGACGAGCAACTTTGACTGAAATAACCACTCGTTACAACCGAGGTATGCAGCAAAGCATTTGTGAAGCCACAACACGCACAACCTTGAGGCGGATGGGCTACAACAGCAGAAGACCCCACCGGGTACCACTCATGTCCACTACAAATAGGAAAAAGAGGCTACAATTTGCACAAGCTCACCAAAATTGGACAGTTGAAGACTGGGAAAATGTTGCCTGGTCTGATGAGTCTCGATTTCTGTTGAGACATTCAGATGGTAGAGTCAGAATTTGGCGTAAACAGAATGAGAACATGGATCCATCATGCCTTGTTAACACTGCGCAGGCTGGTGGTGGTGGTGTAATGGTGTGGGGGATGTTTTCTTGGCACACTTTAGGCCCCTTAGTGCCAATTGGGCATTGTTTAAATGCCACGGCCTACCTGAGCATTGTTTCTGACCATGTCCATCCCTTTATGACCACCATGTACCCATTCTCTGATGGCTACTTCCAGCAGGATAATGCACCATGTCGCAAAGCTTGAATCATTTCAAACTGGTTTCTTGAACATGACAATGAGTTCACTGTACTAAAATGGCCCCCACAGTCACCAGATCTCAACCTAATAGAGCATCTTTGGGATGTGGTGGAACGGGAGCTTCGTGCCCTGGATGTGCATCCCACAAATCTCCATCAACTGCAAGATGCTATCCTATCAATATGGGCCAACATTTCTAAAGAATGCTTTCAGCACCTTGTTGAATCAATGCCACGTAGAATTAAGGCAGTTCTGAAGGCGAAAGGGGGTCAAACACAGTATTAGTATGGTGTTCCTAATAATCCTTTAGGTGAGTATATATATATATATATATATTTTTTAATTTTAATTTTAAATAGTGTTTTATTTAAATATATATAAAAAATTAAATGTATATATATTTCAATAAATATTTTATATATATTTAAATAAACACATACACACATATAGTGTTTATTTAAATATATACTCTTTTTAAATATAGATTCAAGATTCAAGAGTTTTATTTGTCACATACACAGTTATATATGATTATTATATAGATTACATTTTTATATACATTTAAACAGTCTGTCTGGTCCAAACATTGGTAGAATATATCTTTGTTTAGTCTGTTTGGCCCCTGCATGAGCTAATCTATGCTCTTCCAGGTGAGTCCCTCAGCATTAATTCGGCTCAGTGTTTCATAAAGGCTGAATGGGGTGGGAGTTGAATTATGTGTGAAAGGACGGGATGCTGAGTGGAGGTGAGGCAGGGCTGTGTGGCGGAGCCTCTTCTGGTGTAAGATGAGGAGAGCCGAGGGGGAGGACCCGCACACAGCAACAGATGGGCCCCAATGGCGCTCTCAGGTTGTAAACTTTCTGTTGGGAACATCTGTCAGTTTGTCCATATGCCACATTTTGAGAGGAGAAGCCCCAGTCAGTGTGGAGTGTGGACACCTGTCATTTCCTTGTGATGAGACAGGAAGTGATGTGCACCAGTATTTGATATTTATATGCTGCTCATGTGATGTGGACATTAAAGCTAATACAGCCAAAAAGCAGAAAACTAATTGTTAATGCTAACTGAATTAGCAAAGACTTAATATATCCAAAATGCACCTACATGCATATAGAATGGGCTGCTGGACTTTTCAACATAAAAAAAAGAAACTTCCACAAAATGATGCAACTACATGAAATCAAAAGCATGATTCCAGACCATCGTTATTTTGAGAATTTAAGGGTTCTCCTTTAAACTCCTACTCTAGATGAGTTACATCATATCTCTAAAAAAAAAAAAAAAAAAAAAAAAAAAAGAAAAAAGTCTTATTTTTCTATTTGCTCTGTTGCGAGCGGATAAAGGAGAATTAAGCAGTTGATCGGGGCTCAGTGTCCAGAGTGTTGCATTAGACAGTAATCCAGGGCATAGGAAGGGGGAGATGGGATAGCATCCCTAATCCCTCACCTACCCCATCCCAAACACACATACGGTTTATACTGTCATCACTAAAGAACGCATCACATTTTATTTGAAAAAGTATGATAAATGATTAATCTAAGAACAATACCAAGGCAAAATTTCCTAACAGACCTTATTTCTTTCCGGTCTGCACTGCAAAACACTATCCTCAGTACCAGAGCCCACTAGTGGTAGACTTTATTTTTACCCACAGTTCTCACCAAGTCCACTACAATCTACAGTGACAGATGTTATAGGGGCAACAGTTGGTATTGAGAGGGAGGGGCTTGGGGCCATCTGCCCAGGGTCAAGGTTTGGATGGAAGGAGGTCTCACAAAAGAGAAAGAGTGGCAAGTTGAGCTACATAGCTATCATATTTAGTCAGCACTCATTCTAGTTATGTTACACACTTACAGATACTGTAGGTAGAGCCCTACATTTGACCATCCATGTGTGGGACACCCATTCTATAAATATAAAAAAAAAAGGAAAAAGAAAGGCATCTTTTATGAACATTCAATTTAGGCAAAACAAATATTATAAAAATCTAAAGGTTGTTTGTTACATTATATATTTGATTCTGCTCAATGTAGTAATTTATTATTTTAGGTATAAAATGCATAACATTTCTTGCTTATTTAAATTATAATCTAGTTTATTTATATTTTAATCTAATTCAATAGATTTAGAACTAAAATGCATACATTTTAAATCACTTTAAGTTTACATCTAATTCATTGCTTTACTCATTTTAATTATTTAATTTTTACGGTTTTGAAGTTCTCTTTTAAACAATTTTCTTCTAGACTTCCACAGACAGTGTCACTCTCTTGCGGCCCCCTTGGGGTCCCCAGACCCCAGTTTGAAAACACCTGATATAAATGGACAGGGATGCTCCCCAATTTACACATTTGTTCCACATGTGGTCCAACTAAACTTTTAAATAAAACTTCAGAAGGGTCCAAAGCAGTTGCAGGTACATTTACGGAACAAAACCCATTTAATTTATTGGTGAAAGTTCAAATGGCACGCCATTAAAATAATTTAGCATCACTGGATATCAAATAAGAGCTCTCAGATTTTTGCTAGTGGTCTCAACCTCATCACGAAAATAGGCTATCTTCCTGTGACCCATCTTCCTCTGTGGATGGAGAGAATTAGTCTTTATTCATACAACTATAAATAAATATTCATATTTAAATTAAAATGCAAATGGAAATAAAGTTATATAAAACAGTATATTAAAAACAAACGACATGGGTGTAAGGCTGACCATTTAAAAAAACAAAACAAAAAAAACACACACACACCATGAATGCATTCACACTTACAATGTAGATGCGAAGTCGCTCCTGTTCCAGCTGAAAATACTCGATGGCCGTGAGCTTGTCAAATGTCTTTTTCATATGGAGAAAGGCACAATTGGGGGAGCGTTTGGCATGCTCGGACCTTAATGACAGGGACAAGTCAGTATGAGATTTAGTGTTCCCCTTTTCCACCCAAAGTTAATTGTTACAACCTCAACTTTACAACAGTGTAGATAGGGGAACAATAAGAGGTGTACTCAGAAAAACAAAGACGATATATTGTAAAGGTGTGCTGCAGGAGCTCACCAGGGGTTGTCTTCTGGCTCCCAGCCCTCCAGCTCTCGCAGACAGTAGAAACAGCAAGCCACGTCTGGCTCATTCTCACTAGGACAGTGCACAAAACCTGCCTTGGCCATCTGAAGAGAGGTTTGTCATTACTCCTTTTAATTAAAGCAGCAGTGGTTTTGTAAAACTGCTTAAGTTCCTGTACCTGTAAGTTCCCCTGACGCACTTACCAACTCTGGCGTGCACTGGCAATCTTCTCGAAAAGGCCACTCGGAAAAAGTCTGAAGACGCTTTTCATAACTATACATCAGGTTAAAAGACAAAAGCCGGGTAGCAACCACTTCTGCGTTAGACATTTCTGAAGCACAAACAGAACACACTGACTGCAGCTCACCATCTCACCTGTGGCTGTTTAATTGGTTGGGTGCTTTTGATTATTGATTGATGAATCGTTGACAGCTGCCACAGCATAAACGAAAGAAAAAACGTTGTAAAACAAGATATTGAAAAATGTTGAATACATTCGTGATGTTATGCATGCAGATTATCAATCTTTATTGTATTGTATTGTATTGTACTGTATGAATAAACATTTCGCATCAAAACCATGATAGGCTAATGTTTCGTTCAATGAAACTGGTGAATGACACACATTTGAAATAGTAGTTCAATGTCTCCCTCTGCTGGACGAACAGAAACACAAATCAAAATTGAATAAATGGATCTGTTTCCAGAGAAGCGTCAGACACATTAAACAATGTCCAAAAACTACAACAACAACAACAGCAACAAAATCTCAGAATATCTCTGAGATATTCACGAAAGAGTGGAAGTGAAATGTGACAACATGCCCCATAGGTGGGGTACATTGTAACATGTGAGGGGCACATTGTAACATGACCAAATGACAGCTTAAAATGTTACCTGATATAATAATAATTCAAAATAATAATAATAATTTCTGAACATTATCTCAGTCATTATTCACCCTTTTCTTGTGGTTTCTCAAAGGAATTCATAAAAGTATAGAATATAATAGCGTAGTTCTAATAGGGGCTCATTGTAACGCAGTGTGGCAACATGCCCCGTGTGCACAACTGGGATTTAAACCCGGATTTGGTCCGGCTTTTGCTGCAAAAACAGCCCTGACCCATTGAGGCATGGACTCCACTACTCCTAAAGGTGCTGTGGTATCTGGCACCAAGATGTTAGCAGCAGTTCCTTTAAGTACTGTAAGTTGGGAGGTCCATGGTCCATGGATCGGACTTGTTTGTTCAGCACGTCCCACAGATGCTCAATTGGATTGAGATGTGGGGAAATTGGAGACCAAGTCAAGACCTCAAACTCGTTGTTGTGCTCCTCAAACCATTCCTGAACCATTTTTTGCTTTGTGGCAGGGCGCATTATCCTACTGAAAGATGCCACAGCCACCATGGAATACCATTTACATGAAAAGGTGTACATGGTCTGCAATGGTCAGCCTTCGCTCCCCACGTGCATCAATGAGCCTTGGCTGCTCGTGACCCTGTCGATGGTTCACCACTGTTCCTTCGTTGGAGCACTTTTGATAGATACTGACCACTGCAGACCGGGAACACCCCACAAGAGCTGCAGTTTTGGAGATGCTCTGACCCAGTCGTCTAGCCATCACAATTTGGCCCTTGTCAAACTCGCTCAAATCCTTACGCTTACCAATTTTTTCTACTTCTAACACATCAGATTTAAGGACAAAATGTTCACTTGCATCCTAATATATCCCACCCACTAATAGGTGCTGTGATGAAGAGATAATCAGTGTTATTCACTTCACCTGTCAGTGGTCATAATGTTATGCTAGATCTGTTTTTGTGTGTGTGTGTGTATGTGTGTGTGTGTGTATGTATATATATATATATATATATATATATATATATATATATATATATATATATATATATATATATATATATGAATCTAGATATATAGATTATATATTTTTAATATATTTTTATTTATACATTTTGAATAAGTTATTATGAGTCTTGCGTCACTGACTCAAATCAATCAGAGAATTTGGTTATTTTATATGCTATAAAACCACATAGTAAATGCTTTGGAATTGAGACCTCATGTCAAGCATAATCCTTAACAAGCCCTATAAAGATTCCTGTGTTATGTAGTAGTTTACTGCTACTGGCTGCACAAAGTTCTGCGGTACAAATAGTAGATTTCCATGGGCTGCACATCATAAGCCATTTACTAGACACAAACATGAGTCTAGAGGCCTCAACAAGTTGTGTCCCTTCTTTCTCGGGCCTAACCAATTACCGTAAGTCAATACATACACCATAAAGTGAGATCATAGTGGGTGTCAGACAACATTAATGGCTTGCGGTGTGAGCGTTTGGAAGCTGTTTATGACCGGTGGGTATAGGGAAAGGCCCTGCTGCTGTCACCATGTTCTGTAACTGTATCTCACTGCGCCTGGCTGTTGAAATGTGCTTACAGCTTCAAAAAAGCGGCCCCTCCACCCCTCTCTGCCCTTCATCTGAGTGTTGGTTTGTGTGTCACAAACAAATTCTGCTGTTAATACGTTAATCTGTCTGAAAGGTGAATATGAGATCACTCAACTAGGCTGGTCATATGAATTCTAAAGGAGGTTTTTCCATTAAATGATTTGTGAGATATTGAAGATTCATGGTTGCTTGTTCTCTCTTTTGTGGTGATAGTTTGTCACTTAATATTCAGTCTAGAGTTTCACATCAGACATGACATTTGGCGCATTCCTTTCAGACGAGACCCCACACCGGAGCTGTCACTCATTTACAGTCACCCGCTCAGGATGAGTTAAGCGGCAATACGTCGCCATCAGCTGTTGTATGGCTTCCATCTTGTCTTTGGCTTGGGCAAAGCCACAAAGTGAATATTTCATCAAGCTACTGGCTAGATGGAACTCACTGGAATTACATTGCATGGCTGAAATGTTAATTTTATTCATTGTTTTTTTCCTTTACTACACAGGACACTGGAGAACTGACAGGAAAGTGGAGAGAGAGGGATCAGGACATGACCCAGACCGGAATCGAATCCAGATCCCCAACAGTCATGTGCTGCAGCTCCAACATGACTGGATCTCCTTCTCCAGTTGCAAGATTCCCAAACTTCAAACGTAAAAAGGCAGAAGTATTTTATTGAAAGATAGATAAACATGACAGAATAAAGTATGCTTTTTTTTTTTTTAACAATCTTCTCTAACAAGATTAATTTGACACAATTGAGATTCGAGATTACTATGAAGCTCTTGAGATGTATGTTTGCATATAAGTGTATTTAAGTGTCTATACAACCTCAAATGGATGGAATTGACTGGATATATTTGCATGGCTTTTACTTTTACTAGAGAATTTTCCTGATATCCTCTAGTTGCAAGATTCCCAAGCTTCAGCAGTGCCATCAATATAGAAACCAGAACACCAGTGACTCTATTTATCACTTTTGGAGCTCTAATGTAAAAATCATTTGTTATGCAACAACAAAGTTGTCCATATTATGAAATAAGACCTGGATGCTCCAGTTGTCACAGGCTGTCTACATCTTCCCAGCTATCAGGTATGTATCTCACATTCCCCAGTCTGTACCTCTCTCCCTCTCCATCCCAATCCATACTTTCATTGACACTTGACTCTTCTCTCCCTCTCTCACCCGCTCCCTCCTCCTCTTCAATCACCTCCTCTCTCCTTCCTCACACAGTTGTCCTTACTTATTACGGTCCTGGTGTGATTATCTGCTGGAATCTATTGCACTTGTCCTGTATTCTCAGTGTGGTGAGACTGAGAGTGGGATGGGCTAAAAGAGGGAAATGTGTGTATCTCTGTGTAACTGTGCGTAACTTGTGCAGGAGACACTCCTGTAAGTTCATCAGGACTATTTTGGCTCCAAATATCCCTGGAGCCACCAAGAACCGGGTCCGGACGCTCTGTTGTTCATGCCAGCGAGGGTTTCTACGGGGAGTTTGTGGTGTCAGGGTGCAAGTGGAAAGACCCTCGGCGACAGAAAGAGGAGACAAGGGGACAGGAAAACATTCGGAGGAAGAGGGTTTAATGTGGGGTTCAGGTAAGAACATCCACTCATTTCTATTTCTGTCTGCAGTCTCAAGCGGACACATGAGCACAAAACTGTTTTTCCTGGAGAGCCTTTTTGCTGCATATGCAGAAATGTACAGCATTTATGTGTTTACAGTCTATTATGGAATAGCACTGCAAGCTGATCTATATTTTCAGGGTTAAAATTATTTGTGTACTATGGCATTTACAATAGATATACATAGCAGCCAGAACATAGATTAATAGTTTAGGAGATGTGATACATCTCATGGAGTTTCAACACCCAGAGTACTTCAGTCTATGACTAGCATCTAGTCCTCCTAATTTAGTCATGTCAATGTTGTCATTAACAAGATTGTATTTCATATGAAGAAGTGCATACTTCTCCTGGACATTTGAACTGGCATTTTCAGTAGATTTATACCGCCTCTTGTCTATTCATCTGCAATAAGAAAGAGCGTGTGTGTGGTCACACGTCACACAAATGTAAAAATGCAGAAAGTTTAGGGGTAGGGTTTGGGGATAAAATATAGTTTTTTATAACTAGTTTATAATTATAGTTTATAGGACTTCAACCTGAATGCACACAGGCTCATGGGGACTTGTGTCACTGTGGGGACCTAAATTGAGGTCCCCATGAGGAAACAAGCTTACAAATCATACAGAATTAGTTTTTTTGAAAATGTAAAAATGATTTTTTTGTGTGATGGGTAGGTTTAGGGGTAGGGTTAGTGTAAGAGGATAGAATATACAGTTTGTACAGTATAAAAACCATTACATCTATGGAGAGTCCCACAAAGATAGTGAACCAGATGTGTGTGTGTGTGTGTGTGTGTGTGTGTGTGTGTGTGTGTGTGTGTGTGTGTGTGTGTGTGTGTGTGTGCCTGTAGGCTTTGTGTTAATGTGTGTGTTTGATTGAGAGCAAACAACTTCAGAAGAAATATTGCCCACAGCCATTAATGAACTATATTCTGTTAAAAATATGCCTGCAATGACCTTTTAAATGTACATTTGCTCATTTGATTTTATTTCAATGTGAAGCTGTAAAAAAGCTGTAAAAAAGAAAAGAAAAAACATTTTGTGACTTTTAATATATGTATTTGGATGTAAAATAGAAAAGGAGCTTAGCTTTGAAGGTCAGTCTCTTTAGGACTGAGGCAATGTTCACACTTCCTGATTTTTGAACTTTGCAGTAAAGCTTTTAAGCTAGTTTAAAAGCAGCAATGTTTAAAGAGAAGTTCTTGTGTGTCTCAAGTGTGTATATGTGTAAGCGTCTATATGTACAAGCCTGGATATTTGCTGAGATAGATGGGTGCAGACATGGTATTAGGGAGGCTCTCTGTCTTCTGCCAAAGGTGTGAAATTAGCATCTCTGTGTGAGAGAGAGTGACAGTCAACTTCAACATTCCCCTCATACGCAGAACTGGAAAAGCACACAGGCAATCCATTTGGAAAAGTCTCATCCCTCCAAGAGCTTTCTAGAAATCTTTCCATCTTGTTGCACAGGAACATAACTGATATGGATCCACACTTGATCAATATTCTAATTTTAGTGTGATCATCCACTGTCATGCAAACAGATACTCATACGCCGGCTGCTGGCTCTGTGCTTTTCAAGGGCATTGAAGCGGAACCGTGAAGGTCTTACGCATATTTAATGAATATCAAAATAAAACCCTTTAACCTTGCACTATGCAAGGTTGTGTTATTTTTCAGTTTTTCAAACTAAATTAGATTTGATGTATCTAGGATACAACATCAAATAAAGTTATAGGCCTATGAACGAATTGACATAACATGATAAAATGTCAGATCAACGCTTTTTATTGCTATGCATTTTATTTTATTTCCTTATTTCCATATGGCTGTTGTTTTTCATCTTGCAGTGTAGACTCTAGGTTATTATTTATATGGTGGGCTTGGTGCTGGACGTTCCTTTGACCTTTCAGTGCAGTCTCTAAATTCACCACCCGTCCGCCAGCACACACTGCTGTTGATATATACAGTATGTTCTCAAAGCACATGGCATATATGCTGCAGCTCCCTCAATACGTAAAAAAAAAACTACCAGTTTAAGGCGAAGAAAGGAGAGGAAGGAAAAACTTAGAGTTAGGTTGTGAAATATATTTCCCATCCAGCCGTCCCAGAAGTGGCCTGTATGAAATGTGCATGAATGACATAGCAAGAAAGAATAATAACCGTATAATGACTTTTTGGCCATTTAATGCTTTATAATGGTATTGAAGTGTTCTGCTTTTTAACACAATGACGGATAGAGAAGTGATGGATCGTTGGTCTGACTAATTGAAGGACTATCCAATTGTGTACAGAGTCATTTGAACTATGTCCGTTGATCACGCCTCTTGTGGTCTGACTGATTGAAGGACTATCCAATTGCGTACAGTCATTTGAACTATGCCCGTTGATCATGCCTCTTGTGGTCTGACTGATTGAAGGACTATCCAATTGCGTACAGTCATTTGAACTATGCCCGTTGATCATGCCTCTTGTGGTCTGACTAATTGAAGGACTATCCAATTGCGTACAGAGTCATTTGAACTATGCCCGTTGATCACGCCTCTTGTGGTCTGATTGGTTGAAGAACTATCCAATTGCGTACAGAGTCATTTGAACTATGCCCGTTGATCACGCCTCTTGTGGTCTGATTGGTTGAAGGACTATCCAATTGCATACAGAGTCATTTGAACTATGCCCGTTGATCATGCCTCTTGTGGTCTGACTAATTGAAGGACTATCCAATTGCGTACAGAGTCATTTGAACTATGCCCGTTGATCACGCCTCTTGTGGTCTGATTGGTTGAAGAACTATCCAATTGCGTACAGAGTCATTTGAACTATGCCCGTTGATCACGCCTCTTGTGGTCTGATTGGTTGAAGGACTATCCAATTGCATACAGAGTCATTTGAACCATGCCCGTTGAGCACGCCTCTTGTGCAGTATAAAATACAGACTCCCCAGACTAATGTTCAATCTTAAAATATTGAGCTTGGTCTGGTGATAGCCAGACAAACCAAATGGTAGGTTATTGCAAAAAAATCCTTGTTATAAAAAATATATTGTTTGGTCAAACAGGTTGTCCTGCCTAAAATTATTGGTTGAGCGAGATTTTACATGAATTGGAAAAAAGCAAAGCAATTTTCTCCAAGTTAAGTTCTACAATGTTTACATTTTTTACAACCGCCTGTGACTTTCATCAACAAAATGTTGGTGACATGAGCGAGTGTTACTGAAAAGATGCAACAAAGTTGACAAATGAATGTTACTACTGCTACATATTTATCGTTGTTCTGCAGATTTTAATGTAAGTTGGAAACAATTGGGAATTATACTGGAAGGCGAATGATTTCCCCATGAAGATTTCACATCATGTTCAAGTTGGTCATGTGAATTTACCACAATTACCGACTGAAACTGCTTGGTTTGAAAGTGACTTGAAAGTGTGTGCACTGTGCTTAATACACTGTGAAAAATCTATTCTACAAAAAATAAATAAATAAATGGATTAGGCCTAATTAAAGAAAATATTAGTTCAGTCTTTGGACTTCAAAATTTGCTACTTGACGTTTCTTAAGTATTTATGACATTTAGGCTACTAGCAATTTCTGAGTTAAAATGATTCCAATGTAAATCCTACGCCAATGTTTTTTAACAACATTAATATAAAATGTTTTGCCCTTTAAATTTCACTAATGTGACAGCACCTTAAGAATGTCATTCCATGTTAAAGTCAATCATCTGATTTTAAACCACTGAAATGTATATTCTTATGAGTTAATTCTCATTTGCTATGATGCATTATACACTTTATATACACTATATTGCCAAAAGTATTGGGACACCCCTCCAAATCATTGAATCCAGGTGTTCCAATCACTTCCATGGCCACAGGTGTATAAAATCAAGCACCTGGGCATGCAGACTGCTTCTACAAGCATTTGTGAAAGAATGGGTCGCTTCCAGGAGCTCAGTGATACGTCAAGCGTGGTACTGTGATAGGTTGCCATCTGTGCAATGTCCATTCGTGAAATTTCCTGCATCACCAAGCATCGGATGCAGTGTTGTAAAAAACGCCCTAAATTACGCCCTGGCTTCCGGTGTCATTCGCTTCAAATTATTTTTAGCTGTACGAAGCGGCTTGTTATGCTGATTGACTGCAAACTGGTGTTTCTTACCATATTATTATTATTATTATTATTATTTTAATGTCTTTTAGTTATAAACATGCTGGATTATATTACAGTTTACTGGACTTTGATATTCTTATCATTTCCCTAAAGTGGCTAATAAATCAGGAGTCAAAGAAAGCACCTTACTTCTGCATCGAAAAATAAGGTGGATGGGCTGCTAAGACAATTGCACAACATGTACAATTTATATACAACATGCACAATTTATATATGACCCTATCCCCTCCAGAGTGTTTGTTTGATATGTTCTAGAGGAGCATGTTGAGAATTGATGATGATGATGAAAGATCTGTGAGTACACAGATTTTACAACTGGGCTTCACCCTATCCCTAGATATCTGTATCTGCTGAACTGGCCAACTCAGAGTCCAGATTTAATCTCTAGTGCTCTGGTCTCTCGTTAAACACATTAAAAATAGAACCTCAATATTCCAATATACCCATGGGCCTCTGGCCAGACAGGGAAGCCTTCATAGAGTCCCTAAAATGTTTTTGGCCAAGTCCTCCTAGCACATGGACCCTTTCCTTGCAGCGGAGTATCTCAACATGGAAAGCTCTATTTCTCTCTCGCTTACTCTCTCTGGCTCTTGATGTCTTTGATCTGGTCCTGCACACAGTGTTTAAATTTGCATGCTAGTTCCCGGTTTGTTTGTGTCCCTGCTTGGCCTGGAGTGAGGTGCTTGTGTGAGGGGCTTAGTTTGCAAGGTTTGGTTTGCAGTCTGGAGGCGGTCCAGGCTGCTGCGCTACAGAAGTGTGTACGTTTGGGGGTGTGATTCCCCAAGGCTCTATGTAAAAATAGCTCTCTAAATAAACCATAATTCTCTGTGTAATTGGTACTTTTAAGAGGGAGAGTGAAATATGCCTTAGCAGGTATGTTGAATTCCTCAAGGATGATTCCCTATATTTAAATATTGCCGTTACATAAGCATCATACATATATGATGGTTCTCGGCTACTCTTGGGGCTTTCTGTCCACGGCTCTCAGCCCCACCCTGCTTGCCACATACTCCCATCACCCCTTGCAGACTGGGTACCCTTGAGACTGCGCTCTACTCCACCCACCTCCCTCCGGCGGTCACGGTAGCCACAGCATGGGGATGAGGACAGATGAGGCGAGAGAACAGGAGACAGAAGGATGAGGAGAGACAGAGACAAGATGGGGGGAGAGAAAAAAATGCATTCTACAACATAACTAGTTATTAATATTTAATTGGTTCTCGCTTGTTTTTGCATATGTTCATAATTTCTTTGTATTACAGCCTGGCCAAAAAATTATGTCTGTACAATTAGGCATGTTTCATGGCGTTATCACAAATAAAACAATTGACTCCAAGCAAAACTATGCAGTATTCTTACAAAAACTTATTTTCTTTTTCAATAATATCTGAATAAAGGGTGAAGATGTACAATTTCCTCAGACTACATCATGTGTACACACACACACACACACACACAGACACAGACACACAGAGTGTATATGTATGATTCTCGTGTGTAATAGCACCTCTGAACCTGCAGAGGACAGCATAGCACTTTTGCGGTGGCTGTAGGGGTTATTATATGGAGAGGAGCTTTAGAACAGAATGAAATGGACTGTGGAACGGGAGTCAAGGCCCTGTCCTCTGAGTCTGTCGCAGTGCAGGTTTATTCTGGCAGTGGGTTTTTATGGTTGAATGGTGGCAAGCAGAGGTGTTCCAGCCTCTCTTCCTTTCAATCTGTTCCCTCCATGGTTGCAGGGATATAGACTGATTATAGGGTTCACACAGCAGCATTTGCCTTACACTTTTCTGACTCTTGGCCTAGCATGGCCTCACATGGGCCTGCGTCCTAATGTGACCACTTTTTTAAAAAGTGGTCACATTAGGTCAAATTACCACCGTAATTACTGTGATAAAGTATGGTACATAATTTCCAGACTATGTTGTCTTAGCAATTGTGTTACAAAATATTATTATTATTATTATTATTATTATAAACTGTTTTTTCAGTAACTCTTTTGGCAGTTTACATCGTTATGCGACAAATGACTTTTTGTGTATTATGAGTGAGTAATTAATTTGCTTAACCGTTTCGTTTAAAAACTTCATTCTGGAGAGAAAATGTGACTGGCTGAATTCGGAGAAGCATACTACTAGTAGGAGTAGTGTGAATATGCTATTTAGAACCGAACCGTTTTTATGAGTGAATCGTTGAATCGTTCACGCAACCGATTCGTTCAGAAACACTGATTCATTCGGGAGCTAAACGTCACCGCTGCTGTTGCTCGGGAGCGTGCAGCCTTAAATTCTTCTTTGGCTTCTTTTGGAACTACTTTCATTTGTGGAGTAAAACCAGGCAGTGGTAACTGGAAATATGTAAGTTACTCAATATTAACTTTTTGTTATTGTCTTCAACAGTTGTATAAATGTAACATCACTCGTCGTTATTTTTTTATAGGAATAGAACAGACTGCTGTTGATTCAGAATAATATTGTCCTGTGATATTGTTTAGATATTTTATTTTTTAATGAGGATATGTACGCTTGCTTCTACTCTCTGGGCGTGAGAAATTCGTGCGCTGTCATGCCATAGGAATAGGATAAGTGTGAACCTGTTCTTATGTATTTAGTTTAAGGGAGAGTTTTTACGTGTTTTCATGTCACGCCTCGCAAGCCACGCCCACGTAATTTTGAGACGTTGTTCCAAGGAAACTGATGATGACATTTTAAATAGCCTAGTTTATTTATTTGGCTTAGTTTATATATATATATATATATATATATATATATATATATATATATATATATATATATATATATATATATATATAACATACATATATATATATATATATATATATATATATATATATATATATATATATATATATATATATATATATATATATATATATATATATATATATATATATATATATATATATATATATATATATATATATATATATATATATATATATATATAATACATATATATATATATATATAAATATATATATATATATATATATATATATATATATATATATATATATATATACACTCACCTAAAGGATTATTAGGAACACCTGTTCAATTTCTCATTAATGCAATTATCTCGTCAACCAATCACATGGCAGTTGCTTCAATGCATTTAGGGGTGTGGTCCTGGTCAAGACAATCTCCTGAACTCCAAACTGAATGTCAGAATGGGAAAGAAAGGTAATTTAAGCAATTTTGAGCATGGCATGGTTGTTAGTGCCAGACGGGCCGGTCTGAGTATTTCACAATCTGCTCAGTTACTGGGATTTTCACGCACAACCATTTCTAGGGTTAACAAAGAATGGTGTGAAAAGGGAAAAACATCCAGTATGCGGCAGTCCTGTGGGCAAAAATGCCTTGTTGATGCTAGAGGTCAGAGGAGAATGGGCCGACTGATTCAAGCTGATAGAAGAGCAACTTTGACTGAAATAACCACTCGTTACAACTGAGGTATGCAGCAAAGCATTTGTGAAGCCACAACATGCACAACCTTGAGGCGGATGGGCTACAACAGCAGAAGACCCCACCGGGTACCACTCATCTCTACTACAAATAGGAAAAAGATGCTACAATTTGCACAAGCTCACCAAAATTGGACAGATGAAGACTGGAAAAATGTTGCCTGGTCTGATGAGTCTCGATTTCTCAGAATTTGGCATAAACAGAATGAGAACATGGATCCATCATGCCTTGTTACCACTGTGCAGGCCGGTGGTGGTGGTGTAATGGTGTGGGGGATGTTTTCTTGGCACACTTTAGGCCCCTTAGTGCCAATTGGGCATCGTTTAAATGCCACGGCCTACCTGAGCATTGTTTCTGACCATGTCCATCCCTTTATGACCACCATGTACCCATTCTCTGATGGCTACTTCCAGCAGGATAATGCACCATGTCACAAAGCTCAAATCATTTCAAATTGGTTTCTTGAACATGACAATGAGTTCACTGTACTAAAATGGCCCCAACAGTCACCAGATTTCAACCCATTAGAGCATCTTTGGGATGTGGTGGAACGGGAGCTTCATGCCCTGGATGTGCATCCCACAAATCTCCATCAACTGCAAGATGCTATCCTATCAATATGGGCCAACATTTCTAAAGAATGCTTTCAGCACCTCGTTGAATCAATGCCACGTAGAATTAAGGTAGTTCTGAAGGTGAAAGGAGGTCAAACACAGTATTAGTATGGTGTTCCTAATAATCCTTTAGGTGAGTGTATATGTATATGTATGTATATATATATATATATATATATATATATATATATATATATATATATATATATATATATATATATATAGCTATATTTATTTACCTTTTGAGGCGAGCAGCAGTATCACTATGGTTATGAACTTATAAAATGACATGTAATCGACTATTTTATTTTCATGATTTACAGTTATGAAAATTGAGGAAAATTGGGTACTGTACTTTCTTTGCATCTCCAGGGTTATATCTACAGCCTGTTCCATCATTCATATTAAATGAATTACTCTTTAGGAGCATTTATGGAGAAAACTGCAAGTAATTCAGATTTTATTATTGAGGTGTATTATTGAGCTGTATGAATTTCAAATTGTTTGTTATGCTTCATCCTGTAGCATTGGACAATTTTAAATAGTTAAAGACTTTACTCCAGGTTTCACAGACAAGCTTCCGCCAAACCATCTTCTGTATTCAACTTACGGAAAAAAGCACTGGCGCGACATATGACGTCAAACGTAGCATAAGCGTTTTGAACTGTGAGAGGCGTTACTCTTTCCTCTTTTTTTTTTTTTTTTTTAACCGTAGTATCATTAATGACTCCAAGGTAGTCGGGAAGTGATTCTGTGGTGCCAAATCTGTCAAATACAGAAATAGATAATTAAAAGTTCATTGAGTAACAATTGTGGGGATGTGGAAGTTACTGTAGGTTGACTTGTCACATTCAGCTCTTCTTCTTGATGCTCTGTTCACACCTGTTCTTTAATAGCCATTCTCCTCATGCTGTGACTATGCATGTGACCATAACCACCCAGACCTCGCACACACACACACACACACACACACACACACACACACACACACACACACACACACACACACACACACACACGCACATGGAGCCAGGGGTTGCAAGAGGATCCCCATTCTTGGATTTCACCCTCTCATCATGACATCCATTAAAGTCCTGCTGGGTCCCAGTCCCTAGTGGGTAGACAGCACATTAGCGCTTGGACCATTGAGCGCAACAAGGCCCTGCTCTGAATTATTGATCCCAACACAACTAATGAGGGAACCCTATCCCTTCTTTTGATGAGACACACACGGTCACACTACTGTATGAGCTCTGCATTGCCGTACACACTGGCACACTGTCCACCCAGCCATCACTCAGTTTGCCAGGACTGGGCTGGTCCATTCAATCAACCTGTTTATCAGTGCTTTGACGTTCATGGGCTCAGATGGCCTCACTGAAAAAAACAGGGCTGCATTTCCCAAAAGCATGGTAAGCATATGTAAATCATAGCGACCATTGCCACCAGTGGTCTCTATACGATCAACTTAGGCTCACAAAGCTTTTGGGAAATGCAGTCCTGGTTAAATGCATGTGAATTTACATGTTAGTCCAAACTAGTTTATTAACAAGTCAATATTTGATTGTTCTTGGTCATTTCTTCAATTTTGTTTAGATTACCTTTGCCATCATGCAATGTTCACTTAAAGTTAAAGTAATGATTTAAAATAATATTAATAATTTAATAGCACTGCTATATCTAATCTTGAGCAAATCACATACTTATGCACACTTTTGTACTGTACATTTTAATGCTGTGATGCCTAAATTCAGCCTTTAAAATGATTGAGTAATTTTATTAGACAAAGAATAGAATGTTTAATATCTGTTATCAGCCATGACATGACAATAATTACTTGCTTATCATATTTTCCATCCATAAAAATGCGATTGTTTATGCTGGATCTTGCTGATTTTGGTGCTGGTTTAGCTCGACCATCATAGCCATGCTGGTTAAGCTAGTTAAGAAGCCTGATTCATAATTGAAATGAACATTTAAACTTCAATTCATTTGTGATTTTAATTTTAATTTTAATTTCAGGAGCTAGATTTAAAATAATTGGAATTCAAACAAATTTATTTAATATCAGTATGTGTAATTTTTAATTAGAGATGGAAAGCTTGTCAAGACAAATGTCGAATGTTAACATGACAACCTTTTTTGAAAACATTAGGACAAGGAAGGGGCAAACTCAGTCCTGGAGGGCCACTGTTCTGCAGAGTTTAGCTCCCATCCTGATAAAAACTCACCTTCCTGTAGCCTTCTAGTAATCCTGAAGATTGTGTTTTATTAGGGTTGGAGCTAAACTCTGCAGAACAGTGGCCCTCCAGGACTGTGTTTGCCCATTCTGCTTTAGGACTTATAGGGTACAGCGGGGTTAAAGGCACACCTAAAGAACATTTTCATTTTCACTACTATGTATGATTGCAGAAAAAAAAATATAGGTTTGTGTTTAACATTGATGGCGCAACAGATTTTGTGTGTAAATAAATCATAAAAGTGCTTTAATTTGTTTAAAAATCTTATAAATGTACAAGGTGGCTATTTTCTGTTTATTTTGATAAATAAAATAATTCATTTTTGTTCAATAAATATAAAATCAGTTTTTATATAAAATATATATTAAAAATACAGAAACAAAATTATTTTAAAAAGTAAAGATTCTGAAAGCATTGAAGGAGATCCATAATAGTTTAATATAGTAATAATAAATGGTATTTTATTATATGATATGATTAATATCACAGTTTTAAATATGATGGTTTCATTATAAATATGGTGATTATCTCTAAGGTAACCCCACTTTTCATAATCTGAATCTAACCA
This sequence comes from Paracanthobrama guichenoti, assembly GCA_018749465.1. NCBI lineage: Eukaryota > Metazoa > Chordata > Actinopteri > Cypriniformes > Gobionidae > Paracanthobrama > Paracanthobrama guichenoti. Next base: position 14,768,347 of record CM031965.1, read on the forward strand.
TGTCATGTCAACAAATGGAGAAGTCAGCGGGCTATTTTTACATACTCTTCCGTTATTGAAAAGTTGTTGCTTTAATTAGCTTGAACAAAATAAAAATCATTCAAATTCAATAATTTTAGCAATTCTCATGTGCTACTTAAATCTACAACATTTTAAAAAACATCAAATATTAGATCAAATTAGCACAGAATCGACTTTGCATTGCTGCCCCCAAACGTGACAAGGATCAGCCAAATTTCCACGTGCATCTTGAAAAGCGGTTTAGTGCAAGAGGAAAATAAGTGCCTTTTACCCCGGCACGCCTATAGCCCTGTTGTACCCTATATGAAAACTTTCATTAATGCCTTTACTTCCTGAAAATAAATGCCTCTTCTTGTCTTTTCAATTTAAATTCCTTTCAAATACCGGTGGGTTGTGGTCAATTCAATCCAAAATTGACACTCATGATTTGAAATGTTGCCAATTAGAACACCAGCATACCAACATCCAAAACACATTATATCCTCAACAGGAGGGTGCATTTTGTTAGCTTTGTCGCTGTTTGCATCCACAGTTGACAAACCCTGATTCACGACCTTCCTCCTGACCTTTACAAAGTGAATGATTAAGCAAAGCTTCAATAATAAGCAGTTAATCAGTAAAGATCAGTATAAAGACCTCACCTGTATCAGTGTGTTTACCCATTGGTGTATCAGGACACACACACGAGTCCATCCTCATTATGAGCTGTTTGCTCAGGTGCTGGTTTAATAGTGTGTATGAGTGCCCTCTGGGATCAGATGACGGCGTTCGTGCAAATGCACATGTAATGCACCTTTATAGCTTATATGCCCAATTTTCCCCCACCCTTCTTTATTTTCTGTGCAGTGCACTATTGAGAGTGTCAGCCAGCCTCCTTAGTATTCACATCCCCACTCGCTGACTTACTGCACAAGCCAGAGAGAGAGAGAGAGAGAGAGAGAGAGATGGAAAGGGAACAAAAAGGAAGACAAAATAAATGATTGCAATTTTTCTAGCCCCTGGCTCAAGTGTGCGTAGTGTGTGTGGCTTTAGAGAATTCATTTTTGACACCTCTTTTTTTTCCCTCTAGCCTTTTTTAAATGGTTGATTCACCCCTGCAGCATGGCTTTCCTCCATCGGAAAGGCTGCCATAAGCTCAGCTGTTGTCTGAGGCGAGCTGCAACATTTACATACGAAAGATGTTCAATTTTAAATTCTTTATGTGGTGCATTTTATCCCGACAATTTGAAATTGGGCCAGTTAGTGCTAAATAAGACTGCGTCTCTCTCTCTCTCTCTCTCTCTCTCTCTCTCTCTCTCTCTCTCTCTCTCTCTCTCTCTCTCTCTCTCTCTCACTCTCTCTCTCTCTCTCTCTCTCTCTCTCTCTCTTTCTCTTTCTTTCTCTCCGTCTTTGTTAGTTTCTCTGTCTCTCTCATTCTTCCTTCCAGTCTTTTCTCTGTGTCACTCCATGTCTCCTCATCCCTCTGTCAGTTTGAATTTAGTTTAATCCCCCCTCCTCCTCCTCCTCCTCATTCCTTTGCTCTGTCGCTCTCCGTTCCATCTCTTCCGAACGCTCTGTCCCCTATTTCAAATCTCCCCAAACTGTTGAGAAAAGCTTTGCGTAACGAATATTTCCTGCAACAGAAAGACTAAACGAGAGATGGAGCCTGAGGGAGTTGTGGAGAGGACATTAATCCCCTTACAAGTTCACCGTCACAGGGTTGCAAAGCAAAAAAGAGGAATGAGAGATGGAGAAGTGACCACCACTGTTGCAACTGCCATAAACAGACCGATTATGAGAGTGAAAGAGATGGAGGGAGAAATTGAGAGAGAGAGAGAGAGAGAGAGAGAGAGAGAGAGAGAGAGAGAGAGTGAGTGTGTGTGTGTGGCAATGCTTCCATGCTTTCCACTCTGCAGGATGACAAGCGGCTGCTGCCTCTCCAATTGGTTGGGACTGCCACCAATCAGAGTGCAGGCAGGGAAGGTGCCTTTAGGTTATACCCAACCCCAAAAACAAGAAGCAGGGAGTGAGAGAGATAGGGAGAGAAAGAGAGAGAGAGAGAGAGAGAGAGAGTGCAGCGCAGACACCGGCTTGACTGTGCTACTGAGGCATTTCTTCATGTTATCTGAGAAATGTTCCTGTTGAAGGGAAACTGTTCATCTTGTGTTTGCCGTAGAGAAGCACGGTTCATCCCGGTGTGCCTGCAGGGATTTCGGCTCATTAACTGACCAAAGGCTCTGGCATTTCTGACCCCCCCACCAACCCCCATCTCCAGACCCTCCCCCACATTGCCCTCTGACTCACCTGAGAGAAGACGGCAGAAGACCTGCAGATCCCTCCCCTCAGAATACTGCTCACTCACCTGGAGAGAGGACATACGAGATACAGGATGGACAACAGCTATGCTCTCTCTCACGCTGCGCTGGCTGCTTGACTTCAGGTTTGGAAGAGAGACTCAGAGAGGAGCGCGGAGAAGAACTTGTGCTCCCCTGGATTAGAATTCGAGGAAAGCTGATCCTGATCATAAGAGCGAGGATGATCTTAGGTAAGTTCTCCCTCGGTTCTTCTCCAAGGCATTGTGTAAAGTGCTGCGGCACCCCTGGCACTTCAGTCGAAACTTTACAAACATTGAGTGTCTGATTGAGCTTCTACGGCACTCTTTTCAACTTAAAAATGACTTGTGTGAACCTGATGTGCAAGTATGAATCACAGTGGTTTCTTCAAGATGAATTCAGGCTGACGTTGAAGGTCACAGTTCTAGCAGCGGGTGTCCATCTATACAAGCTGTTTCACCTTTGGGCAGACTCCCGCTGTCCATTCTCAGAGGGATTATGACCCTCAAATATATAAAAAAAAAAAAAAAAAAAAAAACCTTCCACTTCCTAAGTTGAACTTCCTTAGTTTATGACAAGATAAAATGACCAGATATATATTGTGTGTGTGTGCGTGTGTGTGTGTGTGAATATGTTGAATTGTTGGCTTATTCCATTGTATTCTTTGTGCATATGTTTTTGTTTATCGTTATCATGATTGCAATAGGGATGCACCACTATAAAAATTCTGGCCGATAATCATTTTAATGTTCTGGCCAATAATGATAAATGACTGATATTATTATTATTATTATTATTATTATTATTATTATTATTATTATTATTATTATTATTATGTCTAAATTAATAAAACAATACTAAAAATAAATTGTTACAAGTTATCACAAAATTTGAATGTATAAATTATTTTGAACTCAAGTTGAGTACATCAAGTTTAGATGATGGCAAAGGTAATCTTAATGTACAAATAAAGAAAATGAGCTTGCATAATTAAATATCCAATATCAACCCATACAATAAATAAAAAGAATATTTAACATTGGCTGAGAATCATGTACATCTCTTAATTTGCATAATTTACATTTTCTTCAAGAGTTTCTAATCGTATATGTTGAGCTCTGAATTCAGTTATAAATTTAACCTATAAACAATCGTGGCAGTTTATTAATGTTGAGCATGAGAATTTTTACAGTCAATTGGGTGCTTCTGGAGAGTTCTTCTATTGCTCTAGGCTGTAGATGTGTGTGCGTGTATGGTAACTAGAGGCTGCAGCATCTGAGCCAGCTCATATTCATGTAGGGGTTGTGTGAATATAGCCTCTCCACTCTATTGCAACAACACAATCATGTCGGACAGTTCTCATTGTGTGGCTTAGCAGATCATCATAACCAGTCTGTTTTAGCGTACCTGTAACATACCTGTGTGTTGCTGTGTGTGTGTGTGTGTGTGTGTGTTTGTTTGTGTAATGCTCTGTGAGGGAACACCAGTTGAGGCCACATTGTTTAACGCATGCCTGGGCTAATTTAACAGCCGGGCTGCTACACTTCTCGTCGTTTTTTTCCTCTGGGCATGTTTTTCAGGGAGCCAAGCATAATGATTATAGGGATTGTAATGTGTGATCTGTCTGCCCTCTGTGTGTGTGTATGCGCATATGCCATTATTACTACAGACAGAAATAATTTATAGTTGCAGTGTATGGTTATGCACTGCAATCAGCCTTACGTTTGCTAGATATGTCTTTACCATCTCTAGCATGCAGAATGGGCTGGCTTGTTAAATATTCTCAGCCTAGGAGAGTCTTTTTTAGGATAGTTCTGTTGTCATTTACTAATCCTCATGTTCTTCCAAACCTTCAGAAGAATATATTTAATAGAGATATTCGATACCCTTTTTCCCTTCCCGATACCGATTCCGATACCTGGGCTCAGGGTATTGGCCGATACAGAGTACTGATCCGATACCTGGGTGTGTATCTGTATATACAGCTGTATATACTACTAGCCCTGTATGAATTGCTAGAATTATTTTATGGTGTGCTTCAGACTTATCCCTTAATAAAACATGAACAAATACATACAGTGAACTACTGTATTTATTACAGTATTTTTATTATCTGACATGCATTTGACAGCAATATCACTTATTTTTCTTAAGCGAAAAAGAACTTCAAATGCAGCCACAAATCTAACACCGCAAACTGAAAAGGGTATTTTAGTTTTACAATATAACTGTATAATAAATCTAGGAATATATAAAAAAAAATATTAATCAGAAAATAATCTCTTTACAACAAAACAAGTGAAAAATAAGCAACCATCTAGGCATAATTATTATTATTATTAGTAGAGACGTATTATTATTATTATTATTATATAGAGACACAGCTAAATCTACTGTACAACAGTAGCCTAATATATTCTGTCAATTTCTTCATGTTAAACCAAACTTTTATTTTGACGGGTTGCCGTGAAGACCTTCAGTGTCTGTGTTCATGATATGACGGTTTTCTGAAATGAAATGGTAAATTCTCATGAAGTGACGGTTTATGCGTTCGTGTCCTCATATAGTGACACAGCAGACTACAACGACAGTGAGCGTCACGCGTGCGCCCGCGCATCCACACAGAGAGGCATTTAAATAGTATTTTGCATTTTAATAGTCACAGACACTAGTATATATTCGGCTACAGTCTGAAGCCCTGCGCTAAGATAAACACGGAAGCGACTGAACGCAGCTGCGGGTATACTCGGGAGTCGGTACTACCGGTACTACAGAAATGCTAGTATCACCACATTTTAAAATTTTCAGTACCGACTTGGTGCCAAAGTACCGGTACTTGTGACATCCCTAGTCACCGTTTTACTGGCTGAAATACTGCTAAACAGCGGACATACTGCTAACACGTTTTAATTTCTTCTTTGCTACTCTAAACAGTGGTTGCTTTTGGCAACACAGCACAACTTCCTGTGTTTGCAATGCATTCTGAGCAGCGGCAAAGCTCGTGGTCATAATAACAAGGTCTTGTTTAAGAAAATGGTATCAGATCGGTACATGGGTTCAAGTACTCACCAATACCGATGCCAGAATTTGTTGTGGTATCGGTGATATTTCCGATACTAGTATCGGAATCGAAACAACTCTAATATTTAGCAGAGAGGATGTGGACCAGAGACAGTCATGGTCACCATTCACTCTCATTTAGGGGAAATGAGCAGCTTGGACATTCTGCTAAACATCTCCTTTTGTATTGCACGCAAACAAGAAAGTAATACAGGTATTATAATGATGTGGTTAAATGTATTATATTTATTTAGTCTATTTTAATCATTAATTTGCATTATTTGATTTAATTATCGTTTTAGTTATTTAATTATTTATATTTTAATTGAAAAATGAATCCATAATTTAACTAGTTAACTTTCCCTTTAAAGTTGTGTTCCATTTAAATTGTGCAGTTTATTTAGTTTGTGTGCAAGGTGCTGCAGAATTTTTGAGTACTTGAATTCGGCCTCATTGAACAAACAGACGAGCACAGACGTGCTGCTCCGTTCCCATCAAAAGAGGCAGGAATGATGTTTGTGACTGGAGAGATGGGCTAATGGCTTCATTAACCCGTCTGATTACAGCTGCGTCTATCCAATCTAATCAGTCACGTCTGACAATGAATGTTTTCAAGTAGGCGACTTCATGTGATGGAGGAATGTTTTCAAGCACTCTGTCAGCATCTGTGTTCATTACCACATTTCCATCTATATACCTTTTTAAAAATAAGGTTTAGACTATTAATAAATGAATAATTAATGATTTTCTTTGCACAATTGTGCTTGGTGCTGCTATGACTCCATGTTTATGGAGACATCTGAGGACACATCTGCTATGCATGCAAAACTAAATTATACATTCTGCTCTATTGCAGAACTGTATATTAATCTCAGTTCTTTGTTTTTATTTTTAACTATTATTGTTTTAATGTGGGTTATTGGTATATCGAACAAAGACTTTTGTCATTGTGGTGACCTTTAGTTTGATTGCAGATGTACTCAAAACGACATATCTTTGCACTATTGTACACAATATCAAAAACAAAAACAATATCACACACTTCGGCGGACAACAGCCTTATATGAGCTGTAGTGTGATGCAAAACATGTCTTTTGTGAACTTCCTTTTTTTGTGTAGAATGTGTGTGTGATGACTCATTTACAGTCCTTATCTAAATGACCGTGACCATATCCCCTTCCACCCTTTTATTTTGCGCCTGCTTTTAGCCCTTTAAAGGCCCATTCCCATTAAGGACGATAACTATAACGATAACTATTAGCATGCACACCAACGCACGATAATATGAATTTTATTACGTGAAAAAAGCGAACACTGAAGTTGTGTCATCTGTGTTTAAATGCTCAAGCTTAAAGGGGTCCTATTATGCTTTTTCACTTTTTCAATTTTAGTTAGTGTATAATGTAGCTGTTTGAGTATAAAAAAGATCTGCAAGGTTACAAAGCTCAAAGTCCACTCCAAAGGGAGATATTTTATTTAACAGAAAACACTTTTCAAGAACTACAACAAATGGCTCATTGGGACTACAACGCGAGGCCTGGTTGAGCTATACTAGAGAGGACGAAGATCACTCACTTCAGTAGTGGGGCTCTCGCTTTTGACTGTTCACCGATCTTTAGGGACTTACCACTCTGAAATGTCCTGTAAAATCCATGCTTGCAAAGGTTCTGCACAATCCTCTTGTTCGTAAACATTCTCAGGGTCTGAATCGGGCTCAAATTGGGATGTCAAAATTGATGGCATCATTAATATTTACACCTGAGCAGATGAAGCTTGTGGTTATGCTAAGGGAACACACTCTTAATGCTGATTTATACTTCTGCGTCAGACCTGCACTGTAGCCTCTATGCCGTACGCTACTCGTCGGTTTTTGTTTATACTTATGCGTCCTTGTCTGCTTTGACGTGCAGAGGGAGCATGTGCATCCCTAGGGGAGGGATTCTGGCAGACCAATCACAGTGCTTGTGGTCCACGTAGAATCGACGCGTTGTTAAATTTTTGGAGAGGTGCACGTCAGGGTACGTCATAGGCTACGCATGCAACACACAGCCTATGACGCAGCTACGGCATACACTCAACGCAGAAGTATAAATTAGGCTTAAGCGGTTCGCCAATCACTAACACACTGGGCCAGCTAACCAATCAGAACACGTTTTGTATTTCGGAAGGAGGGGCTTCATCGAAACAGGAACTAAACAGTGCGTTTGAGAGAGACCGGGGCGGAGAGGTGCTGCAATAATGTAAAATATGTGAAAATAATGTTTTTGAATAGTCAAGCATTCTAGTACTATTCTAGTACACTCCAAAAACAAAATCAAGCCCTGTGTGAAAGGGCATAATAGAACCCCTTTAAAATCGGATAGATTCTGATTGGCTTTCATTTCATCGTTCATCAGTTGTAAAAAAAAAAATCAGAAAGTGATTCCAATGATATTTTTTCTCTGTGTTGATATAGTTGTAGTTGTGTTATGGATGTCCCTATTCTCATAAACTTAGAGCATTTGTTAAAACTTTATAGTTAGAGTAGTTATTGTTTCTTGGTGTAAATGGTCCTTAACTCAACTCTTACTCTCCTCCTACGGCTTTCCGCTAAGTATGTGCTTTTGAAAAGTGAGCAGGTTGAGATATTTAGTCACAGTGGTGGTGATGACTAATCTGACTCTGATAATGAGACCTAGATTTTTTGCAGTTTATACAGTGGAGATCTGCTGAGCCCCACACTCAAAGACAGACCATAGAGTGCCTCAAATGCACACATACGGACACACATTGACTCTTTAGAGCCGTGGCATGTCGTCTGGTCCCCAGTGTTTTCATTGGCAGGACTGAGACAAAGAGTGGGGTTGGCTGCTGAAGGAGAGGTGAGTAACCCGAGCAGCAGCACTGCGATGTGCATTCACTGCCGCCTGCCCAGTGTGGAGGTTCCATTGTGGCCAACCAGTCAGAATGTCCCCCCCCTTTCCTCCATAAACACCTGCACACCTGTTGGAGCACACACACAGAGAAGTAAAGCTCTTACAGCCAATTCATTTAAAGGAATAGTTCCCAAAAATGAGAATTTGGTAATTATCTACTCACTCTCATGCCATTTATGGGTGTTCTCATTGTGCTCTGTATTTATCTTGAGCTTTATGATAGCTTTCTATACATAAATGTATTTGGCAGATGCTTTTATCCAAAGCGACTTAGGGAGGTATGCACTTTATCAGTATGACCTTACCCATGACCTTGTGGTTGCTAGCGGCCTGAAAATCATTTTCTTAGAAATCTAAAAGTTATTCTGCATCTGTGGTTGTTCAGACTTTCTGCAAGATAATTAGTTACAAGACATAAAACAACATTTGCTGGGTTTGCATTTTTTGTTTTTATGCGAATTTTAAAAGAAAATTATTTTGGTCTCTTGAACTTGGAAATGCTAAATTTGAGAATTGTTTTTGTGATTATTCTGATTGTGTGCACAGAGCCGATCCTCCCTATATGCAGAGTACGCAAGCTCTGTAGGGCCCCGAACCACCAGGGGGCCCCCTTGCTCTCAAGAATCAGCTGTTTAGGGCTGTGTTTTTTTTTTTTTTGCTTCCATCGATTATGAAAACATGATGCTGCTTTCCGTTCCTTTCCTTTAAAGGATGTTACCATACGTTGTCACCATACGTAACATCCAAATCAGTTGAATCATGTAACGCCACGTGTAAAAGCGCATTGAGCTGTGAAAGAGACGCTGTCCGAACGATCCGAGACAGAGAGAAACACGGACAAGTACAGGCTACCTTGGGCTTCGTGTGAGTGCTTAAACAGACAAATACTCTCAAAAATATGTCAAAATGTCCTTCTTGGGGACTTAAACGCATTCAGTTAAGTCTTTGGTGAACAGGAGGGTTAGTCTGTTAGCTGGGAAAGTAATCGAATGCTTGTCAGAGTATTAGTTCTGTGCATTTGGTCTTAAAGTGACCGCAGCTGATAAACACGCTGCTCTCTCTGTCATTTAATGTTAATCAAACAACAAAAGAAAACGAGAGAATCATTCACTGCTCTTTCCTGAATAACATTAGTAACTTTAATAAGAATCACTGTTTGTTCAATTCATGCAGTGAAGACTATGCAATGTTTTATTTTATTTTTTAATTATTTTTTAATTAAATGTTTTTTATTATGTTTTATTCTGTTTCTGTATGGTATATCTAAATATATCTAAATACACTGTATTGTAGATTTGAGAGTGAGGGACAGATTGGAATATAGTGCATATTTAAATTTTTGGAGTTCGATACCATACATTTTCACTGAATGAACAAAGAGCAGAAATTAGGCTGTACGGTTTCGAAACAGCTTGATGGTGCGTAAATGATGACCATGTTTACATTTTTGGGTGAACTGTCGTTAAGTGTTAAGTGCAGAACAAAGGACTCTAAAAAATGTCTCTGTATTTACACATGTCATCCCTTATTTGTTTCCCCTGGAGGGATCCGTTATGTTTCGTGACATTTAGGCACAGTGCCCAGAGTCGTCTGATATGTTGGCTTGTCTCTCTGTCTGTCTGCCTTTCTGATTTTATGTTCGTTGCAAGCACATCTGTCTTTATGATACGACGTCCTCTCACGCTTCCTGTCTACCTGGTTATCTGTCATATATCCCCTCCCCCCTCACCTTCTGTCTTCTTGCTCTCTCTCTCTCCTCGTCTTTTTTGCTGCGGTCAACCTTAGCACTCACCTATCCCTTGAGGTTGTGAAAATTTGTGTTCGTTTGAGCAGCTCAGCATTTTTCCTCTTTTTCACCTCTTCTGCATGACTGGAAGAGAATGACACAGCAATTATGAAATCTGTCCCCTAAAGCACAGTCCAGATATCTCCCGAACACCGCATATTATATTTATCCAGTCGTCTTTAAATGTGTACTTTGCTTTAGTACGATAAAACTAGCATAATTGATTGTTGTGTTTTGAGCAGCATGGCTCTTAGCTAAAACGTTTAGCTGGTTAACAGCATATTTTTACTGATTAGTTAGTGAGACCAACTAACAAACTGCTCTGGTCTTGGCTGCTCTTTTTAGCCAAGTTGTCAGGGTTTGACTGGTGAGATTTAGAGTTTGTCCCTGCTGGCCAATGCTGTAACTATCATTATGTGGGCAAGAATCATGTTTCTCCATTGATGACTCATCAAAAATACTTGTTTATTCTGATATAATGCATATTTTCTTTTAATTAGTCAATTGCAAGGGTTCTAATATATTACAGTAAATACCAGTGATAATTTTTTTTTGCAGGGCAATATGCACAGAATAGTCACTAAAGAAGGGCTTAGGACTGTTTGCCAAAGTCCCTTTACGGCACTCAACAGCCATATGTGTAATGACCAAATTTATGTTCCAGTAACTGTTTAATTGTAAGGTGGGACTATTTAGCGTTATGATTTCTCCAATTCATTTATATGAGTTCATCTATGCTATATTGTCCAGTGTTATTTTAGTATTATTTATATAGTTTTATAGTTCTTATTAATATTTTAAATGATCTTTTATTTTATGTTTTCAGTTTTTATTTTTATTTTTATTTTAGTTCAGTAATTTTGTTATATGCTTGTCATTTTATACACAGGTGCTGGTCATAAAATTAGAATATCATCAAAAAGTTGATTTATTTCACTAATTCCATTCAAAAAGTGAAACTTGTATATTATATTCATTCATTACACACAGACTGATATATTTCAAATGTTTATTTTTTAATTTTCATGATTATAACTGACAACTAAGGAAAATCCCAAATTCAGTATCTCAAAAAATTTGAATATTGTGAAAAGGTTGAATATTGAAGACACCTGGTGCCACACTCTAATCAGCTAATGAACTCAAAACACCTGCAAAGGCCTTTAAATGGTCTCTCAGTCTAGTTCTGTAGGCTACACAATCATGGGGAAGACTGCTGACCTGACAGTTGTCCAAAAGACGACCATTGACACCTTGCACAAGGAGGGCAAGAAACAAAAGGTCATTGCAAAAGAGGCTGGCTGTTCACAGAGCTCTGTGTCCAAGCACATTAATAGAGAGGTGAAGGGAAGGAAAAGATGTGGTAGAAAAAAGTGTACAAGCAATAGGGATAACCGCACCCTGGAGAGGATTGAGAAACAAAACCCATTCAAAAATGTGGGGGAGATTCACAAAGAGTGGACTGCAGCTGGAGTCAGTGCTTCAAGAACCACTACACACAGACGTATGCAAGACATGGGTTTCAGCTGTCGCATTCCTTGAGTCAAGACACTCTTGAACAACAGACAGCGGCAGAAGCATCTCGCCTGGGCTAAAGACAAAAAGGACTGGACTGCTGCTGAGTGCTCCAAAGTTATGTTCTCTGATTAAAGTAAATCAGGGTCCCGGAGTCTGGAGGAAGAGAGAAGAGGCACACAATCCACGTTGCTTGAGGTCCAGTGTAAAGTTTCCACAGTCAGTGATGGTTTGGGGTGCCATGTCATCTGCTGGTGTTGGTCCACTGTGTTTTCTGAGGTCCAAGGTCAACGCAGCCGTATACCAGGAAGTTTTAGAGCACTTCATGTTTCCTGCTGCTGACCAACTTTATGGAGATTTCAGATTTCAGATTTCATTTTCCAACAGGACTTGGCACCTGCACACAGTGCCAAAGCAGCCAGTACCTGGTTTAAGGACCATGGTATCCCTGTTCTTAATTGGCCAGCAAACTCGCCTGACCTTAACCCCCTAGAAAATCTATGGGGTATTGTGAAGAGGAAGATGTGATATGCCAGACCCAACAATGCAGAAGAGCTGAAGGCCACTATCAGACCAACCTGGGCTCTCATAACACCTGAGCAGTGCCACAGACTGATCGACTCCATGCCACGCCGCATTGCTGCAGTAATTCAGGCAAAAGGAGCCCCAACTAAGTATTGAGTGCTGTACATGCTCATACTTTTCATGTTCATACTTTTCAGTTGGCCAAGATTTCTAAAAATCCTTTCTTTGTATTGGTCTTAAGTAATATTAAAAATTTTTGAGATACTGAATTTGGGATTTTCCTTAGTTGTCAGTTATAATCATCAAAATTAAAAGAAATAAACATTTGAAATATATCAGTCTGTGTGTAAAGAATGAATATGATATACAAGTTTCACTTTTGAATGGAATTAGTGAAATAAATCAACTTTTTGATGATATTCTAATTATATGACCAGCACCTGTATATATGTATATATGTGTGTATATATATATATATATATATATATATATGTATGTGTGTGTGTGTATATATATATATATATATATATATATATATATATATATATATATATATATATATATATATATATATGTATGTGTGTGTGTGTGTGTGTATGTGTGTGTGTGTATATGTATATGTGTGTGTGTACACACACACACACACACACACACACACACATATATATATATATATATATATATATATATATATATATTTCTAGCTAGCTTTAATGTATTTTTGTTTTAGATTTGTTAATTTAGTACTTAAACTTCAACAATTTCAGTTGGCATGATTTCCAAGTTTTTTTAATCTAATGTTTATATTGCATTTTATTCCAGCATTATCATAAATATAGAAAATAATAGTTTTTAAAAAAATAGTTTTAGTTAACGATAACAACACTGATATTGTCTTTGCTGTGTGCATTCTCACAGTGTCATCAGCCAATCAGAACTTAATTTTCCTTCGGTTACCCATTTATTTTTTTCCTTCCTTAATTCCAAAATTTCTCACAAGTGCCCATTCAGGTTTTGTTAATTTATGTTACCATGGAGTTGAATGACAATGCTAACTAACGGATAGCTTTCTCCAGTCTTTACTGAAAATGCTGATGTTTTTGCGAGACTACATGGATGTTCCGCCAAGAATGCTAAGGGCTTTTTTTGCAGTTCATTTTTAAGCTATCAATTGCAACCCTGTTGAAAAAACAGCATATGCTGGTTAGGTATGTTTTGAAGCATGGCAGCTGTTTGAGCTGGTTTAAGCTGGCCCTTAGCTGGTCATGAGCTGGTTTAAGCTGGTTCTAAACTGATCCTAATAATCTAGCTCCAGCTCAGGACCAGCTTGTAACCAGCTTAGGACCAGCTTAAACCAGCTCAAACCAGCTGTCATGCTTCAAAACATACAAGAACTTAAAATGCGTTAAATGCTACAGCGTGACTATGTAATGCTAAACATGCAGTTTGTCACCCCTGTTTTGTTCACTTTGGAGAAACTCAAACTGCTCTTTCCATGCTGTTTTCCCCCTCATACAGATACTCTTTAGTTTGATTTTATGTGCGGTTCCACACCCATTATGGCTAAACACCTGTTAGTGGTTTGGCTGAGCAAATGCTGGTTAGCCACTGCACAGTCACTTACTGTTTTATAACCTAATCAAACCTTATGTTAGCGTTCTCCACAAATGGTTTTGTTTTTCTCTCAGCTGGCATGATTTCAGTACACAAAACCATCAAGAAAATCCGATATCTGACAGAACGGGCCAGGAAACTTTTGAAGAAATGGGGCAACGATGTAATAAATTAGCCACGAGGGGGGAAGTCATTACTCAGTAAATCAGCATGTGTGTGTTTTTCTCTCAGACAGGTCAGCTGTGTGCATGGTAGGAGGTCAGTTTATTCTTCCGCCACATGGCAGGTTAACTGCGCTTGAGCTTCACACTACTCGAGCGCTTACATCTCTGTCCATCTCCCCCTCTACCCGCCAAACCTAGCCATCACTCTTAGCCAGACATACAGACTTACTGGGTGCTAGAAGACTGTCAATAGTGGGTGTAACAGACACTAATGAATTGGCTATAACAGGAGCTCTGGGAGACGGAAATGCATTACTGGCTGTGTGAGGCCCAGCGGACTGAATGAAATGGTCCCAACTGTATCTTCATCCACACACACACACACACACACACATTACACCTCATTCCTGGCCTAAATTCATTCTCTAATGGTTTAAGCATAGTGTGTGTTAGTGCCAGGTGTCCAATAGAGCAGCTCTTTAAAGAACACGGCCAACCCTCTGTGGGATCCCGTAACAGAGTGTATTTTCTAACAAAACGCACTCTGGTAACTGTGTTTGCTGTGAGGCACATGGCTGACTGGATCCTGGCTTTGTTACAGAACTTCCTTGTTTGCTTTACGGTTTATTTTGTTGTATAGACAGGACTCGGAGAGCAAACAAATCATAAAAGCCTGACTATACAATACCAGAGATGGGGTCATCCTTTGAATAAGACAATTTATGAAATGCACCATCCAGAGTGGATGATAAATGCATACATCCGTCCACAAACAGCACACATTTATCAATAGTTTGAGCGCAAATCCCTGACAAATTGGAAGGCTGGATGAATTATGAAGCTTATATATCCAGGTTTTTCTAAGGGACCGACGTGAAAGAGAAGTGTGTGTGTGTGTGTGTGTGTGTGTGTGTGTGTGTGTGTGTGTGTGTGTGTGTGTGTGTGTGAGCGAGGAGGGAAAATACAGTGTTTGCCATTCAAGGAAAGGAGGTCTGTAGATGTTTATAGTTGGTATTACATTGTTTCCCACTGTTGTTAAGGTTTCTAAAAAGAGGAACAAAATCAATTCTCCTTGAAATTCTGGAAGGTCGATGCTTGGGAGTGTGGAGGGGGAAATGAGGGAGGGGTGGTGGAGATGTGATAGCTTGCAGCAGAGAGGGAGGAATCTCTCCTCCAAGCCCATACTGACAAGACTATTGAGTCTCTTAATACCCTTTCTGGGTGGATTCATGCATGGAAGCTGAAACACTTTTTGTAAGTCACTCTAGATAAATGTGTCTTGCTATATGCCTTAAGGATAGTTCACCCGAAAATGACACTCCTGTCATCATGTATTTACTCTCATTTCAATTGATACATGTGTGATGTGATTTTTGTTGTTGTTGCTATTTCCCCTGTGGAGCTTAAAAGAAGCAGAATATCCAGGAAAATCTTGCCTTCTGCTCCATGCTATAATTGAGTTTTTTGTTTTAGTTTTTTTGTAATAACCGTTTTGTGACTGTTATCTTGCAATATTTTGTGAAAAATGTAATTGTATACATGGATAAAATTGTATAAATTGTATAAAAATGTATAAAAATGAATGAATTGGTTCTGATTTGATTTTACCCATCAGAATTGAATTGGACTGGGAAAAAAAGTGTTTCCATACAGCCAGAATGAAGAGGAGGGCTTTGTGATGTCAGCCAAAAAGGAAAGTCATTTCAGAGGCACAATAAGACTAGTAAATATTGATTTCATTGACTTTAAATGTAAATGCATTGTATCTCATGTCTAAAAAGTTCCTGGGGGAGAGAGGTTCAGCTGAAAGTTAAATTCATGCTCATCTTTTTTATTTTTAAAATATAAAGTGTTGAGCGGTCTGACAGCTTGTGGAAACAAACTGTTGTGGTGTGATTGTTTTGGCCTGGAGACTGGCTTGACCCTTTGTCGTCTGGTTATGTGCCCAAATTACTGAATGTTCAATGTAAATCCATCATAAAAAAAGAGTATGAGGAGTTTTAATGGGCTTTGGAGGCAGTTCCAACTATGCAGGCTGGGCTCAGACCTGCCTGAATTTGTGTGTGTGTGTGTGTGTGTGTGTGTGTGTGTGTGTGTGTGTGTGTGTGTGTGTGTGTGAGAGTTAGAGGGAGATAAAGGGAGGAACATGTGTCTGTTTGTGAATGTGGATCTTGCAGCAGTGTTTGGATGAGTGCCATAGAGTCATTGGCTAGTAGACAGCTTCCTTGGTGAAAAGAAAAGTGATGCGCCAGTCATGAGCTTGTGGTATGCACACCTGCACCTCCTCTCAGTTTCCCCTCCTCCTTATTTTGCGATCTGGCAAAGGGCAGAGGATACAGAGGGACTGCGCTCAGACCTGCCCCTGCCCAGGAGGTAAACGCACTTGTGTGTGTGTGCGCGCATGCCTGTTTGGAGATTAGGCTAGGTGCACCAGGTTGACATGGCTAGCTGGGTCCTCATTAGTGGAAGGAATTTTGATTCATTTGATTCACCATTCTGTCTTTTCTGATATAGATCCACATTAGTGCAAATCACAAAATGAACACAGTGGTCCATGTTATGCCAGTGACAGTGTGGCTACAAGTGAGTGTTTTAAGAGTGCGTCAATGAACCATTTACTCAACCGATTTGTTAAAAAAAAGTTGATGTTCACTTAAATGAGTTGTTCCTTAAATGATTCGGTCACATGTTTTGTTTAAAACTTTGATTTGAGAATCATTTGTATTATTTGGATGTGGACCATAGAATTCCTTTTTTCTTTTTTCCCCATCCCAGTAACACCAAAATGATTTGATCAGAGTTGTTTTTTGTTGTTTGTTTACTGGTCATTTCATTACACCAGTATGTGGCTACAAGTGAGTGTGTTTTTGTGTGTTAAGAGTGAGTTATTGAACAATTCACATAACCGATTCACTAGAAGCAATTTGTTGATAAATGAAAGAATGATTTGTTCACAAACAAAACACAAATAAATTAATGTTGAAGTGGTTCTTCCACTTGAGTTGCAGTGGCAGTTTATAGCTCAAGTGTTGAAAAGCACAGGACCTGGTCTTCTTGGGTTCTTTTCAAAGCTCTCCATCACTGGTCCATTTAAAGCTCAAATAGCAATACTGTGCTCTTATTGAGATGTGACCAGTGGCTTAAACGTGTTGCGAGAACTCTGTGATGAAAAACAGCAAAGCGGCTTGTGGAAAAAGACGTGGGCCATTTCCATAAAATTAGCTTAGCAAATGGAACGAAGCAGCAGCCCCTGCAGAGCGAAGACAACAGCAAGAGCTGCTGGAGAATTCACAATCCTCACTCTGCAATACATCTAACGCTGATCTCATATACGTGGCCTTTCATGGAATTAAGCACAAAATATCTTTACACTGGCACCGGATTGGATTAAATAGCATATTATACAATACCACATCTGCAAAGTGGTGCTAAATAAGGCCCCAGCCGCCACATTCCTGTATTTTTGTTGTCTATCTCAACATAAATGTTGCTATATCTGGTGATGGGAGTGTTTGAGCATTGTGGCACTCTAGTAATCACAGCACATACACTGCTACATATCTTCATTAGAGAATTAGCTGTGGGAAATTAATCCTGCTTTGTTCCTCCTCCACCCAAGACTCATTCCATGTTTTTTCTTCTTCTGTCATTTCTACTTAGGCTTCTCTCTTGCTTTGGACACACACACACACACACACACACACACACACACACACACACACACACACACACACACACACACACACACACACACACACGTCAGCTTGCTAGGATGCTAGCTTCTGTTAAGCTCTTCTTTTGTTCCCTGAAGGTGCATCAGCCGCCCAGTGGGTGTACTGACTCAAGACAGAACAAATTAAGGTCACAGCAGGCAGTGGACAGCAGAGAGAACCTGTGCTAGACCAACCTTCCCTGTCCACCTTCAACACATCATGGAATGCAGTTGAGCCCCGCCGCTAGCTTACTCTAGGGAGTCATAATCATTTAATCAAGACCCTTCACACCCCTCCATCCTCCCGCTCTCCCCGGAGGCCCAAATCGCCTATTGTTCGTATATAGAGAAATGATGAAAGGTGATGAGTGTCTTTGAACTTGAGTATGAAGAGAAAATGGGGATGTGAAGTACATGTGAGATGTGCTGCTGCAGCACTGAGGGGTATTTTTTTTGATACGGACCGGAGCCGTTAGCGAGAGAGACCGTATTACTCGTGAATGGGGTTGGCATGAGTCATACTCCTCTCTGGTGCTTGATGCTGGAGTTCTCCCACAATGCATCTATTTCGGGCTTACTTTTCTGTCACTCTCTATGTACTTAGAAGCGTAACTTCAGAACACTTACATAAGGACCTCCATGCCGTGCAAAACAAAACAATAAACTCAATTCACTCTCCCAAAATCAGAGCGGCTGAGTACTAAAATAAGAAACGCCATGGCGAATGCAGCATATTCATCAGTCAATCACATGACGCTCTTTTGCCCTATTAATATATTCAAAAATACATTAAAATGCTGAAACTTTAATACACCTCTTCTATGGAGAGTATTTTTTTTTCTAAATTAAATATATAAAACCTTTTCCCTCCCTTTAATAGATTTTTTTCCCTTTTCTTTATTATGGACTCTATACGTAATTGAACCTCATATGCTCTTTATTCTTGGGTGAATCCCAATGGCTCGCTAAACATTAACACCTTGGTAGAGGTGGACAACGTTAAGCAGACCTCCTCTCAAGGACGGTATCCAATTCTGCTTGTGTGCGCGCCTGTGTAATCCATAGCTGCAGGAAGGATGACCTTCACAGCATGGAGCCTCAAAGGCTAATGCGACAGGGAGAGAGATAGGAAAAGAAACGTCGGGTACGAATTGACATTTAGACATTTGCCTTGATCACTCAAGGGCAAAGTCGCACCACTTTAGCATGTATTTCAGCACAAAAACTTTTTTCATTTACTCTAACCTCTCTACTGTTTCATTCTGTTTCACTCGCCAAATTCAGACCCCATTATCATATGCATGTAATTGAAGGTGGGAGGTTTGTCCAGTATGATCTTGGTTAAAAGAGTACTAGCTTATCAAATATTATTTGATATTTGATGGAGAAGATGAAGAGGAAGTGCTGTGTGATGCTGATTCAGCGTTTGGCAGGTGCAGTGAACTCCTAGTGCTGTTTTATCAAATCAAATCTCATCAAAGATGCCAGCACGCACAGGTGTCATTTACCCATGTCACCAGCAGATTTGTGAAACAAAAGGGATTTTAATTTTGTAAATGTAAACAAGTGCAAACTGGGTGCCAGTAAGATGCTGTACTGGTACAGATGTACCAGAGTTGCCTCGAAGTCGTGCATCTTCAGAAGCGGAGCCATGTGCAAAGTTGTCGTGCACAATGCCACACAAAATGTGGTCTCGTGCACTCCACTAGGGCTGCAAGATTATGACAAAAATCATAATTGTCGATTATTCCTTTGAAATTGGAATTGCGATTTATTAAATACTATTATCACAATTTACATTTAATGATGTTTTAAATAGCTTTATAATAGGGGTGTAATGATACACTCGTGTCACGATTTGATATAAATCACGATATGATATATATTGTGATATTTTAAGCCAAAATAAAGTTTTTTTTTTTCCTTTTTTATTATTAAAATATTATTATTATTATTACTATTATTATTGTATTATTATAAGGACCCTCAAATATTCCCCCATTGCATCATTAAACATTATATTTAACATTATATATAGTCGTTTAATGTAGTAATGTCACTGAAACTCCGTAAACTTTAATTTTTTCCCCTCGCGTATTACTCTTTTAATGCAGGCAGCATTCTCTCCCAGTGCTCGGTATGTCCCACTCCCGCTATTAATGCACTATACAAGAATAAACCATATAAAATGCTTTGAATAATCATAGCCTACTTCTAAAACCAAATGTGATCTGGTGATTCAAATGATGCTGGCGCTTTCAATATAAGGAGTGCGCTTTAAATGATCGATGATCCATGATCAATGCAATCAGTCACAGTTCTAATCGCAAGAAAGCGTGTCAAAATGACTATTCCTAAACTGTAAATGTTTAGCTCATCAAAAAATTTAACTTTGAATTTACTCACTCTCATGTTGAATGTCCGTGTTTACTACAGTAAATTTGTTCATCATAAAGCCACCGTGTCTCTTCAGAAGACTTGGATTTGGATTGGATGCTCGATTAGTTATTTTTACGATGCCTTTATGACATTTATTGGATCTTTTAAATTTGAGAGGAATGGACTTTAAATGGAGGGACAGAAATCGCTAAAGATTTAAAAAAGAATATTTTCATTTGTTTTTAGAAGTTAAACGAAACAACATGAGGGTGAGTACATGATGACTAAGTTTACATTTCTGGGTAAATTATACCTTATACAGCAAGCTGAGCCTTGGATAAAACATGTATATCGCAAATCATATCGTTAGTTCATATAGGCTGTGTGCACGGCTTTTTAAAAATGTTGGGTGCTATTTCGCGTGCATTCGAACAGTCAGCATACTACTGTCACAACATGCTCTAACACACCTTTTAAGCATGCAGAATAATATAAGTGGATTTTTTTCATTGACAAATATCTTGTAAAATGTTCAGTAAGTAGCCTACCAGCACTCCCTATACACAGGTTATGCGTAATCGCAAATTGGAAAGCAAAAATAAAAAGTGGACATGTATTCAAAGCCAATTTCAATACCCTGCATATTGATAGTGCTCCCTGATACCCACAAAATACATACAATATAATTACCCCAACTATATAATTGTGAGAGAATGCAAAAGCATTGAAATGTATTTTCTCCCCCCATCCCAGATAGCACACATACATCTACAAGATCTCTTATAAAGAACATCTTTAAAGGAACATGCCAACTTTTTGGGACTTTAGCTTATTCACTGTATCCCCCAGAGTTAGATAAGTCCATACATAACATTTTTATCCCCGTGCGTGCCGTAACTCTGTCTGACGCACCCACCGCTAGCCTAGCTTAGCACAAAGACTAAGGTAAACGGCTCCAGCTAGCCTGCTGCTCAATAAGTGACAAAATAACGCCAACATTTTCCTATTTACATGTTGTGATGTGCATAGTTACACCGATTTTCCGTCGGTCTTAGTACATGATGTAACTCACATCACAACATGTAAATAGGAAAATGTTGGTGTTATTTTGTCACTTATTGAGCAGTAGGCTAGCTGGAGCCGTTTACCTCCAGTCTTTGTGCTAAGCTAGGCTAGCGGTGGGTGTGTCAGACAGAGTTATGGCACGCACAGAGATGAGAATGGTATGTATGAATTTATCTAACTCTGGGGGATACGGTGAATAAGCTAAAGCCCCAAAAAGTCGGCGTGTTCCTTTTAAAAAGTTAGTTTTACATGCATTCTAAATCATAAACATCTTAAAGATACTTTCTAAATGTCTATTTGACTGGAAACGTCTCATAGACGCCTTGCCGATGAGGAAACACTCTAAAAAAAATACACGTCAAATAGTCGTCTCTGCAATGTACATGAGCTATCTGGGATCTCATTTATTCCCCCATCACCATGCCTTTAAGGTCTCCATAGAAAGTAATTTCCTTTCTGAACATAGTATTCAACTTCAGGCACATAGGGCACTTACAGTGTTGTTTTTTTTGGGGGTTGGGAACTAACAAACTGAACTATGAAACTAAGCTGAAACTTTCCCATCATACAGTTGAACAAAAGACTATTAAAGGCCAGATTTATGAAACAGGGAAAATTAACGTGAGAGCGTAATTCCAAAAAAAGCGCAGACGGGAGAGGAAAGTTCTTTGTGTGAACTACTGACGATAAATTAAAGAACACAGACGCAGCCGGATCATTTCTATAATGGCCAATACAATCTACCAAGAGCAGCGCAAATTAGCATCTAGTTTAAGACATGCATTTTTGGGGCGCAAATTAATTAATGCTGCAAATACCAGTAAATTGATGAGCACAAACCTTAGTAAATCACCTTGTGTGATTAATTTAAATACTCTCCTCCCATAAATTTTGCGTTTGAAAGGGAAACTCCTACAAATGCATATGCAATAAGGTCAGCCGCAAAAATAACTGTGCCCACGCCTGTTCAGCGCTAATGTTTCACTGTGTGTCTTTAGTAAATCCTGACAGTAGTTTAACACCAAAAGGGTTTATGCTTGCTCAAGCTGTTAGTAAATCTGGCCCTAAGTTGTCTAAAAGTATTTATTTTTCCTTTAGTCATGTCTTATATTGCCTAGGCACTGCCACTGCTCCTGCCCCTGGTAAAATAGGTGTGTGACGTCCATGGTCACATGCAGCTTACAAAACCAGTGACCTCTAAAACTGCTTTTCAAATGCTCTCTCCCTGCTATTGATGTGCCATCCATTCTCTTTCTCTCCATCCAATTTCTCTCTTTTTAATTTCTTTTACAATCTATCTTTTCTCTGTCACCCCCTCTATTTTTGTCAGAAACAATCAGTGGATTTTCCAGTTGACTGCCCTGCATTGCCGCAGTCACA
This sequence comes from Paracanthobrama guichenoti, assembly GCA_018749465.1. NCBI lineage: Eukaryota > Metazoa > Chordata > Actinopteri > Cypriniformes > Gobionidae > Paracanthobrama > Paracanthobrama guichenoti. Next base: position 14,790,795 of record CM031965.1, read on the forward strand.
GACATGGAGGGAAGTATGAAGGGAAGGGGGAAACAGAGAGAGAGAGAGGGGGTGAAAATGCACACAAGAAGCGGGGACAAAAAAGGGCTGAGGGCTCTCATGATTTGAAATCCCTTTTGAAGAAGCATCATATCGGTCCCTCCTGGTGCCCCACAGTGAGCTGACAGCACTGCCGAGCTGCATTCCATTACATGCAGCCGTTCTCCCGTCTGTCTCTCTCCCCCTTGTTCCCAGCCGAATGCTGCTCAGAGCTCCGCCACCATTTCTCCCCTCCTCACCCGGCTCTTCACTTGCACTCCGGAGGAAATGCGCATCTCACATTCTGACACCATGCATGCACCGCTGTCCAGCCGACAAACTGGGGAGACCTCCAAGGTGCATTAAATTATATGTGCATGTCCTTGCTAGCGAGAGACAGGATGTAGCCTTAAATAGCAGCGGAGTGAGACAGACTAGGAAGGAGACAGATAAAGAGAAACCAAAATCAACACAGAAGACAGATAAAAGAGAAGCGAATGGAAAAATAGAAGAGAGAAATATTTATGGGTCAGTGACAAACAAGAATGTCTCAAATGATGAGCAGAAGAAATATTATTCTTCCAGTTTGGCAAGCTGGTTGGCTTCATACATTTTTGAAAACATTTGTACCTTTTTCTACAAAACATTTTAAACACTCTAAGAATGTCAAGTGGTGTATCCATCAAGTAAAACTCAAATATTTTACTTACCGTGAATACATGAGGGCGCATTAAATTGATCAAAACTTACAGTACAGACTTTTACATTGTAAGATTTCTGTTTAAAAATTATTTTTATTTATTAAAAAATTTCAGACTTTAAAAAAAAAAAACAGGTACACCACCTAGACATTTTTCAACACCACCCAAAAAAAAATCGAAAAGGAGTTATAATGGGTTGCAAGACCATTTTGAATAAGTCTCGGAGTGTGTAGTCAAAGAAACAACAACAACAAAAAATTGTTTTCTGATGCAAGACTTTTATTTTGAAAGACGTGCATGAACCCTGTTGACTCTTCTGTCCAACGCAGTTTAATGCTGCCTTCACGTGGTATCGGAATTATCGTAAATACTAGTTTCCTAGTTAAAACTATGTCCTCATGTCCATGAATGCCCACCCAAAAATGCGATGAGCTCATAATCATGACTTCAGAAGTGGGGAGTAGGAAATGTCCAATAGCATGTGAAGGCAGCATAAGTAAAGCGTGCCTGAGAAAAGCACCATATATTTGCTGATGAGATGTTGTCAGTCTATATGTCATTGTCATTATTCTAATAATATTTTCATAGCTTATTACAAAATAAAAAGTCTCACCTCAGAAAAAAAACGAACTTTCCTATCCTATCAGACATTATACTGTGCTCGCGGCATGCACTCTTCTTTTGAGCTGTATATCACTTCACTATATATGAACGTCGTACAAACCCGATTCCAAAAAAGTTGGGACACTGTACAAATTGTGAATAAAATCAGAATGCAATGATGTGGAAGTTTAAAATTTCAATATTTTATTCAGTGTAAGGGTGGATCCTCTACAGTGGTTCTGACTGCAGGGTTGCCGAATGACTAAAGAAATGTTATCAGCAAGATGATAGAAAACTGTACATTTCTCGTCTTTACCACCCACTGCAGCTTATACCAACGACGGAAATAAGCGCAGTTACAATAGCTAAACATGTGGGAGAGCGTTGCTATAATGTGACTATATTGTATTGCAATAGGTAACACTTCAAAGTCAATACCAAATCAAAACTAGTTAGCACATCATTTGTAATTGAAAGAATTTAATGACAAAATCTAGTTATGGTTACACTTAAAATAGTTACAAAATAAATGTATGAGATGATGAAAACTTATACCATTAATCGTACCTAGCATGAATGTTACCTGAAGGATAGAGAGAGAGGGGGAGAGAGAGACAAAGAAGAGAAGAGAGCAAAGAAGAGAAGAGCCAAAGAGAAGGCCCCCAAGAAGAGAGAGCCCGAGAATAAAAGAGACAGAGCAACAGTTACAATCTTCTTTTATCTATTCCTTGACCATGTGACTGAAACCCTAACGTGAGCCATTCAAACTGACCAATCAGACCAAACTTCCCCCACGGTGTTACAGGTGTGACACACATTTGGCCTACAGGCCTTCAGCATTTCTTTGTCTTTAGGAATTCCAAATGGCCCTTCTGGAGAGAGATGGGGGTTGAAAACAGTAAAGTAAATGTCTTTGTTCATTTTCAAAAATCAAATATCTTTGATTATTTTCAATTCTTTCATCAGAATACAACATAGATTACATATCAAATGTTTAAACTGAGAAAATTTATAATTTTAAGGGGAAAATAAGTTGATTTTAAATTTTCATGGCATCAACACGTCTCAAAAAAGTTGGGACAAGGCCATGTTTCCCACTGTGTGGCATCCCCTCTTCTTTTATAACAGTCTGCAAACGTCTGGGGACTGAGGAGACAAGTTGCTCAAGTTTAGGAATAGGAATGTTGTCCCATTCTTGTCTAATACAGGCTTCTAGTTGCTCAACTGTCTTAGGTCTTCTTTGTCGCATCTTCCTCTTTATGATGCGCCAAATGTTTTCTATGGGTGAAAGATCTGGACTGCAGGCTGGCCATTTCAGTACCCGGATCCTTCTTCTACGCAGCCATGATGTTGTAATTGATGCAGTATGTGGTCTGGCATTGTCATGTTGGAAAATGCAAGGTCTTCCCTGAAAGAGACGACGTCTGGATGGGAGCATATGTTGTTCTAGAACTTGGATATACCTTTCAGCATTGATGGTGCCTTTCCAGAAAGCTGCCCATGCCACACACACTCATGCAACCCCATACCATCAGAGATGCAGGCTTCTGAACTGAGCGCTGAGAACAACTTGGGTTGTCCTTGTCCTCTTTAGTCTGGATGACATAGTGTCCCAGTTTTCCAAAAAGAACTTCGAATTTTGATTCGTCTGACCACAGAACAGTTTTCCACTTTGCCACAGTCCATTTTAAATGAGCCTTGGCCCAGAGAAAACACCTGCGCTTCTGGATCATGTTTAGATATGGCTTCTTTTTTGACCTATAGAGTTTTAGCCGGCAACGGCGAATGGCCTGGTGGATTGTGTTCACTGACAATGTTTTCTGGAAGTATTCCTGAGCCCATGTTGTGATTTCCATTACAGTAGCATTCCTGTATGTGATGCAGTGCCGTCTAAGGGCCCAAAGATCATGGGCATCCAGTATGGTTTTCCGGCCTTGACCCTTACGCACAGAGATTGTTCCAGATTCTCTGAATCTTTGGATGATATTATGCACTGTAGATGATGATAACTTCAAACTCTTTGCAATTTTTCTCTGAGAAACTCCTTTCTGATATTGCTCCACTATTTTTGGCCGCAGCATAGATTCAAGAGTTTTATTTGTCACATACACAGTTATATACAGAATATACAACCGGCAGTGAAATGTAAAAATTGGGAATTGGTGATCTTCTGCCCATCTTGACTTCTGAGAGACACTGCCACTCTGAGAGGCTCTTTTTATACCCAGTCATGTTGCCAATTGACCTAATAAGTTGCTAATTGGTCCTCCAGCTGTTCCTCATATGTACATTTAACTTTTTCGGCCTCTTATTGCTACCTGTCCCAACTTTTTTGGAATGTGTAGCTCTCATGAAATCCAAAATGAGCCAATATTTGGCATGACATTTCAAAATGTCTCACTTTCAACATTTGATATGTTATCTATATTCTATTGTGAATAAAATATAAGTTTATGAGATTTGTAAATTATTGCATTCCTTTTTTATTCACAATTTGTATAGTGTCCCAACTTTTTTGGAATCGGGTTTGTAGTTACGTTTTGGTTCAAGTTCCTAAAAATTTGGGCCACGGCTTAATGACCATGGGAAAATGTGGGTTCCATGACCAGTTAAGAACCACTGATTTAGGTCATTGTATACATTTTGTATTTTTTAAAAACATTTTTTTTTAATTTAATTTAAATTACTTAATAGATCTGGAACAAAAAGTAATAAATGCCAAATCATCGAGCCTTATTCACAATGAGCTAGACAGTGAGTGGCCGAGAAAGCACTCCTTTTGTTTCTGCTTCCGTGCCTATATTTGTTTGCACCATGGATGAATCCTGAATCCTGGCATTATTCTGGATCAGCGGCCATGTTGCCCACATATGTCAGCAGTGGCCAGAGGTACACATCAATATTCATTGAATCAGAAATTCTGACTTCTCCTGTTTGTTCCACCCAGGCTGAGAAGGGAATTACTCCAAAGATATTTGTAGCAGATAAATTGGCCATTTAGACAGGTCAATTGATTGGGATGGAAGCGATGTCTAAGCAACTGTAACAGTGATAGATCTTAATGCTTAGTACAAATACACGGCCATTTAAAAGAGAGGACTGATCTTTTCATTTGTGGTGGGAAGCCATTATGCCGAGAATTACCGGGGACTTGATGGACTCCGTTGCCTGTTGTGTCTGCCCCACGCAAGACTGATCACACATACAGATCAATTTAATGGCCCACGTGATGGAATCGACAGAGCTGTGCAGCGTACAAGCGTGAGATATCAACAAATGACTTTGCCCTCAGTGTCCTTCATGGTGCAGGTGGAACACACACCAGATCAAGACCAGCGTTAAGACCCATTCTTGAGTTAATATAAGCATATGAGCGTTTCAAGGACCGCCATATTCTCACTGCCGTAAGTCTGGAGTGCTGGCTAATATCCTCTCCACTATGGAAAACATGTGGCGGCTTCCTCTTAATCCACATTGATTTCATGGCTATCTGAGTGTGGGCATAAGAGACAAAGAGGAGAGGAGGAGAAACAGTAAACATGGTCTTCTTTGCTCTGTATATTTGACACAGTTAGAAGAGCTCTTGAAGGGATAGACATGAATTGTGCATCCGAGGTGGCGAACGGAATGGAGTCTCCGTACGTCTCCCAGAGTTGCAGGCTTATCTAAATGCGTCATCTTAATGCCTGATGAGCTATGCAAAACCTTTCATCTGTAAACAGCTTTCCCCCCCAATGAAACAGAGACTAACTCCTCAAGCAACAACACCAGATGACATATGAAACATTAGGCGACTTTCAGCCCCAGAGTTCCCTTGAAGACGTTTACGGCAGTAGTCATGTGACAGCTCAGATGCCATATGTCTTTCGTGGTGGAGTGGGATTGAAACAACACTGCAGTCTTTCTCTTTCATTTCCCCTTTTGCCCTTCTTCGACAGCTCTTGGGCTATAAGGAGAAACATCAAAATCACAGAAGCGTTGAAAATGAACTTACAGGTGCACACGGACCCTCAGGGGGCAGCCCATCATTGGACATTTTCCATGTGGCTCCCTCTCTTTCTCCATCTCTCATTGTCTCCTCTGTCTCTCCTGGGTAAGCTGGAGATTGGGGTTAAAGTATACACTGTGCCACATGCTGCACGCTGACACTGTCTGCCAGTTTATCTCCAAAGCCATGGAAGGAGAAAAAAGGGGGAGGGGTATAGAAGAAAGAGAGGAGAAAAACACAGAAAAGAGTGGAGAGTTGGTTGATTTGGGATGCGCGGCACGTGAAGGCCAGATAACCATCTTTTCTGCAGCCCTCCTCCAGCGTGCTGTTTGCTCAATCATCATTTACTGCAGAGAAAAGGAGAGAGAGAGAGAGAGAGGAGGGGTGTTCAGTGATGCAGGAAGGAGGAAGTAAAGGAGTTTGAAAGAAAATAGTGAAGAGGAAAAACATTGCTCTAGATGGAAAAGCATGCTATGAACAGTACTGCAGAGATGATGCACCAACCCGTGTGTGTGTGTGTGTGTGTGTGTGTGTGTGTGTGTGTGTGAGGCGCATGTAAGCACAACAGCTATGCCACGGCTCTGAGCATTGAACATTGTTCAGTAGTGTGACTAGCTCAGATGTTTTCCAATAGTTCAGCTTTTCCCATTAACTAGCTTATCTTTCCAGCATGTAGTAATATAGCATTACAGAGGTATAAATTTTTTTTTGTAGTGTCTTTTACAGTAAACTGATGTAATCAAACACTCATTTGTGTACATTTTTAAACATTTGCAAGTATGCTTATTTTAGTGAATCGGTTTGTTTGGGTGGTTCAATGAAATTACCTAAAATGATTCGAAAAATTATTCACTGAGTCAGTTCCTGTACAGACAGTAATATATATATTATTATTATTATTATTATTATTATTATATTTAGTAATATATACAATTATACTGTAATTTTACAAAATAATTTAGTACTTATTCAAAAGCTTGTTCGTTACTCATTTACAAACCCGATTGCAAAAAAGTTGGGACACTGTACAAATTGTGAATAGAAAAGGAATGCGATAATTTACAAATCTCATAAACTTATATTTTATTCACAATAGAATATAGATAACATATCAAATGTTGAAAGTGAGACATTTTGAAATGTCATGCCAAATATTGGCTCATTTTGGATTTCATGAGAGCTACACATTCCAAAAAAGTTGGGACAGGTAGCAATAAGAGGCCTGGGCAGCTGGAGGACCAATTTGCAACTTATTAGGTCAATTGGCAACATGATTGGGTATAAAAAGAGCCTCTCAGAGTGGCAGTGTCTCTCAGAAGTTAAGATGGGCAGAGGATCACCAATTCCCCCAATGCTGCGGCCAAAAATAGTGCAGCAATATCAGAAAGGAGTTTCTCAGAGAAAAATTGCAAAGAGTTTGAAGTTATCATCATCTACAGTGCATAATATCATCCAAAGATTCAGAGAATCTGGAACAATCTCTGTGCGTAAGGGTCAAGGCCGGAAAACCATACTGGATGCCCGTGATCTTCGGGCCCTTAGACGGCACTGCATCACATACAGGAATGCTACTGTTATGGAAAATCACAACATGGGCTCAGGAATACTTCCAGAAAACATTGTCGGTGAACACAATCCACCGTGCCATTCGCCATTGCCGTCTAAAACTCTACAGGTCAAAAAAGAAGCCATATCTAAACATGATCCAGAAGCGCAGGCGTTTTCTCTGGGCCAAGGCTCATTTAAAATGGACTGTGGCAAAGTGGAAAACTGTTCTGTAGTCAGACGAATCAAAATTTGAAGTTCTTTTTGGAAAACTGGGACGCCATGTCATCCGGACTAAAGAGGACAAGGACAACCCAAGTTGTTCTCAGCGCTCAGTTCAGAAGCCTGCATCTCTGATGGTATGGGGTTGCATGAGTGCTTGGGGCATGGGCAGCTTACACATCTGGAAAGGCACCATCAATGCTGAAAGGTATATCCAAGTTCTAGAACAACATATGCTCCCATCCAGACGTCGTCTCTTTGAGGGAAGACCTTGTATTTTCCAACATGACAATGCCAGACCACATACTGCATCAATTACAACATCATGACTGTAGAAGAAGGATCCGGGTACTGAAATGGCCAGCCTGCAGTCCAGATCTTTCACCCATAGAAAACATTTGGCGCATCATAAAGAGGAAGATGCGACAAAGAAGACCTAAGACAGTTGAGCAACTAGAAGCCTGTATTAGACAAGAATGGGACAACATTCCTATTCCTAAACTTGAGCAACTTGTCTCCTCAGTCCCCAGACGTTTGCAGACTGTTATAAAAGAAGAGGGGATGCCACACAGTGGGAAACATGGCCTTGTCCCAACTTTTTTGAGATGTGTTGATGTCTTGAAATTTAAAATCAACTTATTTTTCCCTTAAAATGATACATTTTCTTAGTTTAAACATTTGATATGTAATCTATGTTGTATTCTGAATAAAATATTGAAATTTGAAACTTCCACATCATTGCATTCTGTTTTTATTCACAATTTGTACAGTGTCCCAACTTTTTTAGAATCGGGTTTGTATTTGTTGAATTATTCTGGGTTTGTTTAATTTTGTTAGTCTTTAAATAACATCCTTTGATCCAGATGTTTTTGTGGGAATTAAATTAATCGTATAAACTACTGGGGTCAGAATGATTAGAAATTAGATTTTAAAATAAAATAAACACTTTATTTTACAGTGTCCTTGTTACATATGTTACATTATCCATAATTAAACTAACTAATAATTAATGCAACTAACCCTCAACCAAACCCTAATCCTACCCTAACCCTATGTAGTTTATTATTTGTCAGTGCTTAAATATATAATTACACTGTAACAATGACACCTTAAAATAAAGTGTAACCATAAATTCAAATAGAAAGCAGTTATTTTAAATCGTGATAATATTTCAAAATTTTGCTGTTTATAATGTATTTTTGATCAAATAAATGAAGTCTTGGTGAGCATAAGAGACTTTTCAAAAACATCAAAAAATCTTACCGACCCCAAACTATTTAGCATTAGTGTATTCTATAATTATCATATATCTTATTTATATTCAGTAGTTATGTTTTTTTATAATATTGTTCTTCCCTAAAATAACTTTTTTAAAACTCAAATATTTTGATTCTTTTTCTTAGTTTTTGTTGTTTATTTTTCAGAAGAGTTGCTTGACTGTTGTTGAACTTTGAAGCTTGTCAAGCTTCAAGCTCTTCAAACTTTAAAGAGGCGTCATGAACACTTGTATGTTGCGCTCTGTTGGGTTCAGTGTCTGCAGTTGTGCAGATTCCTCCTCTCCTGGCTCACGCCACACGTAACCTTTCTGCTGTTCGCTTAGCCTTTCTGTTCTACCGCCCACCTGAGAGTGCGTGAGTGAGTGTGTGTGTGTGTGTGTGTGTGTGTGTGTGTGTGTGTGTGTGTGTGTGTGTGCAGAGGATTCTTGCGCAGTGTTGTCTAAAACACAGTCTAACAGTGCACAAAACACAGCTCTCATCCCAGAAGACTCTTCCTGGTGGAGACGATTGAAAAGAAGATGTACCGCCCCCCTCCATACTCACTCACACTAGCTCCAGAAAATTCCAAATCTCTCATCCCCTGCTTCCTCTGTGAGCTCCTCCAAACTGTGAGTGAGTGTGTGTCTCTAGTGCAATTACTCAGATGATATCAGCTGTCAGTCAGCAACTCAAAGATGAAGCTGGGCTCTTTTACATGATAATGGGATGCCACATTCAATCAGGCCTTTGTGTGGCAGAGAGGGGGCAGTTGACTCATTAAAAAATGCAACACAATAACAATGAAAGAAGCAGCATCAGCAAACTTACACTTTTACACCGCGTAGAGCTCTCTCTCTCACCTTCTGTTTCTCCTTTTTCTGCAAAACTAGTGCAGGGTTGCGAGGAGGAAATAAGATAGTGGTGGAGAGGAGAAGAAGAAACAAAACGGTGTAAAAGAAGAGAGGAGGAAACCATATAGCAAAATAAGAGGAGAGGAGAAAACTGCTAAAAAGATTGAAGCAAAACTAAAAAGAAGTGGAGACAAGGAAACAAAACTAACAAGGAAATTATATGAGGAAAGAAAACTGTAAAACAGGAGGAGGAAATGACTTAAAAGGAGAGGAGGATGCAAAACTGTAAAGAGGGGAGAAGAAGAGCAAAACTAAAAAGAAGAGGAGAGAAGAGGAGGAAGCAAAACTAAAAAGGAGAGGAGCAAACGGCTAAAAAGGAGAGGAGGAAGCAAAACTGTAAAAAGAAGAGGAGAGGAGCGAGGAGAGAAAGAAACAACTGCAAAAAGTAGAGGACGAAGCAAAACTGTAAAAAGGAACGGTGTGTGTGTGACTGAAAGGAGACATGAGAATCCATACATGCAGTCCATACTCAAGGTTAAATGGGGATTAGATCCTCCTGGAGCTGTGGATGTGTTTTCTAGGTCTTTACAAGTAGCCTAAGGATGACTTATTAATAGCTGGTTCTCACTGTTCAGTGTCAGATGAATGTTAAATGAACGCTCTTCCTTCTGAGAATCGAACTATTCTGCAGTCAGTTATATTAGGTGACAGTATTCAGGGAGAGCGATGTGGAAGTGTGAGATTCATAGAAGCAGGTCAGGATTCCCCTCTCTCTGTCTTCCTCTGTCTTTTCTTTCACACGCCGCCTTTGGGACCTTTGCGTTCAAAGAGAATATGTTTTCAGACTAACCCAGTTCCCTGCTTGTTTTGTTTTTCTTATGCTCTCTTTCACTCTTCTCTGTATTTTTCAGTGTCTGCTTTCAGTTTTAAAGGATTAGTTTGCCAAAAGATGAAAACATTTATTCGCCTTCATGTTGTTACAACCTGTATGACTTTATTTGTTCAGCGGATCACACAAGGAGAAATTCAGAATAATATAAAGGACCTGGTCACTCTTTTAGAGCATTCATGCTTCAAAAAAATTACCCAAATGAACCATCATAAATCCTAAAAATAGTCCATGTGCTGAAAAATCTTTCCCATTAGTGAGAAAATAAATGCCTCAGTTGTGAGTTGAACTCAACATCAGTCAGATTTGTGAATGAATCATTTAGGCCGGTTTTGTGAACCACATCAAAAAATACATTAAAAAGGCTTGAATTAACTAAATGGATATCACTAGTTTTCTCATGAACTCTTGTGACATTTTTAGCACATAACTTGCTCTGTTTCTTACACAAAGCTATTGTTAGAAGAATGTAGAACCACTTTATATGGAAGCTTGTTTCCCCTCAGAAATGGACATTATAACTCTTGTAATTTGGTAGTTATCTCACAATTCTGTGAAAAGAAGTCAGAATTGCGAGATGTAAACGCACAATTGTGAGATTAAAATTTGCAATAATCTTTTAAAATGTTTTATTCTGTGGTGGAAACAAGCTTCCGTAACTTTATGACGACTTTATGGTGCTTTATTTTATGGTCATTCTAGTTTGCAGCCCCTTTTCCCAAAATATTTCTAGGTAACACTTTAGAATAATGGTCCGTCATTAATAGGTTATTATGCAGGACAAATGATAAGTACTTTTTAAGATTTAAATTTGAGATTAAAATGTATTTTGAATCTGTTGATTTCTTTAAAAACTTAAAATCTATGAGAACAGTGGATGTGTGTAAGGACTTGGCACTTAATCTGGACTAAAAGACTGAAGGACCTTGGCATATCATTGTATTATTATGGTATGACAATGATAACAATGTTGTTACTGTTCTATCATGCATTTAATTAAAAAGAAAAAAAGAGAAGTACTACATTAACACTTCAGCTGCTATTAACTAATATGGAAACAACATTAACTAATCAGTAAGTAATATCAAATGTAGGACTAAGATAACTCCTTATTAGGTAATCAACAATTACTGAATGAGATTGGCATCATTAAGAACTAATAACTAACTATGACAAATGATAAAGATTTACTAATGAATTACTAATCATAACATTAACATGTCTGAGATTTCTTTTTACTCTCAACGTGGTCATAAAATGCATCACAAATTATTTAAGTGTTACCTAGTCTATTCAAGAACTACTAGTGATCTGGACCATTATTTTAAAGGGGTCCTATTATGCCCCTTTTACAAGATGTAAAAGAAATCTCTGATATCCCCAGAATGTGTATGTGAAGTTTTAGCTCAAAACTTTTAGCCCCACAGATTTTTTATTTTATTAAAAACTATAATATATAAATCACTTTTTGAGGGGAAGCAAAAACGCACCCTTTATAATGCATCCCTCTAACTGTCCCTTTAGATGCAAATGAGCTGGTGCTCCCGGCCCCCCCTTTTTTTTAGAAAAGAGTGCTGAGCTTCAAAAGCTCATTTTAGCAGCTCTGATTACCTCACACAGACACGCACTGAAAATGTTCAGCCTTTTATATTTAAACCGGAGTCGGACAATGATGGAAAGACTCACAAAGTGACAACATGTGGAATGCAACAGGACATTTCTGAATGGTTAGTTGATGAATTTATGTAGCTGATGTGGAGTTAACGATCTTCACATCATCGATTAGCATATTCTGTCATGATAATCTTAAAAACTATTGGGAGCTGTTGTAAAATGCCTTCAGAGCCAGAGAATATATGCTCCATGAAGACAGAATAGGTATAGTTTAGTTTAATTACGGTTATAACATATGTTGTCATCTTGATTTCATGACATGCTATTGCATTTGTGTTACGTACTGTATTGTAATAAATGTGAAAAGACGGATGCGACAGCTTGAGCAGACTCCGAAATGTGCTACAACAACTATTCCTCTTCTCTAAAACAGCCTAACATGGCCTCACCCCCTTTGTTGCGTGTTCCCGGGGCAGGGTTTATGTCAATTTTAGGGTTTGTGATGTCACAAATCCAGGAAGAAGCTTGTTGTAGTCCTTAAAAAGCCCGTGAAAATATGTTTTTCACTTTAACATAATGGTCCAGATCACAAGTAGTGATTAGGTAATACTTGAGTAATTAGTGATGCATTTTATGACTATATGACTGTCTCAGACACACAAATAAACACTGTTCTTTTGATTCTTCTATTCATCAAAGAAGCTCAAAAATATATATTATGGTTTCTACAAAAATATGTTTTCGACTTTGATAATAATAAGAAATGCTGCTGAAAATGGCTGCTGAAAATAATTTTTCGCTGTGACGTTTGTGTGATTAAGAAATAAAGGATCTCTTTGACTTGGAACAGTAAACAGCCACCTAGCAGTTAAGGACAATGTTAAGGGCAGTCAGACTCCTGAGAACATACACTAATAAAGTCACATTCAAAGAGCGCAGAGCACTTAAAGAGATTGGACTGATGGCGTTAATGGTACATGGATGGAGCGCTAGATACACTCGTTTATCATGCCACTAAAAACACAAAACCACTCCACAGATATGAACCTTCCTGTGCTCTGCAAACCCTCCTCCATTATTCATGTCCTGTGACGTACCAAAACCCATTCTGCAGTTTTTCTTTTTAAAGAAACAGTGGCTTACGTGGAGGCCTCCGGGAACTACTAATAAAATGGCCAGTGGTGGATCATCTTACCCATGTTCCTCCCTCTTATCTGTGCAGGAATCTCCCAGCCTTCTTTCTCCACTCCCCCCGTAGATGAATTTGGCCTAATCCAGCCATTTGTGCTGAGTGATAGAATTTCATACCTGAGGGCAGGAGGCTTTGAGAACAAGGGTAAGATAGACAGGACGGCCATTGTTTTACCTGGGCGTGCACCCCAGACTTTTAATAAGGGGTGGGGGAAGGGGGTTGGGTTGAGGAAGGTTATAGATGGATTGAGAGAGGATAGATGGGAAACTGCTGCAGGGGAAGTTGAAGCAGGTGGAGAAAGGGAATAAAACAAGGGAGTGGCCACGTTCCACAGCATTCGGTCAAAGCTGCAGTGCTCTACAAATAAAACGGTTATTGCACTTTCAGGGCACAGGGCCAGTTTAAAGATAACCGCATTATTCAGAGGGTCAGAGCAAAGACTCTTGAGACTGATTAAGGATCAAATGGTTGAACTCAGAAGTAACAGGGCAGCGTGTCGGTATGCTAGTCGTTTCTATAATTGCCAATGAGGATATGGATAAAAGGTGCATTAGATCGTTAGCTGCCTCCCCCCAACCCCCATCTCTCTTTCTCTCTAGCTTACATCCCCTTTTCAAAATCACCCAGAGCACTTCACGCCATCTTACCATCCATCAAAGACTCCGGTTTGCCCTACAGCCAGGAACATTCTCTTAGATTACAGATGGATAAGAACGGATCATCTTGCCAGTCAAGCTGGCACTCAGCCAAACATGGGCGATTTATAACAATAGGAAAAAAATTATAGAAACACGAGGAAGAATAAAGGGGGTATAAAAAGTGGAGAGGAATGGGGTGAGAGATTAATGAAAGCTAATGTAAAGTGAATCAGCCATGTCCTTATAGGATATCTGTCAGTGCCACAGCACTTTAACATTTTGTGCCTGATAGGAATGCATTTGAGTGCATTTGTTACATGCACTCTCACACACATGCATATTTTTGTCTTGTGCAGCAGCATGTACAGTATGTGATCTTTTCTTATTAGTGAATACCCTTTTGTTTGGCTGGTCTCTCGGCGCTTCTGTCTGTTTAGCTGTTTGTGTTCCTGTAGTAATAAGCAGGTTTCTTTTGTATGTACTGACCTCAATACATCTATTTGTTTTTCTAAGCTAAGCAATCATTCCCTTGATGAAAACATCTGAGTTACCAGATGAGTTACCCACAGTAGTACGCAATAATATGCCACAATAGCCACGATGAACGCATTTGGTGAATGAATCATCATGAGTCAGATGTATTTAATGTGTTAGATTAATGTTAAAATTAGACCTGTTAATTATTGTTAATTTAGAATATTTTAAAATATATTATACATACATTTATATATGTTTTCTTAATGTTTTAAATATTGTTAAATATTTAATAGTTGTAATATTAGTATAATAATAATAGTTGTAAACAAAAGTCAGTTGTTGATTTTATACTTATATTATTTTAGAATATTTTACAACATTTTACATCATTTCTAATATTTAAGTAATATAATATTTTTTATGAAATTATGAATTTACTTTTTATGAAAATAACAAGTTAATTTATTTTATACCAATTTTATTCTTATGTTAATTATAAAATAATACATTTATAATAAATATTTTTAATACTTTACATAATTTTGTTCACAGTTTTATATATATATATATATATATATATATATATATATATATATATATATATATATATTTTTTTTTTTTTTTTAAACACCAAATATTTTCTGTAAGATCCTTATAGAAAAAGCTATCAAACTTGTGTGTTTTAAACTGTGCCTGAGCAAATGTGTCATTTGCAAATAACTTTTTAACTTTTTTGTTTTGTTCATTCATTTTCACTCTTTCTTATGAGCAACCTTAGTTTTGCTTGATGGCGGTCGATGGCCAATATTCTAGCCAGCTTCAAGCGGTTCCTGTCTGGACTTGATGAGGAAACATGTCTTGAGTGGCAGAACCCATCTCCCACGAGCCGTCCTGCTGTAGGGAGGAACCACCCTTGGGCCCCACACTGGAGCCAAGACCAGATTTATCAGAGGATTAGGGTGTGAATCTGCTTCTGTGTCTGGAACACGTGCACGGAGCCCTGTGCCGTGAGGGGGAGGTATAACACGGGGGCCGCTGACAGGGGGGAGATGAAGACAGAAAGTACCTGTGAACTTCTCTCCAACTTTAATCAGTTTCAGAGCGGAGCAAAGGTACTCTCAGCACGACTGCATCTGGCCTGTAACTCTACAGACAGACTCAGCACTTTTCCATGAGAGACAGACGGGTAATTAAAGCCTCGCAGCCTTGATTCACCTGCTTATAAGATCAAAGCATGGTCCATTCTGGGGCTTTTCGTCTTTGGCCGTCTATGATCTCACTGGGGTGTCATTACACACGTGTTGTCTGTCATTACTTCACCCTAATTTAGCCACTGGAAACCTTCCTGACTGAAAGTAGGCTATGTGTGCGGCTATATCTGTTTGTTTGTGTGAGTACTGAGGAAAATTACATGATAGTTATGAGACAGCAGTGTTGAGGATGTCAATAACATACATTTTAACAGTAGCTCAGATTTTTCCAAAATAGTGTGCTTCACACAAGCTCCTTTTTCGAATAGCAGTGTTAGTGTGATGCAATCTCTGTTTTGTCGCATTGTTTTGCGTACACAGATTTGTCTTGATTTATGAGGCAATAATCAAGCACACTTTCTCTTCTTCATAATATTCATATGTAGAAGTTTAGTTCATTTGGATGGTTCAGTTAAACTGTAACCCACAAAAACAATCGATTCATTTGGGTCACTGCATTTTAGTATATATTTTAAAATTTAATTTGTTCCTGCATGGCAAAGCTGAATTTTTAGCATCATTGCTCCAGTCTTCACTGTCACATGATCCTGCAAAAATCATTATAATATTTGATGCTTTAGAAACATTATTATCAATGTTGAAAACAGTGATGTTTAATATTTTTTGTGGAAATTAAAAGTTTTTCAGGATTTTTTTGATTAATAAAAAGTACAGCATTAATTTTTGTAGCTGTCAATCCAGTGGCGGCGTTTCACAAAAACCTAGGGTATGGCATGAGTCCTTCTACAGCAACATTCCCAAATAATCACATTAGCCTATATCTAAACAAAATGCGGACAAAAAACACTAAAAGAACTTATCAAAAGACTTAACAATTAAAAAAAAAAAATCAATACAAATACTGAAACAGCCCTAACTGTGACCTAACCAAACGTGATCTTTTCATGTTAATCAGAGTTTTTTGTACTAACCAGACACATTTATTTCTGCGGCGTTGTGGCTTGAACAACATACAAAGTAACATTATTAAACAAGTACGAATTATTTACAGTGGTAATAGTGTAGGGGAAAGGCAAGTTTTGGCGCAAATCGACCGGAAGTTCGAATCCACCTTTTGCCAAACTCGCTCTGCTCACTTTTCTCATCACATATCAGATCAGAAAGGCATGTATTTTCAATAAAAATGAAGAATATATTTGTAAAGTGGAAATAAAGCGTCTAACGTGTGTTTAATAATAAAGTGAACAGACGTGCTGAAATTAGAGATGGTAAAAGTGAGTGGGTCCAATATCATTGGTCTTAAAAAGTGGGTGGGTCTTGTCCCACCCACATACAATGGTTCCGACGCCCATGTGTCAACTCAAGGTGAACAAACAAGTGTATTCTATGGTCGATTCTGGTTTCCTGCTGAAAATCTTGCTGCATTGCGTCTCTAATCGCGTCTGGTTAGGACACGGAGTTAGGCTGTTTAATTTTGCTTTTCAAAGCTGCAACAGAACTAACTAGCAGCAATGAGCTGTTTATTTCCCCTGCTTACCCTGGCATTCAGATACGGCAACTGCTATACGTAAACGCCGCCCCTGTGTCAATCGAATGCATTCAATGCATTAAACTTTTGTTTGATAACTTTTGAATGGTAGTATACCATTATATGAATTAGTATGTTTCCCGTTTTTATAGTTGCTGCATGTCACCAGAACTGAATGAATTATCTGATATTTAAAAAGATACTAGCCTAAATGTTTAGCTACTCTTTATTGGTAGCTTGTAGCTAACAGGTATTTTGGAGACTAATAGTCAAGCTACCATTGTTTTTGTGTTAGCTTAAACTGTACTAACTGCTGTACTACAAAACTGTACTTCAAAACTTTGTAAACTGTTAGCTATTTAAAACTAACAAACTAGTACAAGTAGTAGCTATTGAAGTACCTTCATTAATAATGGGTACGGCTAGTGTTTTTCTGCGATGTCACATGCAAACTTGACTCTGGTTTTGAGAAGTGAGGAGAGCTGCACTGCTTGGTTTGCAAGTCTAGTTTGTCCGTGTCAATTTAAAGAAGTGCTTAAATCAGATGGATCCCTGTTCAACACAAGCTCATTTAACACCCGCTTTCATTTAATCTAATTTAGAGTCTGTGGCTGGATTTGAACCGATATGGTGACCTCCTAAATATGTGCACACACTGTAACCCAATATATAATTCAGGTTGGAGTAAATCAACGTAAAATACTGAAATTATAGCACCCGTAAATATCATTTGGGCCATTATGACAGTGCAGTTCCCATAGGCGTATAATTTGTGGTGACAAATCACAGGTCTGACAGTACACACATTCTTTATCTGTTTTCTTCTCTTTTACTGTCTCTCTTCCTCACATAAAAACAATTTGTTTAGCTGCTTCACACTTTTCTCCCGTAACCTTTTTTCTGTTTCTCTTAGTATTCAGTCAAGATAGAGTACCGCGTAGTGGAAGTGCATTGCCGTGAATGTGTGTTTATGTATGTTTGTGTAGATATGATGTGTGGGATTAATGTCAGACGTGCTGGGGCTCATACCAGCCTCCCGCTGTAGCGTCTTGGAGGCTTATCACAGTCAATCATCTCTTTGTTCACCTCACTCAGCACACACACACACACACACGGACCGCAGAAGTGGCTCATATTCATATAGCACGGCATGATGGTCAGGATCCGAGGCTTCAAAGTGCTGAGCACATGCAGTTAGTGATGCAGTTGGGAAGTTTTTATCTCCCTGCAAAACTTCTGAATCTCTTTGGGAGGGGTTGATACTGCAGGGCCTAAAGATAGAGAAGGGTAGGCTAATTGATTAAGAGCTGTGAAATAAGGATAAAAGGGATTTATATCCTGTTTGATATCTGTGGAAGGGTCAGCAAGCAAGGTCACAGTAGCACCTCCTTGTGGCCAAATATAGCATGTGACGCAGCCAGACGATTCTGGTGACAGCGGAGATGTTCTGCTTGAATCAGTCCTGCTTTTAACATGGGTCATTTAAAGGGCTGAGACAGTCATACACTCATAGGTTATGTTTGGAATGGCATTCTACCATACTGCTCATACTATTTCTGTGGTATGCAGCATGTACGTATATTGTGCACAGAATGTGAATTTCTGTACATTGCCATTCAAAGGTTTGGGGTCAATACGATTTTTTATCAATATTAAGCAGCACAACTGTTTTCACGGCATTGAAACTGAGTATTATTAACATTGATAATAATAATAATAAATTATTCTTTAGCATCAAATCAGCATATAATATAATGATTTCGAAGGATCAAATGACACTGAAGACTGGAGTAATGGCTGTACATTGTAATATTTCACATAATACTATTTTTACTGTATGTTTAATGTAATAAATGATCATAAGAGACTTATTTGAAAAAAAAAAAAAAAAAAAAAAACTAATGACCACAAACTTTGTATAAACCCCCAGATGACCAACTACATTTGCAAAAATGTGCAGAACATTAAAAAAATCATACTGCAAAAAACATTATATTCCACAATGCATTGCATATCATATCCCACAATGCAACTTGACTTTCCATCAACTTGGTAATTTATTGATAAAATCATCTATTATCTATTGTTCATTTAATTGAAAATTGCAGGTTTAGTACTGTATGTAATGTTTAAATTTTAATGTTTTACTTTCCATTAATATTCCATTCCAGACCCAGCCAATGATCTTGTAGTCTTGTCTTGCTCATTATTTCTTCTCATTGCTTTGCTTATACTTTATACATTGGACTGTACATTTAAAACATGCCCTACTGTAAATTGTTTCACACACTACATTTTAACAACTTTAACACAATTTTAGGCAATGACAGTCTATACAGCATGGTATGCAGTAAAATAGCTAATATTCATCTCTACACATGTTTTTGTACAACCTTGACTTGTTCATTGTTTGACTTGCTCATTGTTTTTATCTTATGCTGGACTATTACTAGACGTTAAGCAACTGATGTTATATGCAGTTTCATATGCTATTTTTAACAAATAGTAGGCAAAATACAGTATGTACTTCACAGTACGCAATAAACAGTACACTAGCATTCCATTCCGAACACAGCCAGTGATCTTGTACAGTCTTGTCTCATTCCTTTGCTTATGCTTTATACATTGGACTGTATAAGGGTCACTGACGTGACGCCTACATTTTCTGTCCGATAGCATTTTTTTTCAGTTAAAAACTGGTTTAAATGCTTACACAGCCATAGGAATCACTGATACAGAGTGCTTAAGTCAATGGTTTTAAAACATTTTTATCAGTTTCATGCAATTTACTAGAAAAATAAGTCTGTTAACTACATTTAAGAAGGCAACTCTGAAATTAAAAAACAAAAATGTAAGATCATCTTTTGCAAAAACTCAAAAGAAATGCTAATACTTTGCTTATAAACACTTTAATTACAGAGAACTTGTCAAAAAATGTTAAGCATGTTAAGGAAATAAATTCATTTTAAGATAAATCACGGTCACACACTGCCAATTCATCTAGATGAAAAAACAGTAAAATCACTTAATTTGAAATTTTAATATGAATTTATGTGTACACAACATTCTTAATGTTTGAACAATTGCAATAGATATGGCCAGTTGAAAGTCCTTATACGTCATTGACTCATAAATAAAACATTTAGCGTTATGTTTCACATGATATTTTAAGCAAATAGTAGGCAGTATACTATATTCTGCTCAGTATACTATAAGCAGTATGCTAATATTCCATTCCAGACAATATCATTGGCTTTCATTAATTTCTTATTCTTTAGACACTGGACTCTAAAACTGCTGTCATCAGTTTTTGGTAAGCTTTATGCATATGTTTCTTCTCCATATTTGTTGACACACTTGAGTTTAGGCTGAAGGAAGCCAGGCGAAGTGCAGAAGTGTTGTGAAGTGTGTTCATTCTAATTAAATGAGAATGTTAATGAGTAGCTCTCTCCACAGACCTCGAGCCACTTTCATGTGCGGAGTCTGAGTGAAGAAATCGAGCCAGTGGGTTAGAGAAGCAGCTGGTAACCCAGGCGCTCACTGGATTAAGGGCAGATTAAATGTTTAAAAGAAAATAAATGTTTAAAAAATTAACAGTTCCAGCTATAAAATCTGACTGAATAAGCAACTTTTGTTGAAATGGTCAAGATATAAACCAGGCAACCGGCAGATATGTTTTTTTAATTCGTCACAAGCTGTTTCTTTCCACCTATTTGTATTTGTATGAGCTTTCCTGTAGCTCAAACAATAAGAGCGTGGCGCTAGTAGCGCCAAGGTCATGGGTTCGATTCCCAGGGAAAGCAAGAACTGACAAAAAATTGAAAAATGTGTACTTTGAATACAATTCAAGTCGCTTTGGATAAATGAGTAAATGTAAATGTGAACTTTGGAATATTGCATAAATAACACTGGAAGCTAGGATGCACATAAATTCTAAAAAAATACACATAGAAAAACTCAACTGAGGCGAATAATATTTTTATCCGATAAGAAGATATATGCATAAACTACGATGCAAACAGAATAAATCCCCTGAAGTGCAACAAAAAACCCTCAACAGAGGATGTGATTGGATAATTATATTAACCAGTGGATCAATTTCATTGATCATTCTGAATGCCTGAGCCAAAGTCTGTCATTGACGTCATCAAAATGACCTCCCAGAACTGCCTCGCACGACTGCATTCCCAAACACCAGGCATCCGTCTCCGAAAAGCAAGACAACGTGACATGATGTATGAAAAAAGAGTCACAGTGGCTTCCCCAATTGCAGTAACCATTTTTATTGCAGATATTTTGTTCTAATTTCCCAGGAAGTGATAACTGCTCTCGTGAACAATTGGGATATAAACTCTGCTTAATTAGCAAATTTTAATTTTGCGTGAAAGTTCACAGCTTTGGATTGAAACATAGCTACAGTCTTGACTGATTAGGCTTATGATGCATCATATACTTAGCAGATGGATATTATTGAGTCAGTTACAAAATTGCTGTTGTTACTTCTTTATACATTAAAAGCACACTGTAAGAAATGATTATTCTAAAGTAACACTTCAGAATAATGGTCCGTCATTAATAAGTGACTATGCAGGAAGTAATGCAGGACTAATGAGTAGTACTAACACTTCAGCTACTACCATTAACTAATATAGAAACAAGCTTAACTAATCAGTAAGTAATATTGAATTTAGGACTAAGATTCTCCTTATTAGAAGTTCCTTATTAGGTAATCAATAATTACTGAAGGAGATTGGTATCACTAAGAACTAATAGGTAACTATAGATAAAGATTTACTAATTAATTACTAATAACAAATGATAAAGATTTACTAATTAATTACTAATAGATTTAATTCAATGCGTCACTGTGTTGTTTCTTCTATTTGTGAAATTTACTAGCGAAATTTCTACACATTTTATTTCAGTGCAATAAGCTGTTAGTTACCATGTGTTACATTGATTTAGCTTCATAAGATTGTGTTTGTGTCTTCTATTCTGAGGTTGGTTTTTCACGGTGGATTGCGTTGGCGGTCAGATGAGGGGCAGGCTGTCTTTCCCTGCCGTCCTGAGACAGGACTGGAATAGCGAGCAGCGATATGCTGCCGTCACAGTAATTGGACCTAAATTGGTTAAATGAATGAGCCATTTCTGCTGCCTTGGTCACAGCTGAGGACAGGACTGACATAGGCCCTGGTCCCCGACCGGACGGGTCTGTCAGCATACAGATGAATGAAAAGAAAGAAATTATTATTTTTTTCGATCAGCAAAAGTGATGAGTTCTGATGATTTTCAGTGGGAGTACTGATTTGATTGTTTTCCTTCTAATTTACAACTGTAGACAGTTGAAGACAAACCTTGACCTTATCACCGGATCTTGTCTAGCCTTCTTAGATTTCAGCTAATTAAATCTCTCCTCGGCACAAAAATGCACAGGCGTCAGCAGTGCACGATTAAACTGTCACTGGCAATATTAACAAAATTCACTGCACATACCTATTCTCCAACAAATGTAAATGTAACACAAAACTGTGTCTAAAAAGCTGCTGAGACACACAATCATGATTTGCAAACACACTGTGCCGTTCTGTCGCGGCATGCTTTAATTAAAACATCTGAGATTCAAAAGCAAAATAATGAAGACGTACAAACAGTTTTTGTCCCATGCTGAGTACCTCCTCTAATATACTCTAACTGTTCCTACTTACAGCTTTCATTTGATGGTTGAAGGAGATGGCACCTGTCTGCTGTAATACAAGCAATAAATACACAGAACATTCAGTTCTGGAATATGCAGTGCAGATCTGTGACTTTTTATACATAATAAAAATGTCAACTGGATCATGTTTTTTTTTGTTTTTTTTTTTTTTTTTTTGTCTGTGCCACCAGTGGAACCAAATAGCATTGTAAATGAATAATAGACCATTTCCAAATGCTGTTTTGTGCCCTTGAAGAGGATGTTATTCATGATTTTGTTCTGTTTTTGAAGTTTACATACAATGGTCACTTTGCGGAATTATTTTGCCTTTGAGATCATGTGATGAGTGTGAAACCTGAGGTCTACTTTTAGTTAGTTACTCATCAGCACTGAATGCCGCCAATCTAAAGCTCATCAGGATGGCCATGATTAAAGTACACAGAGCTGGTGAGAAAGAGCAGTGGATTCAGAGGGGACTAAACATCGCTCCGCATCTCTCATCTCATTAATCTGCATTTGCTCCAATCTCACTCTTCTCTGGATCATCTGCACGACAGGTGCTCAGTGAGGGGCTCTGAGGGACCCTGGCTTTCACTCCTCCCTTTGCTTGCTTGCTCTCTTTCTCTCTCTCACTCAGTCTAATTTGTTCAGGACCACTGCTGCTTGCCAGGGGACATCTGTGTTCATCCAAAGCCACCCATCCTTTCATCCCTTTCTTTTACCCTTTCTCTCATTTCTTGCTGTTGCATTCATTAAATCCCTCCTTCACTCATGTTCCACTTGTTTTACCTGAACGTACAGAAGGGAACAGTGAAGAGAAGAAGAGAGAAATTAAGTATATAGCATTTTCCGGGAACAGGGTACAAAATAGATATTTTAATCAAGTAATGTTTCCATGTTTTGTTTTCTAGTTTATATGAGGTTACTTTTTCTTAAAAGAGTTTAATTTAAAATTTAATAATAATAATTTATTGTTGTTGTTAGCTTAATTTGGGTTAAATCTGCAACTTTTTGTCAATATGCATAAATATAATAAATTGTCAATATTCATTTTTTTACCAAATTAAATTCATTATTATTATTATTATTATTATTAGCTTAATTTGGGTTTGCAACCCTTTTGACATGATTGGCATGTTTATAGGAATAATAATTAAAAAAATTCAACAAATTGGGTAAATGTCTTAATACAATTGAATGTAAAATGCATATAAAAACAATCCATGCATGTTATTATTGTTGTTGTTATTATTATTATTATTATTTTTACTTGTTTCTCATTATGCTCTATCACTAAAAAGTAATTCAGGGGACCTGATACCACAATTTTTACCTTTT
Organism: Paracanthobrama guichenoti; assembly: GCA_018749465.1. Classification (NCBI taxonomy): domain Eukaryota; kingdom Metazoa; phylum Chordata; class Actinopteri; order Cypriniformes; family Gobionidae; genus Paracanthobrama; species Paracanthobrama guichenoti. The sequence continues at coordinate 14,814,561 of CM031965.1, forward strand.
AAGTTGCAAACATTATCTTAACAGTTCTGTTGACATAATAATGTTGATCATTACATCAACCTAATATCATCTAAAATTTAAACTCAAATTCAAATTGAATTAAAAAAAAAATTAGGTTGTAGTAACTTAATAAAATTGTCTTGATAACTTCAGAAATTAGGCAGTGGATTTCTAGTTCCCAGAATGCTTTTTATAGGACTGGATAAGGAGAATGAATGTTGAAATTAATGTATTTGTTTTTAGTGAAGGGAAAGACCTGTTAGTGGTTAATGTTATTATGTTTGACATTTAAAAGAGTTTCTGTAGTGTTGAAGTTTTTACCATTGTGCTGAAGAATAGATACATGAAGGTAAACACTACATTGACACTGACTCTGCGCTAATGCCAGTGACAAGTAATATCTTACTTGTTCATTAAATATACATGTTGAATAAGTTACGTTAGTATGTGCTATGATAGCTGTTGATTTCAACTGAAATAGATAAGATGAATTGGTTCTAGGACTACAATTCTGGATTTTCAACTTAAAATTTTGTGTTTATGCTACAAATTATTAAGTTCCTCTAACTCAATGTAGCTTTTTGGTTGAACGTAAACTCACTCAAAGTTGTCATAACTGTTGCATTATTATTTATTTTTTTGTTGTTGAGCCAACACATTATTTTTAGAGTGTAGAAAGGGGGCAAAATTATGTTGCTTCATGGGTGTAAAAAATACAGAGAGTGCCAGCACAATAATGACAGCAATTTGTACTCTCTCTAACGTACTGTATGCATTCAAATTTGCAATCATTTTGCCCAAGGGAGTAGCCTAAGGCCAGAACTGTGGATTCCTCTCCACACCTGAAGAAACCAAGTCACCAATTTCTGTTCCAATGCAACCAATTAAACTACTGACCTCGCAGTTTCAAGGTGACCAAACCAGCTAATGAGATACAACTCAGTGCCTTGTTTTAACTTTAACATCCTTTTATTTTTCAACCATCGTAGAAATCTTCCCTCTTTTCCTTCCGTGGCTGTGTCAGCCTTGACCTCATCATGATTATTCCTTATCTCCAAACCATTTCATCCTTATCTTCCCCCACGCTCCTCACAATTACGCCAGCCCTCAGAAAATGGCAAACGCATGGGGTAAGAAATAGGATTGCCAAGCTTCAGTATTAGAGAGCGGCAGGCACGCCTGAGATTCCATTTATCAGGCCCAAACAGGCTCAGAATTATTTGAGTTTGTTGAATCGCTTCCCCTCGCCTTTGATCTTCCCGTGCCCTTCTCTCTATTTATAAACCCCTCCTCCCCCACTCTTTCTACAGCACTTCTCCCATATCCACACACAACCCTGGATCATTCTCTCCCAAATCCTCTTCCCAAAGATTCCTTTCACAGCAGCGCCCTTATCCCTGTGCGCGTTTGTCCTTCGGTCCCTGGCTGCCCCCTTGCCGCAGGATCTTTAAACGGGTGATTATGGCCCTGGTGTGTGTTGCAGGATTCCTAGCATGTCACTGGCTTTAAACGACAACCAAAGCCCAGTCCTCCGCCCCCCTGCTCCAGCCCGATCAGGTTCCCGCAGCTTGTTAGGAGAATCAGACTCAGATACAGTGGCAGAACAACATCTCCTCCTGCACCACATGGGCTTGATGAGGCTGTTAATACCGCTGGCATTATCATCAAGGCACTTTGTCTGTCAGCAGAGGATCTTGTAGTGTTGCAGTGTCCAATCAACGTGCTTGTTTGAATCCAGTGATCTTAGTTGTCATTGTGCAGGTTTAAGACGCGTTCTAGCGCCATACGTTATCTGAACAGTAAGTATGAAATCTTACTCCCCTTTTTATCCTACATAAACGCATAACACACACACGCGCTCACATACACTTACCCTGTCACGGTGATTTACAGTGTGAGCTGGGCCCTGAAAGTGTTCTTTAATTTAATGAGGTAATTATACACTAGGGGCAGGAAGCAGACTGAACCTGATTTATGCATGCTGGCCATGTTGTTTTGTCACACACTTTGACTCTGCTGCAAGGACAACTGTCCCCCACACACTTTGAGCGCACTTGTGTTCTGCTCCCCTCTGTGTTTCTCTCTACATCTCTCTCGGTTGTCAACAAATCTGTGTCGTTTCTCAGCTGGCATGTGAGCAGACTAAACGGGTTTGGGTCTTCTCTCGTTGGATCAGTCACACATGTCCTGAATTATGTCAACACTGTATTGCAGTGACAAGCAAACAGTGCCAGCCAGAGTGGCGGTTTACATTAGAACTTAAGTCTTCTGTCTTGTTTATGTGGCTGAAGAGGGATTTGGAGTTCAGACGTCAACTCTTTTCTCTTAAACAGATTGTTCGCTTAAAAATGAAAGTTCATACTGTATGGTAATTCATACTGAATATGGTTTTCAAACTCCAAAAGGACAACAGAAATATGATTACAATTTAATATAACTGTTTTCTATTGTAATATATTTTATAATATAATTCCTGTGGTGTCCAAGCTGAATTTTCAGCATCATAACAGTATTCCGTGTCATATGATAATATCATGAAAAATCATAAAATCATGCTGATTTGCTGATCAGAATAAATGTCTTATTATTACCAATGTTGAAAACAGCTTGAATATTTTTTTTCAGGATTTTTTTATAAATACATAATGTATTATTAATGAAATTTCAAAAGAACAGCATTTATTGAAAATATCTTGTGACATATAAATGTCTTTATTGTCCTTTATTTATTATGGCCAATATATATATATTGCTCATATTGAAACAAAAGTGTGATTGTTTGTCCGATGAAGGTGAAGGATTAAAAAATAATGACTTCAATTTCAGTCTGCAGGGCATCAGAAGACTTGGAATACAGTGCACGAGTCGTATCACTTTTTGATATCTTATGGTGCTTTTATTGTGTTTTTATGTCCTTTTTGGAGCTTGGAAGCCCCTGGTAACTATATACTTAAAGAAAATGTCTTCTTTTTGTGTCCCATGAAACAAATAACAACATCTGAGGATGAGTAAATTACATAATTTTCATTTTTAGGTGAACTATCCCTTTAAGGCACACTGCGGCACTTTTGAAGAGAACCGTTTGCAGCAAAAGGGAGTATTTAGAGTGTGAGTCATGTGACTTTGGTTGAGCACTGCATCAGGGACCAGCAGTGCCCACAAGCGACCACTGGCACTTTCTCTCTCTCACCAGCAATCTTGCAACCAGTCTGCCTCCTTATTCTTGCTCTTCTCTTTCTCTCCCTCTCTCTTTATCTCCCTCTGTGCTGTGCAGCCAGTGAGGAGTCTTGCATGCCTAATTTGAGTTAACGATGCCAAGGCTCGTCCAGGCCTGAGGCTCCAGCAGGAGAGCAGGAGGAACAGCTGTGGCCAGGCTGAGGCAGCATATCTCTCCAGTTCTATCTCTATTTCTCCTCCGTCTCCCCGCTCATCCTGACATGTATGCCCACAGCAGTCTCGTCTGCAGCACAGCCTAATGACATCTTCTACATGAGGAAACCATCTCGACGGCGCTTGGGAAGTGCTGGAGAAATCAGGAGAGAGTAGAGGCTTGACGAGCAAACTTGAAATGGAAGCGGAGAAGGGCAAAAAAATCATCCTAGATTAAGAAGGAGACAGGCAGAGAGAGGGAGAGAGATAGAAGGGAACAGATTTAAGACTGCAGGGAATTCGAGGCGAGGAAAATCCAGCAGCAGAAATTAAGCAGCTTAAAGTAACTGCTCGCTAAAGCTTAATTCTGACGAGAGGGTCCTCGCATGGTCTCATGCAAGAGGTTGCGCGGGCTGTAAAGGATAAGAGGAGACAGGCTGACAGGGAACAGAGACTCAGTGATGTGGATTGGGAGAGAGAGAGAGAGAGAGAGAAAGAGAGGGGGCTGTTTCATAACCAAAGGTTGACATCTCTCTGATGAGTTTTATGCTGACAAAAATGTGTCAGCACAGCCACCTCTGAGCCTCCGTTTTTCACCTCTCTACGGCATAAAAATCTGAATTTGAGCAAAAGGCGCTTTATGCAGGCTTGATGCTACCAATTTAACCTGATGACAGGATTTTAAGCTCATTTGAAAAGTTTAACGTGAGAATTAGTGAGTTTGGCTTCTTTAACTTCATTCTTCTTGTCTCTGCAGGAAGCATCAACCGAACTGGGGCTGTCCCTACATTTCTGCGGACCCCCACTGTCCTCCAGCCTCATCTGGATATGAAACCCTTCCTACAGTTTCAAATGGAGGCAACTCCTCCACACAGCGTTGGGCTCTTCCACAACTTCAACGCGGTGAGATTATGCCTCTGAAAAATCTCTATTGACAGTGTTGCATTATTGCATTACTTTGATAAAATTAACAAATTATATATTGGTAATTTTTTATGGAAAGGAACATATAGGCCTACACTGCCTAGCCAATAATAACATTACAACATTTATTTCCATCAAGAGTTGCATCAATTTTGGTCAGGATCTTGTATTGACAATGCAAGAGTCAAGCACTCTGTAAATTCTCCTCCAGGACATCCCAAAGACTTTCAATGAACTTAAGGTCTGGACTCAGAGGTGCCAATTCATCCTGGAATATGGCCATGATACACACTCCATCAGTTAGGGTTAGAAGAACTGTTGGCAAACATATAACATGCTAGAAACATAATAATCACTGCAATAATGATCAAATCATTGACTCTTACACCGTGCCTACACCAGACGTGACCACTGACGCGTCACATTGCGCTGCACTACAACAGCTAAAAGCTGTCTATACTGGATGCGACAAAGCGACCGTTGCAAAGCATTTGTCCATGTCAGTACAAGGCAACAGTTTACAGTCGGGGATTTCTGCATCAGTGATTACAATGGGTTATATTATCTTTTAAAAGATCGTCCACCATCCGGTGTAGACACAGTGTTAAGCATTTGCCTAATTAAATCCAAACAAACTTTTTTTTGGCTGGGCTGTGTATGTTTCTTCTGGGACTGATCTTGTTTTGTCTGGTCAGATCATGCCTCTTATTTTTTTTTAGAGCAGACAATGTCTACAAAGTTGTCTATGTCACAACATTATTGGAAAGTTTGTCAATAATATTTGTCAGTTAAAAAGTAACAGAAAACAAATGCACATTGCTTTTGAAAAATGAAAAAAGTATCTTGGGTATTATGGTGATATTAATGTATTAATGTAACGGCTCTCGGTTTTATATCAGTTTGTCAAAAAAGTTTATAAAAAGAAATCTTTCAGTTTTAACTGATTTGCTGAATAATGAAATTTACACATAAAGATCTAGAATTAACAAATTGAATTAACTTACAAAGCCTAAATCATTCTGTTGTTTTCGGTAAATTCTGTAACTCTGAGTTGTACAAATACACTAACTTTTTTTTTTTAAGAAAATAATACTTTTATTCAGCAAGGACACATTAAATTGATCAAAAGTGACAGTAAAATTTAGAATGTTACAAATGATTTATATTCCAAATAAATACTGAACTTAATATTCAATAAAGAATCATAGGGGAAAAAATGTACATGGTTTTCACAAAAATATTATGCAGCACAACTGTTTCACTAACATTGATAATGATGAGAAATTGAAAGAAGTTTCTTGAGCAGTAAATCAGCTTATTAGAATGATTTAGATCATGTGGCACTGAAGACTGGAGTAAAGTGTGCCATTACAGAAATAATTTACATTTTAAAACATTAAAAAGAAAAAGGTTATTTTAAATTATATGTAAAATGTTTCAGTTTTTACTGTTTTTGATGAAATAAATGTAGCCTTGAGCAGAAGAGACTTTCAAAAGCATTGCCAGCCCCAGCCTACAGAACAATAGTGTATATAACAAAGAAAATGGCTTTTACATTTTCAGATATAAATGAATAAGTAAAAAGTGATAAGTGATTAGAATATTAAAATTATGCTAAGTGTTATTATCATTTTCATCTGTGGAACACAAACAGGAAACCGTAAAGATGATGATTGTAACTGTCAAGCTTTTCAAAGCACATAAAAGTATTAAAGTTTTCTAAAGCATTCTCGTTACTTCCAAAAAGGGATCTGATTACATACAGATAACCTGACATATTATACCACTAAGTCTATTTGTGATAGCTGGCTTGTTTGTGCATTTGAATTTTCCTGACTGCCTTCCGTTGGGCAGCGTAATGCTGTATGAGTTCTCTCATGTCACTGTGACTTATAGCTAATCATTTTGATTAGCATGCAGCTCATTTCACTCACTCAGCACTTTTACTCCGAGTCTGTTCCGCACATTTCCCAGATTGCATTCTGTTATGTAAATGAGGATGCTGGTCAGCGAATTGAACAGGAAAGGTCGTGGGATCTGAGGTATCCGTCGTACGTATTCTCTCTTCCATATATTTGCCTGCACTTGTTGCCAGTATGAAAGATGGCGTGCCCCTTGGCACAGTCTCGGAACACTGAGAAGGAAGAAACACTCTCCATGCCAGCTCAATAAATCCACATCACATGACACCACATGCCTTCCAATTCTGCCACATTATTTTCTTTTTAGTAAAAGCCAAGGGATGTTTAAATGTTTTGAAATATGCATGAGATTGTGAAAGAGTCAGAATCTGAGTGCTTAATTACTATCTCTTGTACTTTCGCCATTTATTAAATATTCAGACACTGAGCTGTAATCTTTAGATTGAGGCCGTTTTAGAATTGCAGCAGGTTATTAATCACAACAGTTAAAGGCTCAATGTGAGAGTGACCGGGTGTCCGACAGCAAAATTCTCCTGATGCCCAGTAGGGGGCGATGTTGGAGTGGCTGGAAGGACAGGCTGACCTCTCTCTAGGACACTGCTGAAAGCACACTGCAGTGTTTACGCTATCGTCTAATGGAATACTGACATTTACAAGAAATCCCTCACACAAGTTGTAATACATAGGCTTTTATTGAAGTATTTATATAATGTTCGCCAAATATATATATATATATATATATATATATATATATATATATATATATATATATATATATATATATATATATATATATATATATATATATATCATGTATACACACACACATACACATACATAAAGTGTAAAGTGTAATGCATTCAGTGGAAATCAAACCCCATAGCCTTAGTGTTGCTGGTGAGTTTAATGTCTCACCTGCAGGACCGTTTTAATTCTTGGATTATTTTCTATTATTATTTATTTAGCAGAACTTTCATTAATTCAATTGGAACTCAAAAACAAATGTGCACAGTGTACTAATGATCACATGCGCCCAACTAAGAGGTCCTCTCTTTCATAAAAAGCGTTGTTTGACATTTTGATTCATTCAGTGAATTGTTTGTTCCAACCAGTCCTCTATCTTTTGCATATGTTCCAATTTAGCACTGGAAAGTGTGATTTCATTCTATCAATCAATCATTTATTTAAAACGCTTTAAAAAACTATAAAAGCATATCAAAGTGCTGTACAAGAAAATAAACCTTTCATACACAAAAAATGTAAATTAAAAGTATAAAACTAAGTGAATACATATTAAACTACCCGTGAAACGCCTGAAAGTACAGATATGTCTTAAAGGTGCAGTGTGTAGTATTTATGAGGATCTATTGACAGAAATGCAGTATAATATACATAACTATGTTTTCAGTGGTGTATAAAGACCTTACATAATGTACCATTTTGTTTTTATTACCTTAGAATTAGTCATTTCTATCTACATACACCACGGGTCCCCTTACAGTGAAATCGCTATTTTGCGCCGTCATGTTTCTACAGTAGCTCTAAACAGACAAACTTCTCTACAGAGCGCTAGTCACTCACTGCTCTCTCCGACGACAACATTTTTGTCCTGTGTCAGCCACCGTAGCTTCTCTATGTGCTTTGAAAGGTGGTGGGCAGTTGCAATTCACAACCTCACCACTAGATGCTGCTAAAATTTACACACTGCACCTTTAAGACGTGATTTGAACATCTGTACAGAAGTTGAAGAACGCACAGAGAAAGGAAGATCATTCTATAGTCTAGGAGCCACAACTGAAAATACACAATCTACTGAATCGTTTAGGTCGAATAGGTCAAGTAAATAATCAGATTCATAAAAATGATTCATGTACCATGTTATTCATGTACCAGTTATGTAAATTAGTCTACCATCACATACTGAGAATGTTTGTTCATTGTTCAAATGGCTCATAAATAAATTATATTCTTAGATAGTTACGTTTTTATTATTTATAGAAACATACTGTGTAACTTTAATGCAACTGGCTACTTTTTGTTTGTATAAACTACTTTCAAATTCTCTAAATTTTGCTTGGCAAGCTACAGTTTCAAAGTAGCTTTCCCAACACTGCTTATAAACAAGATATGTTGGCTGTACTGCTCAAGCTGTTCCGTCTGGAATCGCATTCATGTTGGAATGCAACAACCTGATCAAAGCTGATGAAGCTGTAATCAGTTCAAAGTATTTTATTTTATTTTTTTTAATGTGTGGGTTTGGCCAAATAAGTATTTTGCTGTGTACATTTCACCAATATCAGATGCTTTTGATCAGCTAGATAGAGCCAGGGCGGATCACAAACTTCCATTCCTCTACAGTCCAGCTGTAATGTGATTTGGCCTCTACCTGCCTGTCTGAGTCAATTTGCCTGCAGGCAGTGAGGCACCTGAATAATTTATACAAAGCTGCTGGTTGTGGCGTGAAGGTGCAGAAAAGCTCCCCCAGACACTCGCTTATTCTGCAGAATCAGGAATTTCGGAGGCGTCAAATCGGGCGACTTGTGCATCAACTTGTTGCATTTCACCTGCAGCCACCTTCAAGTAAAGCCTCGCTCGCAAAAGGCGACGTTTATGCGCACAGCTTGCCAATTTTCCTCGCTGAGTAATGCAACTCCACGTGGACTTTTGGAGTTGAAATCTTTTGGCTCCGTGCACTTTACCTTCAATGACCCCCTCGAAAAACTGTAATTTTCAACCTTAATAGCTGGAAGATATCAATCACAAGGCATTATGAGTTAAAGTATTTTTGGGAAGTTTTATTAATTGAGCCCAGTTCACAGCTGTATTGGTTCCACATGAGTTTTAGAGGTATGTGGCAAGAGCGAGAGGACTGTCATGACGGGGGAGATGGAGGAGGGCTGAATTCTGCAGCTTGTGCATAAGTGCTTTTGATAGAATGAGGGAGTGAAGGGGTGATTTGGGGAGTGAGAAAAAAAAAAAAAAACTGAGGGAGTGCATGACATTCTTAGTGCATCTGGGCAAAATAAGCAGTCAGCGAGTGAGCATGTAGGACAGAAAGAGGAAGGAGATCGTTGAAAGAGCACAGGAAGGGACGACAGAATTTATTAGTGGAGAAAAAAAAGGGTAAGAAAAGGAAAGAAAAAGCAAGTGAGAGGCAGAGGAAAATGAAGAGAGATCATCCAACCAGGAACGCAGTCTTGGCTTGCTGTGAAGTGTCAAGAAGGATGGAGGGAGGAATGGAAGGAAGGTGGATGAGATTAAACAGCGGAGAACGAGAAACTGAACCCTAACGGCAAGAGTGACGACCGGCTGTGGAAAAGAAGAGACACAACTAGGAAGAGAGAAATCAATTAATCATATCCTGGACCTGTATACGCAAGAATTGCTCGCTGTCATCCCCAGAAGGGGGCACAGAAGCGTGCGAACGTGAGAGTGTGGGAGAATCAGGTGGTGTGGTGGGACAGCCAGGATCCCTTCAGGATGAGTGACACTCTCGCACTCACCCTCCCACACACAAACACGCGCTCCCTCATGGAGGATCCAATGCAGCTGCGAGATCCAGGCGCTGCTGAGGATATGAAGGTGAGTGCCCTCCAGCTAGCTCAGGCAGAGAGGTAACAAAGCTGGGTACTTTTCTCTGGGTCTCAAGCGTTGGACGCTGAACAGCATTCGTTGAACGCAGTGCATTTTGGGCTTGTGGTGTCCGGCATGCTGTGTTTGTATTAACTGACATGGGATCTTGTTGTGAGTGGAAGGAGAGACTCTTGTGAATTAAGTGTTTTAAATGTCATTTAAATTTGAAATGTATTTTACATATTTCCTTTAAAGGGATAGTTTGCCCAAAATCATTTATTCACCTGTTCCGAACCTGTATGAACTTTATCTGTTATGCAGAACACAAAAGAAGATATTTTGGAGAATGTTTTCACGTTTTTGACCATATAGTCAAAGTCAAAAAGGTCCAAAACAACATAGGACCCCTTTGACTTTCATTGTATGAAAAAAACAAACAAAAAAATACACTTCTTTAACTGCTTCTATGTCTTCTATGTTCCACAGAAGAAAGTCAGTAAAATAGTGAGTAAAAGATGGCAGAATTTTCATTTTTGCTCTAACTATCCCTTTAAAGGCTCATTAAACACACTCAGAAAAAAAGGTACAGCGCTGCCACTGGGGCAGTACCCAAAGGTACAAAAGTTAAAAGGTAAATCTTTGTACCTTACTTACTTACTTACCCAAAATGGTATATATTAGTTCTTTAAAAGTACATATTAGTACCTTTTCGCTTTTGTACCATAGGGTACTGCCCCAATGACAGCGCTGTACCTTTTTTTCCTGAGAGTGAGAGTGTTTTTATAGTAGGAAGGATCTGACTGTTTTTGAATAGTTTGTGGGATGTGGTTTTCCAGAGGGAGCATCAGGAGGTCATATGACAGACACTGCGCTTGCCAATTGGATAAATGTAACATGCACTGTTAATTGCTCACTTTGATAACTAGTATAGATGCAGTGTCTGCCAACACCATAAAAATACAGCATGTTATAGAGGTTTCGATAAAACATGAACAACACACGCCTTAAAGGAATGGTTCACGCAGAAATTTGTAATTTACTTTACATCCTGTCATTCCAATCCTACATGGCTTTATTTCTTCTTTGGAAATGTATTTTAAATAACATTATAGAGTGTTTTAAAGATGTATGTTTTTCCATATAATGAAAGGCAATGGAGTTTGGTGTTGTTTTGGACCATTGACTTTCATTCTATGGACAAAAACATCTTTTGTGTTCTGAACTTCCGTATAGACAGAAAGTCATACAGATTTGGAAGGGTGAGTAAATGATGACCGAATATTCATGTTTAGCCCTTTAAGGCATCTTTCAGCTGTGGTTTGATGGTTGTTAATAGTTCGATTCTTGAAGCATCATCATAAAGCTGCATCACAACATTGATTTGAGTTTAAGGAAATTGGTTGGGATAGTGTCTCGGATGAGAAAGTCAAAGGAATGAAGCAACACCAGCAGAAGATCACTTCAATGCAGTGCTATTTTTACTTCGTAATGTGAAGCATGATGGACCAACACCCAGGATTTTTGGTCTAGAAATGCATTTTAACTTTTGTATGCTATTAAATCTTGATTAGAAGAGTGTTCTGAGTTATAATGCAGCCAGTAGACTTTAAAAAAAGACATGAGGCTTTAAAAGTAATCTTTTTCTTATGAGAGGCCTTTACAGAGCTTTGATTTTTCCCATGCAGCCCGTCAGAGCCCCTCCCCCATCCGTTTCCTTGCTGAGGCTGTTAGCACTGACAGTTGTATCTATTGATGTGTTCTAGCTGGAGGTGTTCTGATTACCCAGCTAACTGCCAGCTTCACTTAATCCTCTGGAGATTCATGAAGGCATAGCCATAGAACAACATCATTGCGGCTAATCCACTGCCTGTCTGACTGATGTAGTGAGGACTTTGCACATGCACAATGGCATCAGGGCCCTCGATGGTTATGGTGATGCAGTACACAAACTAGTTTTCGGGACCTTGCCTACAGAGATAAGACGCAAAAATCTGAGGAAGTCCGGTTCAAGGCCGCTAACATACAGTTGGTGTGCGATGACATCCTGAACCACGGCTCTGTGTTTGCTTCTAGTAGGGGGGGTTGCCTGGATACGATCCGTTTCAAAATGTTTTTGTTTGACTAAGAGAATATTCATTTCAGGCTCTCCCGCATTTCCCAGCCAAGAGGGGATGTTCCAAACTGGCCTGTCTTAGTCTATTGTTATTAGAATTTGGAATAAAAGGCACAACCATTATAGATGTTTCTGAAAGGTTAAACATTTTCTTTCTGTAACTGGCAGCACTGGAAATCATGTATCACAGTCATTTCTACTTCATTAGTCCAAGTTTGACTGTTCAGTGCTGATTAGCTGCATCATATTGTATAAAATGTCACGTCAAAATATTCAACTGAAATGAAACTATATTAAGTGAATAATAATTCTGGGAATCATATGACAATAGAGAACTGAATGCAGACCACAAAGCCAAAAGATTTTTGGACTGCAACCATCAGGCTTTGTGCATTAAGCTGCTCATAAACAGAGGCTTAGCCATTGGCGCTATGAGATGCGGTACTTAGGATAGTGGGTTCAAAAATATTAAAGTCTGACCATTCACATTATGGGCCCTGAAACAGAAACAAACAAATGAATAAATTAATAAGTAATATATATATATATATTAGTAGCATTTTAGTTTTAATTAATTTTAGTTAATGTCTATTAAAAGGTGCAATAGGTGGTTCTCTACAGAAATGTTTTTTGTTATGCTGGTTGAAAGTTTCCTCATATCCTGATAGCAATCGGTATGCTAAGCGGTTTAAATGTATTTTTATAAATATATATCGACCGTAGGACCATAAAATGTTCGTTCAATCATTCTTTCAAAGCACTGTTCAGCCTGTTCACGCAGAGATCATACGTCATCAGCGTACACATTCACATACGCTGTGCAGACAGAGCGAGAATGACAGGGAAACAGTTGTTTGCGTTTGTTATTGTAGTATTCACTGTACTATAAAGTTTTCTCACCGGTGAATGGCACATGATTCAATCTAATAACGTTGTCTCTGGTCGTCTCGCTTCTGGTCTGTGCACGTTCATGTGTTTTGGAGCTGGCGTGGCTTTGGACAGCAATTTGCAGTGAGGGTGGGATTGTATGCTTTCAATGCTAGCAGGCTAAAGTTAGCATTTCCCAGATCACCTACTGCACCTTCAACTATAACAATAAAGTCAAATTTGTAGTAACTAACACTACCAGTAAATACTGTAACAAATGTATTGCTCATTGTTAATTAAAGCTATCCATTAGATTCTGTTCAGGAATGTTTTGGTATGTAGACTAGGGGAGCGCGGGGCACAACCTAACACAGGGTTAGTTGTAACACGCATGGTTTAAAACTTTCCACACATGCCAGGATGATGAAACTTTGTGTTTTATTTAGAGAAACAATTGCGTCAAAATTAAGAAATCTTTGGAAGATATCACTGAACATTTATTTAACCATAGCAAAAGTACATTTCTTAAGTTTATTTTTCATCTCTGTTTTTTGTGTTTATTTAAAATAAGACATCTGATATTATTGTAATCTTATATCTGTTATTTAACAGTTGAGATCATTCTTTAATGCTGATCTAACAGCAGAAGACACGAGCTGCGGTTTAAATCCCAGTTGTGCAGACGGGGCATGTTGTCACACTGCGTTACAATGAGAACTGCGTTAATTCTTCTGAGAAACCATGAGAAAAGGGTGAATGATGACTGAGAGTCGATGTTCAGAAATGATTAATTTCTTTATTAATTTGCTTTATTATGTTTTTAACTATGTTGTTTAACTGTGTTTTGAGGTGTTTGTTGTCAAACTCAAAAATTAGTTTATTATTTCTTATAAAAAAAGAAAAAAGAAGCCATTATTTTATTTGAAAAAGTTAATAATTGTATTTTATAGACAAAATATTTTAGTTTGTTTTTTATTATGTCAGGAAAAACATTTTAAGTTGTCATTTGGTCATGTTACAGTGTGCCCCCTCACATGTTACAGTGTACTCCACCTATGGGGCATGTTGTCACATTTCACTTCCATTCTTTCAGGGTAAATCAAGAAAAAAGTATACACTGTATTAATGAAACAAAACCACATAATTGTACTAGACGTGTGAAATTAATGTGGGAAAAAATAAATACTCTGAACCCCAAATAGATTTACACAAACTGAGACAGTCAAAAAGCGTTAGGTTGTTCCCCGCTCTCCCCTATATGCTGGTTTAGAAAAGATCTAGTATAGTGTGCCCTCCTTAATGGTAAGTGAGTAATTAGGTTGTCTTCGTTTATTAGCTAAGTCATTGATATTTTGAAACTTCAATGCAGGGACAGGCAACATTTGTGCAAGAGTAGAGCTGCTCACCCTGACTTGATCTCACAGGTGTCCTGACTCTTTGCACCATATGGCCGCCCTTTAGCCATGTTCTACTGCCACCTAGACCTTTCCATCAACATGATTAATGACCTTGTCTGTCTAATGGAAGCAGGACCAGAGTTTAGTTTCACATGTCCTTTCTCTTTTCCCTGTCCCCCTTTCTCTTTCTCCTGCTCTGTGTTCAGATGGATCCTGTTCAGAAGGCAGTGATCAACCACACCTTTGGAGTCCCACTGGTAAAGACCAAACGGCCGATCATTTCCTGTAATGTCTGCCAGATCCGTTTCAACTCTGAGGTAAGGTATCTGATATTGGACTGTTTGACATGCATGTTCTCTTTGGTGGCTTACTCAAATGGCTTGTGTTATTGAAGATATGAAATCGTATATAGATTTCTTAGAGTGAGTTTTCTATGTAATATGAGTGTTATGTTTATGTTGCTGAGATACTTTGCACACTCTGCTTTCTAGTCTGGAAATAGCCGATGGCAAATCCTCTTTGAAGTACTGTATCCGCATAGCATGTCAGAGTGGATGCTTATAGCATGAAGCGTTTTTCTTTCTTTCTACAATTAAAACGAGTTTTAAGAAAATCTCTCTCAACATACAGTAATATCTCAATTATAAGATATTTTTTCCATTAGGAAATCCTACAGAAACCTTCCTACATCCTTCCTACAAAAACAACGTTCAAATTTTCCATTCTAGACTTACCACAGTCATTTATTACAAGATCCGTATCGCACATTTTGCCGTTCCAATATTCCTTGAGCATCAATGAAAGCAATTATGTTAGTTGTTTATGCACCAAATTGCTGCTACGCTTGTTTGGGGGGAAACTTAAGCCTGAAATATTCTGGGCTGAATTCAGTTGCAGCTGTGGCAGACATTGTGACATGTGTGAGATTAGTAACAGAGCAGGACCTGGGAGTGCCCCACTAGCCATGAGCTATTTTTACGGACAAGAACTGTAATCATGGGCAGAAAGTGGCTTTCTTGGTGTGAGCCTGTAATCTTGGGCCTCCAGTCGAGCAGATGTATGGCCTTCTTTAAACCGCATCCGCAGACAATGAAAAACAGGGAGAAGACGGAGAGGCCAAGCCTGCATGTGAAGACCTGCGAAAATAGCTGTTAGCCCAGTTTGCTTTTAATGATTTATGGGGAGACTTTTACTCAGCAATTCTGTGAAACAACTGGACTTAAGATTTGTAGTAGGTTTATTGGAGGTGGTAATATTTCATGGAGGTGAAGATTAGATTGAAGTTATGTACTACAGTTATTTCCATCATCTAATGTTACTTTGTTTTGGTTCACAGTAAATATCCTAGACCTAGACAGTTGTTAGTTCAGCTATAAATCCCAATCCCAAAGCGCCACCCAAAGATGCCTTTAGTTTACAACCTAGTTCATGACCCTCAAGTCAAACGAACTTGACACATACAAGTGTGCTTGTAAATAATAATGCATGCTGTTCAATAAACCTTAACCACCTGACTACTGATTGGACATCTCTGACACCTGCAGCTGTCCTGGTTTGTAAAAGATAGGCATATAATTTCAACACCACATTTCAATATGTTTTTGCGACGTCTCCCTGCTTGCCATCATTACATTTAACCACACACACACACACACACACACACACACACACACACACACACACACACACACACATCTGGTTTACTACCTTTGTGGGGACTCTTCATAGATGTAATGGTTTTTATACTGTACAAACTGTATATTCTATCCTCTTACACTAACCCTACCCCTAAACCTACACATCACACAAAACTTTCTGCATTTTTATATTTTCAAAAATAAGTATGATTTATAAGCCTGTTTTCTCATGAGGACCTCAATTTAGGTCCCCACGGTGACACAAGTCCCCATGAGTCTGTGTGCATTCAAGTTGAAGTCCCCACTGGGAGAGAAAGACCATGTACATACACACACACTTACACTGAACCAGATGGCACTTTCCACAAAAAAGGGGCCTGCTTTTGTCTTTCTATTACAAACCCGATTCCAAAAAAGTTGGGACACTGTACAAATTGTGAATAAAAACAGAATGCAACAATGTGGAAGTTTCAAATTTCAATATTTTATTTAGAATACAACATAGATGACATATCAAATGTTTAAACTGAGAAAATGTATCATTTTAAGGGAAAAATAAGTTGATTTTAAATTTCATGGCATCAACACATCTCAAAAAAGTTGGGACAAGGCCGTGTTTACCACTGTGTGGCATCCCCTCTTCTTTTATAACAGTCTGCAAACGTCTGGGGACTGAGGAGACAAGTTGCTCAAGTTTAGGAATAGGAATGTTGTCCCATTCTTGTCTAATACAGGCTTCTAGTTGCTCAACTGTCTTAGGTCTTCTTTGTGGCATCTTCCTCTTTATGATGCGCCAAATGTTTTCTATGGGTGAAAGATCTGGACTGCAGGCTGGCCATTTCAGTACCCGGATCCTTCTTCTACAGTCATGATGTTGTAATTGATGCAGTATGTGGTCTGGCATTGTCATGTTGGAAAATTCAAGGTCTTCCCTGAAAGAGACGACGTCTGGATGGGAGCATATGTTGTTCTAGAACTTGGATATACCGTTCAGCATTGATGGTGCCTTTCCAGATGTGTAAGCTGCCCATGCCACACGCACTCATGCAACCCCATACCATCAGAGATGCAGGCTTCTGAACTGAGCGCTGAGAACAACTTGGGTTGTCCTTGTCCTCTTTAGTCCGGATGACATGGTGTCCCAGTTTTCCAAAAAGAACTTCAAATTTTGATTCGTCTGACCACAGAACAGTTTTCCACTTTGCCACAGTCCATTTTAAATGAGCCTTGGCCCAGAGAAAACGCCTGCGCTTCTGGATCATGTTTAGATATGGCTTCTTTTTTGACCTTTAGAGTTTTAGCCGGCAACGGTGAATGGCATGGTGGATTGTGTTCACCTGACAATGTTTTTCTGGAAGTATTCCTGAGCCCATGTTGTGATTTCCATTACAGTAGCATTCCTGTATGTGATGCAGTGTCGTCTAAGGGCCCGAAGATCACGGGCATCCAGTATGGTTTTCCGGCCTTGACCCTTACGCACAGAGATTGTTCCAGATTCTCTGAATCTTTGGATGATATTATGCACTGTAGATGATGATAACTTCAAACTCTTTGCAATTTTTCTCTGAGAAACTCCTTTCTGATATTACTCCACTATTTTTGGCCGCAGCATTGGGGGAATTGGTGATCCTCTGCCCATCTTGACTTCTGAGAGACACTGCCACTCTGAGAGGCTCTTTTTATACCCAATCATGTTGCCAATTGACCTAATAAGTTGCAAATTAGTCCTCCAGCTGTTCCTTATATGTACATTTAACTTTTCCGGCCTCTTATTGCTACCTGTCCCAACTTTTTTTGGAATGTGTAGCTCTCATGAAATCAAAATGAGCCAATATTTGGCATGACATTTCAAAATGTCTCACTTTCAACATTTGATATGTTATCTATATTCTATTGTGAATAAAATATAAGTTTATGAGATTTGTAAATTATTGCATTCCTTTTTTATTCACAATTTGTACAGTGTAACTTTTTTGAAATCGGGTTTGTATTTATATATATTTATATATATATATATATATATATATATATATATATATATATATATATATATATATATATATATATATATATATATATATATATATATATATACACACCATATTTATAAATAACACAGGTAAGTGTTGATGATTAATAACTACTCATAATAAGACTCGTATCAACTGAACACATTATGTGAGAATTAAGAAAATTTCCTTCTCTTATTGATTTATTCATTCTTACATTTTTACATGTATTAATTTAGTATGATTTTAAGGATACATACATTGTGTAATTAAAACTAGCTACTTTTCATGCTATGCTAAATGTTAGATTATATAGTTCTTATAACATTAGAAAAAAATTGTGTACTGAATTTCTATAAAAAAAAAAAAAAAAAGTGTGCTGTGTTCATGGAAAGTGCCACATGCACACACTCACAAACCCTCATGCAAAAACACATTCTTTTGTCTTTGTCCTAAATATTTAAACTAATATTTATTTATCTCTTATTTAAAGAGTTGTGTTCACGGCGTCAAATCAATGAGGAAAAACAGAGAGATCAAAAGAAAAGACATCAAACACATTCGCAAGTTCGTATGTTTTATTTTATTAGAAATTGTGCTACTTCTTTCATGCATTGTTGCACTGAAAATGATTCAGCTACATTAAGAGATTAAATTATACAATGCCATATTTCATTAAATGGTTACACAGAGCAGCGAGCCTACATTTGCTTCCTCTACTATGCTGAATAAAGCAATGCATTTGTTCCTTGAAAATATCCATTCCCTCGCCTCCTTCCCATCATCATTTCACGCTCCATTATGGATTCATAGATCCCCCCCAACCCCGTGCCGATAACTGAGGACATTTGTAGTGGAAAAAGCAGACTATTAGCTGCCAGCAAGTGTTATCTGATGCATTCATCAAACTAGGAGCTCAGAGTTGTGTTATGCTGTGCTGCCAGTGTCCCTTTCTCTCTAGCGCAAGATGGAGGTATAACCTTGCCGCGCTGCAGAAGTGATGTCACCATATTGTGTCACTGTTGCTGCAGGACAGGGTTGAATACGTGTCCCTCCCCCTGCCAGAGCTGCAGTGGCCCGCCGATGTCGCACAATTTCTGTCATTCACTGGCTGGTTTTCCGTCACTAGGGCAAATTAACCTTCCATGTGTGTGTTGAGCTTCGGGAATAGCCACAGCTGTCAATCCTCCTCATGAAGCCCTTTCCCATTTTGTTGTGGTAATTGTATTTATGTTGGCATATGTTGCATTACATATTGTTCACATGTGGTTCGATGAGACTGGGACAATCTGATCTCTGTGTCCTAATTTGTCCTTGGAAAAGTTCTTCATGCTCATGCTCCCTGTTCTTTCCATCGTTGTGCTTAGAAGAATTAATCTTGTGCTCTCAAAACCAACTCATCTCTCTTATGTAAAACCCTGTGCCATCTGGGCGAGAACTTTCCTAATTTTCTTATTCTATAGATAGCGCTGCATTCATACGAGCACTTCATTCTCATGCACATTATGGATTTGGCTTGGTACTTGATTTGTATTCATATCTAATGGCTGAGGTATTCTTCACACATAATGCGTGCTCTCTCTTGTAAGTCGCTTTATTATAAAAACATTCACTGAGAATTTCAATGAATGAATTCTTTATGTGGGTTCAAAGAGTTCAGACATGAAAATTGGATTTGTATTGCTAATAGTTGAACTGGAGTTAAGAACTGGCCAAAACAGCTTAGCTACAAACTCGTTGTTAAAAACGTATGAGTATGTTTAGAGTATGAATATGTTTAGAGTATGTTTCTAAAGGATGAGTGTCATTTTTCAGATTTTTTTAAAAACCAGAGGCGAATGACGCTCAATTGCATTTTAGCACATGCATACTTCTAGCCTGGGTGCCAGCCGAACATAGCCCCGCCCACAACATTTGAGGTCGGGAAGTTCGGTGTGGACTTGATCCATTGTGGAGCAACTATGCTCAAACAAGAGCTGTTCGGACCAATCAAATTATCAGGGTGGGCTTTATACGATGATGGACAGATGATCAACTGTAACGTAATCATCCACGTCACCAAAGAGCGCTTGGGTTGAATTCGTTCTAATCCTAAACGGAGAACTTGTTCGTATATGCATTCATCTTTACTATTTCTCTCAAAAATGAAGATCATGTTGGTAAGTACTCCGTGTATTCTTAAATTCTTTTTACAACAATGGCAAAGATCGTTTACACTTAACTTCTGATCGGTTGATCATTCGACAGTGTGTAAAGATGCACATTAAGAGTTTTTTCAGTATTATTAGAATAAATAAATAAATATATTTTGATTGTCGAGTAATTTTGTTTAAAGCCAATTATATGATTTCATTTATGACACGTAATTATTATTCGTATTATTATTCAATAATAATAAAAAAAAAATCTCCTAGCAATGACACAGCAAACAACATTTTTCTTTCAAATACTTACTAAAAGAATTGGAACTAGAACCGAAACCATTAAATTCTTTACGATTCCCATCCCTAGTCACAGGCTGATTCAAAAAATACTTGGACTCTCCAGTATTGACATCTCTGTAACTCGTGGTTGTGATTACCGCCCTAGACTGTTTGAGTCTGTTGCTTGCACATGGCAATGGCATGAACTGTGTTTCTCATTTGTATTTGGATGTGGATTCTTTCGTCTGCATTTTTTTCTTCACTCTGTTGCAAGTCTGATCCATTTTACATTCTTTTTTTTTTTTTGTCTGTGTGACCTCTGTCTCCAAACCATACGGTGCTTTAGCCCCATCTCCATTGAGTTCTCTATCAGAACCACATCGCTATCTTCCCCTCTTTCCTCCTTAATCCCAGGGATCACTGCTCTTTTAGTGCTTCTTTCCCACATCCTCCTCAGTTTCCTATGTGCTTTAGATGGGCAGCTTCTTCAAACCCCTGAAGGCTTCGATTACAGACCACCAGCTATATAAGGCTCTGTCATCACCAATTACAGCCCACAACCTGCCACAACAGACAGGAAGGGCCAACCTCATACCATTCCCTCACTGTACCCTAACGGTCTCTAAGGGCCTATCCTAGCTGTCTTAATCTCTTCTGTTCCCATGAGTCTCTGCTGGGGTTCCACGCCTCTTTTAATGCTGTGAGCGTCTGAGCCCTGGATGACACTTTGGTATGAGTCTCTTGGTCCTGCTCCCAGTGTCTGCAGCAACTGTTGTCAACTGATTCTCAGTTTCACACAACAGCTAATCCAGCCACTTAATAATCATGTTTGTCCTTATGAGAATGATTCTAAGGCCATGGCTGTTTTGGGAAGCCGCTGTTAGGTGATCTGTTTGAAGCGTGCTGCTGGGAGGCACGACAGATACGCGATGTGCCGCGTGGCGGCCCCGCTCCCCTGTAACGAGGATGTAGACTACAGGCGACAGCTCCTGTGTGAACATTTCTGGAAATATCTTGTCATGTGTTCCTGCTAGAGGTCAAGTCAACATGATCGATGAGTGGACTAGATTGTGCCACATCAGAGAAGTGGAATTGTTTAAGCAGATTACAGCTTTCACAGTAGTCAACTGTTTTGTGTTTCCTTTGGTTTTGCACTGTTTATGCACTGACCGCTGAGATTGCTAAATATATCCTTTCACTTAACATTTGTCTCATTTTTTCTACTTATACCAACACAGTGTTGATAATGAAATCATGGAAAAAGACATCATATTCTTTGTCTAATGGTATAAATTATTTTATGTAATTTATTGTATTAATAAAAAAGAATAAATGCATTATTGTTGTTATTAAATGTGATGACAAAATGAGTCGCAGTGAGCAAATTTTCACAAATGAGTTATTTTCACAAACTGATTTTCACATTCTCTATTAAAAAAAAACCTACAAAATGATGACTGAGCTACACTTGTTTGAAATTGATAGAGACAGCAAAGTCCATTTTTAGAAAAATCGAGTTCCAAAACAAAATCACCTTGCAGCCATACCTTAAAATCTCTGGTAATAATAAATTTGACACACACCAAGTCAAAACCAAATATCTATAAGAAAAATATATATAATTTTTTTTTCCGTGATACCACAATTGTTTGATTAACATTAATGAAACAGACAACCTATATATTAAGACCTACTGTACCGCAGATCTAAATGAACAGGTTAATTTGATGTTTTTCCCCAACGGTTAACCAAACATTCACATAAGACATAACAGATGATGTTTGCGTGAATACTCGCCATGACAGATATTTTGAAATACTGCAATTCTGTGTATATGTGTATATATCGGGATTGCGCGCTGAGAGGCGTCTTAGTTCACACCCATTGAATCTGTCAGTCAGCACGAGTAAGATCGTTTTCATGGACACAGGAAAGGTACTCCTCTCAGAAAACGTACAAATAAAGATGTTTAATTGCTATTTGGAGCATTGGGATCACTAGATTACGGCTTAATGAACTCATTTTTGTGAAAACCTTGAAATTTTTCACTTGTTTTGCCTGTAGCTCGAAATTATACTGTGCGCATTCTGACTTCCGATGAGATCCCACACTCCCTTCAGAGCGTCTCCAAAGCCACACCTTCTTCAAAACTCATGACAGCACAGCAGAGTTTGCAAAGCGTCACGAGATAAGAGATGGCGTAACTTAAACAACTTAAAGAGCAGTGACCTGTACCACCTGACTGCTGCAGATTCATTTCGCCTTTGATAGTGTTGCCACTGAAATACATAAATTCGAGTCACAAACCTCTCCAAGCATAACGTCACGGGTTTCCATTTCTTACAAATTACAGTAGTTATGGGGTGAACCCTGCATAAGCTTGTTATTTTGTTTCAGGAGGAACTGTAAAAGGTGGCTGCTGTTTTGGTTGTGCTGCTTTGTGACTGTCTGTCCACAACTCTGCATAGCATTAAATGCGCTTATGACATGTAATGTCTGGAGGGGGGATTATGCTCTGGGGTTGTTTTTCAGGGGTTGGGCTTGGCCCTTAGTTCCAGTGAAAGGAACTCTTAATGCTTCAGAATACCAAGACATTTTGGACAATTTTATGCTCCCAACTTTGTGGGAACAGTTTGGGGATGACCCCTTCCTGTTCCAACATGCATAAATCAAACTTCATAAAGACATGGATGAGCGAGTTTGGTGTGGAGGAACTTGACTGGCCTGCACAGAGTCCTGACCTCAACCCGATAGAACACCTTTGGGATGAATTAGAGCGGAGACTGTGAGCCAGTCCTTCTCGTCCAACATCAGTGTCTGACTTCACAAATGCACTTCTAGAAGAATAGTCAAAAATTCCCATAAACACACTCCTAGACCTTAAGGAAAACCTTCCCAGAATAGTATATTATATATATATATATATATATATATATATATATATATATATATATATATATATATATATATATATATATATATATATGTATATGTATATATGATGTGTGCACAGGGTGTGCGGAGATGAAAATACATACGCTGACTTGTCCATGCAGGTAGGATATTGTATTCGGACCGAATGCAATGATTGGATGTACATTTTATGGTCCTATGCCTTCCACAGATGATTTCTACATATAAATACATTTAAACCACTTAACATAGTGATTACTATCAGGATGTGAAGAGACTTTCAACCAGCATAACAAAAAAATTCTGGAACAAATCGCCTACCCTGCCTTTAAGACAGTCAATTTCACACTCACAGAAAATGGGTGTCATGTGATATCAGTGTCCTAAGGCAAGAGTGCAAGTACAGCATCATTTTATATACTTGACAGGACATCCAGTATCAGATGTCAAATATGGCCTGTAAGCATCAACATTTTTTTAACTATTTTGTTTGTGTGTAGCTCCTTGTGGATTTTGAAAGGTACACTCATAGAATGTTTAAGCAGCATCACCTGTGTGTTCATTTCAGAGTCAGGCAGAAGCCCACTACAAGGGGAACCGTCATGCTAGGAGAGTCAAAGGCATCGAGACCTCCAAGAGCCGCCCACAAGAGAGTGACAAACCTCCTCCCGGGCCCGTCTCGTCCCCCTCACCTACGGGACCCTTGCCGACCATCTCAGACACCGAGCCCAACAAAACAGGTAAGAGCTCAAGAATAAGTGGCTTTACACAGTATAGTGATTGTAAAACATGTATATTTGGTCTTCTATGCTCACTCACACAGAGATTTTGGGAAGTAAAGACATTAATTTGAGGAATATAAAGTTAGGCAGTGTATTCTGCTTCAAAATTCCCAAAAGAGATGACTGGAAACCGAGGATACTCTAATTCACCCTGTGAATCAAAACTAGGACATCAAGACGCCACAAATATTCAATCTGTGTGTGGTCTGACCTCGCACTTCAAGAAACAACCAATCGAACATTCCCAGCACTGAGGGTCTGGGGTCTGTCACAGGGCAATTACAGCCACAACTACACAATAACAGAAAGAGACAAAGACAACATTCCTTAGTCCCAGCACAAGATTTACAATAGCTAGTTTATGAAATATAAGATGGTGCATTCCTTGTTGAAACATCTTGAGGAAGTCAGGGTAAAGGTCTTGAACATAGAGCATAATTTTACTAGAGTGACGTGACTTTGACCATCAACACTTGTTTTGTAGCTTTATTAGGAAGGCCTAGCTGATGTGTTTATGGAGCTGTGTGCAGGGTTATTAGGTATTAAAAGTCCATTTGTCTCTGCCTCAGAATAAACTTTGGGATTAGGAGGGATGGGTTAGAGCAGAGGATGAGCAGTGAGTGAGTTTGTGTGACACAGATTGTGGATATAAAAAAGTTCAGAGGTCTGAGGATTAGTTAAGAGGGAGAAGGGAAACATCACAGTTGATCTTGCTTTAATGAGAAGTGATTGAACACTGACAGATCATAATGATGGTGAGACGAAATGGGGGCGCATAGTTTATAAGCTGCCAGAGGGTGGGTGACTCCCTCTTGTGCCTGTTATATGCCAGTCTTCTTTCCCTATATCTTTATGACTACACTCCCTCCACTTTCCATGCTCCTGTTATTGCCAGGCTCAATCAGGATCAAACAATCAGCCCTCAAACAGGTAGCTGTTTTATGAGAAGCTTTAAAAATAAGTGTTGGAATTTTTTTTTTTTTTTTTTTTTTTTTTTAACTACATTCATGAATGGCAAAATAATAGTTTTATATATATAAAAAATATATATTAAAGGCATCAGAAGGACCATGGATTCGATACAAACAAGTTTTTAGCTCTTATTATTTGAAGTTTCTTTGTAGGTAGTCCATGTATATATATATATATATATATATATATATATATATACACACACACACACATACACACACTAAATTGCCAAAAGTATTGGGACACCCCTCCAAATCATTGAATTCAGGTGTTCCAATCACTTCCATGGCCACAGGTGTATAAAATCAAGCACCTAGGCATGCAGACTGCTTCTACAAACATTTGTGAAAGAATGGGTCGCCCTCAGGAGCTCAGTGAATTCAAGCGTGGTACCGTGATAGGTTGCCACCTGTGCTTTATTGCCCATTTGTGAAATTTCCTCACTACTAAATATTCCACAGTCAACTGTTAGTGGTGTTATAACAAAGTGGAAGCAATTGGGAACAACAGCAACTCAGCCACAAAGTGTTAGGCCATTTAAAATCACATGCTGACCCACATCGGGGTCAGCACATGCTGAGGAGAACAGTGTGCATAAGTCGTCAACTTTCTACAGAGTCAATAGCTACAGACCTCCAAACTTTGTGTGGCCTTCAGATCAGCTCAAGAACAGTGCATAGAGAGCTTCATGGAATGGGTTTCCATGGCCGAGCAGCTGCATCCAAGCCTTACATCAAGTGCAATACATAGTGTCAGATGCAGTGGTGTAAAGTATGCCGCCAAAAATATTCCCATTGTTCTCATTCTGAAAACAAATAATATTAAACATTACAACCATAGTTTGTATAGTAGTTTTCATTGGTGGTTCATTGTTATTTCATTGTTTGAAAGAAGTATCTTCTGCTCACAATTGTTGCATTTATTGGATGGAAAAATATAGTAAAATAGTAATAATGTGATATATTATTACAATTCAAATTTCTATTTTTATTTATATTCAGCCTTTAAATAAGTGTAATATGGTGATTTAGTGTTCAAGTTTGTATTATTATCTAGGTTGGCAAGAGTTGTGCTGCTTATAGTTTTTTTTTTTTGGAAGTTGTTTTCAGGATTCTTTGATGAATAGAAAGCACAAAAGAACAGCATTTTTTTTACATGGAAATCTTTACCTAATTGTTAAAATAATGGCAGATTTATAGTCAGGACAACTTGATATATATATATATATTATTATTTTTATTTTTTTTTTATTTTTTTACGGACACCTTTTTACGTTATAAAATATGACTCACAGATTCATTGCTTTAATTCCCACCTCCCCCTCTTCCTGCTCATCGTCTCTGTCACAGAGGATGGAGGAGGACAGTATAGCCGTGTCTCTCACTGAGGGATTTGCCTGTCCAGAGAAAACTGTCTACAGTCCTCAGGCCTAGAAAGAATTCCAGCGGGAGAGAGCCAAAACAAACCGGCCATGATCTAAATGTGAAACCAGATACATATGAAAGAATGCCGTTTTCCATCCAAAGCTCACTCCCGTGACCCCGACCCCTAGTGGGCCGGTGGCTCGCTTGTTTGTATATCCCGACAATCACTTTGTTTTAATGCCCATAATACTAGTTTCATAACAGAGTCTTCATTGAGCTGCCAACCCCTAGAGTCCTGACAGCTGCAGTTCCATCTGGACATTGCAATCCCAGCGTGTGGAGATGTATGTGTGTGTGCAAGACTGTGCAGTGTAAATGCATTTTGTAAAAGTTTAGAGCTCACCAAGTGTGTTTCTCTTTATATCTCTCCCTCCCACCCACCCAACTTGCAGGCAGAGTTTAAAAGCATGCGACTAAATATTGGGGATGCATCAGGGCTCTGTACTTGGCCTAATCATTATATCTCACTTGTCTACACTTCATGCTTTCTGCTCTGTGCCTGTGTGGGTTTTTATGTGAAAGCTCAAGAGGAGAATTCCCACGCTTCATGAGAAACACTAAGCCGTGTTGGACCTCAGCTGGCAGAGATATAATTTATTGATGATTTTCTTTCACACATCACTAGAGCCAACATCTTCTCAGAGGTAGAAAGACAATACTCAGACCAATGGAGTCACCTTTTTAGTGGATATAGAGTATCAGCTGCCTTCAGCATGTGTCCGTCTCCTGAACCATTGATAATTTATAAGGATAGTTTATATATATATATAATTCAAATAAATGTTATTCTCTAGAATGATTTCTGAAGGATCATGAGACACTGAAGACTGATGTAATGGCTACTGAAAATTCAGGTTTTTCCATCACAGGAATAAATTACACTTTATATTAAAATAGAATAGTTTTTTATAATAGTATAATATACACGTTAATTTCACACAAATGTAGTTTGTGCTTAGATACATTCTTAGCTCTTTTACAACGACTTTCAGCTGTGGTTTGTCTAATTATGGTGTTTGCTTTGCTTTTTATATATAACTTTTTACATTTCCTTTTGCAGGAACACTTTTATTCTAGTGAAGATTTGTAGTAAGGCTTGTGCACAGCTAACAGGGCCCGTAATAGCGTGGAGATTTGGCAGGATGTGCGGGAGGTTTGGCATTGAACCGCCTTAGCACTCTGTTTGTCCCCAAGATCCACTTTTGCACAGTCACTCCGTTTAATGAAGCCATACGTCTCCAGCGGTCTTCTACACATCTGGAGATTATATAGAGACAGAAGGCTGCACGACACTCGTTTGGGCCTCGATATTTCACAGCATAAGCTTGAAGTGGCATTCAATTTCCAGCTCTTTCTCCATCTCCGACAGCATGGTTCTATTGAGCTACAGTGGCAGAATCTCCACTCTTACACGCAGACTATATAAAAACAAGAGGATCATTTGGTAAACAGGCCTGCTCTAAGATGCATCTGGGAAACAGCGATCTGAGTGAGGCAAATTAATGCACCCAACTCCATAATTAATAAGTCCCAAAGCTCATTCAGGCGTCTTGTTTCAGGGCTCATTAATCATTAATGATGGGCAGGGTATGGAGTGGGTGAAGGCCGGCCTCTCTTCTACCTGACCCCTCAGACATCTGATCCACCTGCACTGGTCACAACCAGACCCCTCCTTCACCACGTCATACACCATCTTCTACGCTATAGCTCTTTCAGTGGCTGTGAAACCGGAGTAGCGTTAATAGCAGGTTTAGTTTACTGTCTGGAAACTGAGAGATTGTTCTCGTGGGTTCAGGTTCTGTATGTGGAGTCTGTAACTAAGCTATCATAATTCTACTAAATGCACAGTCATGATTTACGCTTTCTGTCAAGGCCAATTTTGTCTTAACCAATAACTGGAATAACTCACAGCATGATGTGACTAATAGACAAAGCTTGTTTTTCCAATTGTTCTGTTGTGTGTTATAATTAAGTTACAGTCAAATAGAATTTGTCATTATTTGTTATGTTTTATTTAGTATTTGTTTTCTGACATGCTCTCCACCTCCCATTGTACCTTGGTTTTTACCAAGATAGAGTTATGGTAAAATCAGAAAACCAAAAAATGTTTTCCTATATTTTCATATATGTTTGCATTATAAAAATGTATATCGAGGTGCAAACAGCATGTATTCAAAGCCACACCGTTAAACCAAATATCATGGTTAGTAGAGTGTTTGTTCATTTGACATAAAAACAGTTCAAAAGTAATAAAAGAAAGAAATAAAATAAATTAATAATTGTATTCAGCAAGCATGCTTTGTTTATACTGTTCTAAAAGATTGCCATTTCATATAAATGCTCTTCTTTTGAACTTTATATTGATAAAAAACATAATCCTGAAAAACATAAATCACAGTTGTAAGGGTGGTTCGCCTACAGTGGTTCAGACTGCAGGGTTGCCGAATGACTAAAGAAATGTTATCAGCAAGATTGTAGAAAACTGGACCTTTCTCATCTATTACCACCCACTGCAAATTATACCAACGACGGAAATAAGCACCGTTACAATAGCAAAATTTGTGGGAGAGTGTTGCTATAATGTGACTACACTCACCTAAAGGATTATTAGGAACACCATACTAATACTGTGTTTGACCCCCTTTTGCCTTCAGAACTGCCTTAATTCTACGTGGCATTGATTCAACAAGGTGCTGAAAGCATTCTTTAGAAATGTTGGCCCATATTGATAGGATAGCATCTTGCAGTTGATGGAGATTTGTGGAATGCACATCCAGGGCACGAAGCTCCCGTTCCACCACATCCCAAAGATGCTCTATTGGGTTGAGATCTGGTGACTGTGGGGGCCATTTTAGTACAGTGAACTCATTGTCATGTTCAAGAAACCAATTTGAAATGATTCGAGCTTTGTGACACGGTGCATTATCCTGCTGGAAGTAGCCATCAGAGAATGGGTACATGGTGGTCATAAAGGGATGGACATGGTCAGAAACAATGCTCAGGTAGGCCGTGGCATTTAAACGATGCCCAATTGGCACTAAGGGGCCTAAAGTGTGCCAAGAAAACATCCCCCACACCATTACACCACCACCACCAGCCTGCACAGTGGTAACAAGGCATGATGGATCCATGTTCTCATTCTGTTTACGCCAAATTCTGACTCTACCATCTGAATGTCTCAACAGAAATTGAGACTCATCAGACCAGGCAACATTTTTCCAGTCTTCAACTGTCCAATTTTGGTGAGCTTGTGCAAATTGTAGCCTCTTTTTCTATTTGTAGTGGAGATTAGTGGTACCCGGTGGGGTCTTCTGCTGTTGTAGCCCATCCGCCTCAAGGTTGTGCGTGTTGTGGCTTCACAAATGCTTTGCTGCATACCTCGGTTGTAACGAGTGGTTATTTCAGTCAAAGTTGCTCTTCTATCAGCTTGAATCAGTCAGCCCATTCTCCTCTGACCTCTAGCATCAACAAGGCATTTTTCGCCCACAGGACTGCCGCATACTGGATGTTTTTCCCTTTTCACACCATTCTTTGTAAACCCTAGAAATGGTTGTGGGTGAAAATCCCAGTAACTGAGCAGATTGTGAAATACTCAGACCGGCCCGTCTGGCACCAACAACCATGCCATGCTCAAAATTGCTTAAATCACCTTTCTTTCCCATTCTGACATTCAGTTTGGAGTTCAGGAGATTGTCTTGACCGGGACCACACTCCTAAATGCATTGAAGCAACTGCCATGTGATTGGTTGATTAGATAATTGCATTAATGAGAAATTGAACAGATGTTCCTAATAATCCTTTAGGTGAGTGTATACTGTATTGCAATATCGAATCAAAACTAGTTAGCACATCATTTGTAATAAAAAGAATTTAAATGACAAAATCTGTGTATGGTTACACTTAAAAGAGTTACAAAATAGATGATAAAAACATATACCATTAATCGTACTCAGCATGTATAGAATGTTACCTGAGGGATAGAAAGAGAGAAAGAGGAAGTGTAGCGAGAAAGAGACAAAGAGAAGAAGAGAGCAACGAAGAGAAGAGCCAAAGAGCAGGCCCCAAGGAGAGAGAGCCAGAGCAACTGTTACAATCTTCTTTATCCTTTTCTTGACCATGTGACTAAACCCAAACGTGAGACATTTAAACTGACAATCATATAATTACATCTTCCCCCACTGTAAAGATGTTACACACATTTTGGCCTACAGGCCTTCAGCATCTCTTTGTCTTTAGGAATTACAAATGGCCCTTCTGGTAAGAAAGGTGGGGGTTGAAAACAGTAAAGCAAATGTCTTTGTTCAATTTCAAATATCTTTGATTATTTTCAATTCTACAGTTTTCATAAAAATATTAAGCAGCACAACTGTTTTCAACATTGATAAGAAAGGTTTCTTGAATACTAAATCAGCATATTAGAATAATTTCTGAAGGATCATGTGACACTGAAGAAGATTTGCTAAAAATTCAGCTTCACCATCACAGGGAAGAAAAAAAAACAATTTTAAAATGTAAAATAAATTACTTTTTTCTTTTATATTAAAAAACCTTACTGATCCTATAAGCTTTTGAATGGTAGTGTATAACATTTTACAAAATGTTGATTTGCAACACGTTTAAAGCAATATTAAAACTGTTCTGTTGGACCTCTGAACTTTGATGAAAATATTTATATCATTACTAGCTTGTGTTTACAGCGGCTGACTCCTTCAGCAGTTGAAGGAAGGCGAGTGTTAATTTAAGCATTAAATATGAGTCCTCTGAGAGTGCATGTTGTGTAACCGCACTTTCAAATATGCAGAGCAAGAATAAATGGAGGGCAGACGGGCGCATATTGCAGCGACCATGGAAGGCATGTCAGTGATGGTGGTGGATGGCAACCGTCCAGAGGATGAAGGATTCTGAAATCCCCCATTACACACTCCCCTCCACCCCCTGAACCACGATCTGCTAAAACAAACCACATGTGCATGGCCAAACCCACATTTTTCACTACACACGCATGGTGTGTGAGTGTGTGTGCTTGTTAGAGGGTGGGGGCCTGTAATGGAATGGGGTGTGTTATGGAAAAAAAGCACTGAGAATATTAGCTCAGAGTTAAAAGTTCAGGCTTTTCAGAACCACACCTGCACTGAGTACAAACCACATGGTTCAGTCCGTCCATTCTGATGCTGTAATAGCTATAGCGGAAAGTGTTGATCTATATTTGGTGTTTTTTTGAAGGGTCGTGGGGTTTGCTGTAACATCCTGCATCTTCCAAAAGAGCAGTATGTCATCAAGCCGTACTTTGATCCTGATGATCTTTATGAGGCTCTGACAGGAGCTCAAGCCCAAAAGAAATATAGCACAGACTCTCATCTGCTCCGCAAACAGAAAGAGAGACACATAGAGAAATCTGCCTGGAAACTTCCAATGTAGAGACAGCAAGAGAGAGAATTGTTTCCTGTTAAACGAGGGATCTGGTTGCCTCTAACCAGCTCTTATACACCTGCCATTCAGGATTTGCCACCACAGCAGAGGCTGTTGAACTTCAAATGTCATGGTGAATAAAACCTAAGTGTGTTTCTTAAGGAGAGAGACACTGAGTTGGAATGACTACGAGCTTATGTAAGACCTTGTGGTCAAATGTTTGTAAAATGACAAACATACGTAATCTTTGTAAGCAAATTGAGTAGTGAAGTCACTGCTTACTTTTCTCCCCAAGAGATTCTTTCTAAAGCCACAATCTGTGGGCTAAGATAACTCACTTTGTAACTTTCTGAACACATTTAGGGTGTTTTAGTATGTACCCAATGTAGGATGAATGAGAAGGCTATTGCACATGTTTTTGCCAGCAGGGTAACTGATGCTAACTATGCCAGGTCATGGGTTTGATTTTTAGTGACATATGGACTGATAAAGAGTATAGTTTGAGTGCATTGTAAGTTGTTTGTGATGTAAAAAAATTCTGACAAATGCATTTATTCAGCAATTGATCAAAAGTGACAGTAAAGTACATATATAATGCTACAAAAGATTTCTGAACTTTGTGACTCAAACAATCCTGAAAAAAGTACTACTGTTAAACATTACTGCTGTTTTACTGTAGTTTTGATCAGTAAAAAAAAAAACATTTTAACTATAGTTTAAATGACATTTTCCCCTTTGTCATACATAATAGCCTTATCTGAGGCATTTATTATGAGTTTTGCTTGCTCTTCTTAGTCTCCATGGCAACAGAAACATGTTTCAATTAGTAAAGACTGCTAGTTCATGTCCTAAATACTCTAAATGGTATTGTTACATATTTCTCTGTATCTCCCATTTTACTTCTGAAATTAAACTAAACAATATGTGATGCCTCGTAAAAAATACAAACATATGTCAATAATTTTATTTTATGAAGTCAATTTTTTGCAAACTTGTTTTTATGTGGTCTATAAAAGCTTGGCTTGAACACTTTAAGACGAGGTATTTGAAGTACGCTTGGTTTGAGGTTTACAGGAAAAAAAACTATTTCTGTGGCGTGAACTGAAAGCTCTTGAATTCTTGCGCAGCAGCTTGGTTATTTTCAAAGATGAAACAGCAAAGCCCATTAACTTCCACAAATACTCCATTTAAATGTCATTTTGTTGTTTGCTTTGCTTTGCAGATGAGACGCGGCCAGCGCCACAGTTAAACGGACCTGCGGTGACCCCGGGGCCCGTGGCCATTTCTGCTCCCCCTACCCCAGAATCCCCCGGTCCTTCTGCATGCCCGCTTCTGCCCACCCCCACTAACCCTCAACCACCCCCAGCTGCCTCCTCATCACCCGGCTGTGGCTCTACTAACCCAGAGCAGGCTGGCACTGGGGCCCCTGGGGCGCCATCAGTCACTCCCAGCAACCCTGAGACCGAAGAGGACAAAGCCAAGAAGCTGCTTTACTGCTCACTGTGCAAAGTGGCCGTCAATTCGCTCTCCCAGTTGGAGGCCCACAATAAAGGTGAACATTCATTTAGCAACAGCTCATCTAAACTCAAACTCAAACACAGAATTATAGTATTTCAAAATATCTGTCATGGCGAGTATTCACGCAAACATTATCTGTTATGTCTTATGTGAATGTTTGGTTAACTGTTGGGTTGACTCTGCCAATTTCAAACATATTTTAGTATGTTTAGTTTTTACTAAAATTTTACACTTGGCAAATGCTAAATTCTGACTTTCTGGTTGTCTTTCTCAATACTTGCACAAATTACTTCAGAAGACATAATTATTTTAAGAAGAGTCTGCAGGATGTATCTTGTTCTGTGAGCAACAGAAATATGCGTAGCTCCAGGCTGCTCACAGAGGAACACTAGCAATTATGTCCATCACAGAAAAGAAACGCTTTAAACTTCTGAAACGGGCGTCTTTAGATGCTTTCACTCGCTCATGATTTATACACAACTTTACAGCGCCACTTGTCCTCTTGGTTTGCCCCAAAGGTGTGCACAAAAACGAATGGATAATTTTTTGGAATTGCAGTGCAGCTTGTAGTATTTAGAGGAGTGTTTGATTTCTCGTGGTATATCGAATGCCTGAGCAGATCTCATTCTGCTCCATTATTTAGTTTGTGTCAACACAAACAACCCTGTTTGAAGAGATGAAGGTGGATGTTGAGGAGACGTTGCTGCAGAGGCACAACTCTATTTATTATTGATCCCCTCTTTTATTTATCAGGAAAAACTGCAGTCATAGTTTCAGTATGTTTATACCGTCTGATTAGGGATTTCTCATGTTGAGCTTGTTTTTCCCCAGGCCAAAAAAAGTTAATGCCTTTACATAAAGTATTTGACAATTGTTTGTGTGGTCTGAAAATTAAACATTCACACTTTGATACATGGAAGCCACAAGTCGTTTCTCTTGAAACATTACAAGTTATGAGTGATATCAGGGCGTTGTTGCTGATGGAAAGGCAAATTTATAATCATGGCCTGGGTTAAGGAAAGCTATCTGGAATCAATACAGTCCATTCCCTAAATTAAACTCCAAACCACGGCCAAAAATCAAATCACATGTTGTGCAGACAGCCACAGATATAAGTCGGGAGAGTAAGGGAGAGTTTTAGCTTACTTTATTTCTGCAGCTCTATGTCCAGACACAGCTGCCAAATCTTGTTTTATCTGTTTATTTCTCAGATGGCATTTACTAATGACCGTTATACAGTGAAACTAGCAACGCTCATTGTCTGGAACAAATTTTTTGTGTAAATATTGCAAGAGTGCATTTTTAAACAGCACAAAGGTCATTTGTGCTAGTTTCTTGCCTTGTCTGCTCAAAGTTAAGGTGAACTTTTGGTCAAAGGGAGAAAATGAAGTCTGCTTTTGATTTGGCAAGATAATGTGTCGACATTCCCAATGTTTTCTTGGTTAAAGAACAAAACAAAGACATTAGTTCTTAGGAACCCAAGCATGTGGATATCACGTGTTTTTTTTTTTTTTTTTTTTTTGTACATATAGCTTAGCTATGTTTTCATTGACATTGTGAGGCCAGGAACATGACGGCAAAAGATTTAAGGAGAACCATGTGTTGCATGGCTCCAAACACAGGAAATGGAAAATTGATGAGCTTCGTTGTAATGAGGACAGCCACAATTTAACAAATCTCGAAGACTTGAAGAATTTAGTTTTGCAACAAAGTTTTGAAATTGAAAGCCAAGCAATATATCTTGATTTATGAGCAGCCTGTACAGTAATGTAACCTTTATGAAATTCAGAAAGGATGAGACTCACAAATGCAAATCATTCCAATAAAAGAATGGTGTGACTGCCTATTAGACATGTGGACAGGAATACGAATCATCCCTGGCATGAGCAGCTGCAGTCAAGGATAATTCAAAGTGGAAGATTCAAGAGCTCTCTAGTGGTCATGACTAGATATAACAGTGCTACCTGCAGTTTATATTATCTTTATAGATAAATACATTTAATCTATTTATTTATCTTTTATTATATCATAATATTTTTGTTTTATTCGCTTTTATATTATTATTATTATTGTTGCATTATTTTTATTTTTATTATTATTTTATATATTTATCTATTAATTTATTTATTTATGTGTGTATACACAACTGGTCAAAAGTTTAGGGTCAGTAAAATAATTTCTTTGAAAGAAATTAATACTTTTATTCAGCAAGGATGCATTAAATCATCAAAAGTGACTTTTTATTTTATTTTTATAAAAGCTTTTGAACTTTCTATTCATCAAAGAATCCTGAAAAAATGTATCACGATTTACACAAAAAAATTAAGCAGCACAACTGTTGTCAACACTGATGATAATAAGAAATGCTTCCTGAGTATCAAATCAGCATATTAGAATGATTTCTGAAGGATCATGTGACACTGAAGACACTAAATAAATTAGATTATTAAAAAGATATTAAATATTAAGATATTTTGTATTTAGATATTAAAATACAAAACCGTCATTTTAAATTATAATAATAATTCACAAATAATTCAAATAATTGCAGCCTTGGTGGGCGTAAAAGACAATCTCAAGCTCAAACTTTTGAACCATGTATATAGTAGGCGCATGTGTTTTATATATAATTGTGTTATTTTTTGTATTTATGTATAAAACCATCATTGTATTTCTCTGTGCTCCTCAGGCACTAAACACAAAACCATTCTGGAAGCCCGCAGTGGACTGGGGCCCATAAAGGCATACCCTCGTTTGGGTCCGAAGCCCAGCGGGGAGCAGGGAGGCGGGGCTTCAGACCCCAATACTCAGGAACGCACCTTCCACTGTGAGATCTGCAATGTGCGGGTCAACTCAGAACTACAGCTCAAACAGGTGAGCAAGGGTTATGGTGTTCAT
Source organism: Paracanthobrama guichenoti (assembly GCA_018749465.1). Lineage (NCBI taxonomy): Eukaryota > Metazoa > Chordata > Actinopteri > Cypriniformes > Gobionidae > Paracanthobrama > Paracanthobrama guichenoti. The sequence goes on from CM031965.1 coordinate 14,850,711, forward strand.
ATATCAAGAAATAGCTATATGAAATATCTGTCGCCATGTTGTTTATTGTTATAGAGCCAAAAATATGAAATGCAATTTTCATCTATGGACTATGTTTTTATTTTTGGTTTGTTTGCAGCACATATCAAGTCGACGGCACCGGGATGGAGTGGCAGGAAAGCCAAACCCCCTCCTGAGCCGACACAAGAAGCACAGGGGAGCTGACCTTGCGGTAAGTGGTAACTGGTTACAATCCTAATTTAAGTGTGCTAACATGCACTAAAAGTTATATTCGACAATTGGATGTCAAATTACAGTACAGTATGTCAAGATGAAAAAAATAGTACTTGGATGTCAAATTACAGTATGATATCACTGAGTCATAATGTTTTTATCTTAAATAGGATCTCACCAAAGCATTAGGCGCCGGCCTCCTGCCGAGTCCTCTGGCCGTTGCTGCAGCGATGGCAGCGGCCGCCTCCAACAATCCTCTGGCTCTCCGCGCAGCAGCCCCCGCCCCCCATCCGCATCATCACCTCCTGCAGGGTCCGCCCCTCAGCCACGCCATCTTGAGACCAGCTCCGGGGCCCATACGCACCTCACACGGTCCGATCCTGTTCTCGCCGTACTGACTCCACCCTCACCCCCCTTAGCCAATCACAGCCAGTCCGGAGCCTCACCTCCAAAAGCACACTGTGAAGACGAAAAAAATAGTGAAACATCACAGCAATGACTAGAATCGGCTCATCAACAATAACGTCAATCTTCAAACCAAGCAGAAGGGGGCGCAAAGCGGGAGCAATCACGAAGGAGGGTGCAACTGGCGTTCCAACTCTCTTTCCATCACCCTTAACTGCCTCCTCCATCTCCGTTCGTTTGGTTTGAGTGCTTTATTCGTTGGTGGATGAATGGACAAATGCAGGGATTGTTGGAATAGAGCAATATTGTATGTATCTGACATCCTTGTTCCTTCCCTCTATTTATACTCATACTGTGAGGTAGCAGAAGTCACATAGTAGCCAGACATGCTGGAATGAGTTAGGCAACTTTCTAGAGACCCCAAAACACACAAAACCAACACACAAAGACTACAGTTAAATGTTTCTGTTGTTCTGAATAAATGCACCCTCAACCCTATGCACCTTGAGAAACCTACAGAAACCATGTTACATCAGTATGCTTCTTGTAGTATTCGCTGTATTCAACTTGTCCTGTCTGGCTTTGGCATATTTGCAAGAGGAAAACGCCACAATCTCAGTCGCAGTTCCACCATGTTGAGACTCACAGCAGGGGATTGTGGGGAAGGTCTAAGGATGCCCGACTCGTTCCGAATGCTGGCTCGAAATGAGCTTTAGAAGCTCAGCGTCGTCGAAAAAGTCTGACTTCATACAGTCGCATCTCTCTAGAGAAACCGAGAGATGCAGAAGAGATACTCGAGATCTCTTTTGTGTCGCTTTTACATCCGTTAGCGCTAGGAGCGGTTGACTGAAAAACCCAGACCTCTGTCTTAGATCTTAGAAAATCAGTAGATGTCTATTTATTCTATTGCGTAGTGTAGTTTAGTTCAGATCATCCAAGCTGGTCGACTTTAGAAAAATATTCAGAAGTGAAATATGTGCGTAGAGAATGACGTAACTGCTGGTAGATGCTGAAATAAGATGGACGGGTACTTTGATTCTCAGAGAAAGGCAACAAACCTAAGCACACACTTGGACTAACAGTACATACAGGCTCCCCTGTTCATTTTGTCTCTATATGTTCGGTGGACATTATGCAACCCCTAGCAATACCCCCCTTCTGTCCGACTTCTGCGTTCAGTTTCACAAGACCGCCCACATCCCGGCATGGACTGACACCGCAGGTCAGCCATTCCAATGGAACCCCAAGAGAGTAGAAAAATGAACAGAGTGAAGACGCAGAGGAGGTCACTAAGGACACGACTGTGCAATCTCTCCTTTTTTTGGTATGAACTTCCTGTCTTGAATCTAAAGCCATGCAATGCATATTATTTTTTTGTTTTTATTATGATCAAATAATTGTTTTGATGTTGTTGTTTTTTTGGTTCGTTTTCATAGTACACTGTTACGTTGAACAAATATTGTTGTGGAAATTCTGACAAAAAAAAAAAAATCATTGAACAAAAGAAAAAAACAAGAATATTTTTCTATGGAAGATTGAAAACCTGCACTCAGATGGGATCGAAATGCAGCTTACCCGTCGTAGAAAGCATATTAAGAGGAAGAGAAGTACAAATACAGAGAACATCAAACTAGGGCCTGTCGTGTTGGTGGAACTACGCGGCAGTCTTCCATTGATAAGCAAAGTGTGACAGTGTCTTACTGTTGTTTGGATATTGCAATGCAATAAGCAATTGAATTATGTCATTTGTTGTAGAAGATCATTTATAAATGGTTCTGTATGGCTGCTAATAGGCCTCCATGTTCTTCCACAGAGATAAATTTGCCTTTTCAGTACAAAAGCTGGGAGTTTGAAAGCAAGAAAGGGGCACACACAGAGACAGGCCCTTCATATTAAAGGGTCTTTTCTCATCTCTGAGTGGGGGGACGAGGTATATCTGAACACAGTGTGTAGTCAGCCATAGCCTTTTTGCGTATGTAGCTTAGTTCACCTTTTTGTTTGCATTGTGTGGGAAGCGTCATGATAATGCCATTACTTTGTGCTAACTGTGGTTAGCGTCCACCATTGTGCTTTGATGAAACTTTACCTCTGTTTCTCATTAGTTACCGAGGCACTGGTATGGTGTAGTTTCATGTCGGTGTTTATCGTGTAGTGTAGTGTGCGTACTGATAGAATCCGGTTCTGGAAAACGTGTGATAGGCAGAATCTACCTTAAAGGGATAGTTAAAAAAAAAAAAAAATTCACTAAAAGATGAAACTTTTGTTGTCATTTACTCACACTTCATGTAATTTCAAACCCATATGCTGTTCTTTTTTTTGAAAAACAGGAGAGATTTATGAAGAATCACAGTGCAACAACAGTTTACAGTGACCAGGGCAGGGGAAAAAAAACAAAACAAAAAAAACACCATAAAGTGTCCAAAAATAGTTTATGACTGAAGTATTTTGTAGTGATAAATATAATAATCATACCTGCAAAATCGCCCTTTGGCAAATTTGACATTCTGAATCATTGAAATTCACACCACCTACTGTCAGAGAGTGATTTTGCATTTTAATTCAGCCAGTCTACCTTTTTTGTTCAGACCAATTATATACAGTATCGACCTTTTTGCGCCAGAGAAACAAGCGCGCGGCCATCTTTAGAACTTCCGGTTTTGCGGTTGTTCTATGTATTTCTAGGCATCGCTGTCGACGAGTAATTAGCTGGTGAAGTGGATTTACTTATTGTAGAGTTAAAAGTTATCATGAGCATTGTAATGTTTGAAGCGGATATCGAAACGAACGTCAGTAGACCGGGAAGATTTCAAAACGAGCAGTTCATTCATAAATCCATAAGATCTTCTCTTCATGCTGTGGAAACACATCTAGTGCAGCACTGACATACGGTCTATAACATACATAAGCTACATTATTTACTAGGTTGAAATGTTAGATTTATATAATAATATATAATAATAATAATTGTCAACCTACATTTTTAACCAAACAAAGTTGTTTTAATCGTAGTTTTTACCGTACAGACCATTGAAATTTGTGTTTCAAAGCAACATTGTTACCTAAACAAAATGTACTTCTATTCTAATATCAGAACTATTTCATTCGCAGATTCCAAGAAATTTGACCATACATATACATAGGGATTCTTAAAAAAATAAAATAATAATAATGAACAACAGCCTGTGGGTTTGGATCAACATGAGGGTGAGTAAATAAGCAAGAGTTAATTTTGGGGGTGACCTATTCCTTTAAACTGCACATTTGCAATCAGCTGTTTCTGTCCCAAACTGAATTATTTAAACAATCAGTGGACAGAATATTTTGCTGATTTCAGATGAGCATTTTGTGGTAACACTATGCGCACTGACACATGCTGTAGCTTGAAATCTGGTGTCCAGTGCTCCATTGAAACCATGTGAGGTGATAAAACCATCACAGCGAACACACTCCACGGACTTGAGACAGACTCGCTTAGTCCCATCCGTCAACACTGTAAAGACCGTGTTCATCCTGTAGTCAGAACTATGTCATCACTGTACAGAATTGTCTTTGGTAGATTTATTCAACCTTTCAGGGCAGGTGTAATGTTAGTTGGTGAAGTCTATTTTAGCCTTAGCCTTATTCCACCCCAGGCTTCTCCTGGAGCAGATGCGGACGGAGAAGCTTCGGTCAAACCTCGTCTTGCCAATAAAGTTATTTTTGAATTAAATTGTCAGATGGGAAAACAGTATGTGTGATGGAACGTAGCAATATTCAACTCATACTGGCTACTCTTGTTTATTGCAATAAGGAAATCAACCAATAGATGCATATGTGAGTAAAATAATATAGATGTAATTTAAATCAAACACAGAAAATTATGGAAATACTTGGTATCAGAGAAACTTGGAGTTACCACAGGGAAAAAAAGAGAAAAAATAAAATAAAAATCAATGTCTATAAATCAATAAAGAATATTAAAACTCATGTCTCATGCTTCTTTTTCATTTTTTTATGAGAGGTTTATGAGATAATTATAGTCTAAGGTTAATTCAATTTATTTAAAAGTTCAAAACACACTGTAAAAAATTGGAATGTAATTATTCAGTAAAAATACAGTAAAAATGTAAACATATTTATAGAACAACCTGTACAGTTTTAAACTGTAATTTATAAAATGGCATGTAAATCTAACAGCCCCTTTCTGCTGAATTAGCAAGGCCACACTGCTACTAAAAACTAAAAAGTTTTGTACCTTTAACATATACTGACAACCACCATGACACAGGTGATAAAGAGAAATCCACATGAATTAAATTTCATCACAAGTAGCCTTTTTTCACAAGCAGATTTAAATATCAATAAATAGGTGCACAGTCACATACAAAACACCTAACACGCATGACACTACAATAATGCAATAAACATCAATTAAACAATATAAGCTGTAACAAAATCCTAACATATGATACAGTATATAATTAATTAATTAATAACAAAAACTGAGAAATGTTCTTTTCACTTCCAAAAATGGTACATTTAACAGTATTTTACTGTACACGTTAAATGAAAGACTAAATATAAAGGAAACTTACAGTTAATCAATTAACAGGTTTTTTAACTGGTCTTTTACAGTTGAAATATTTTTTTTACAGTGCAGAAACTGTAAAAAGTAACACCACTTTTTGTTGTCAAGAGTACATTGCACAGGAAGCGACTACATTTAAGCAGATTTGCATCCTAGCTCATTTGTGTGTAAATACTTATTTTGGGTCACTAGATGGAGCTCTAGGACAGATATGCTCACAGGGCTCCCAGTGTATAATTGCATAAAACAGGGGTGTCCAATCCTGCTCCTGGAGGGTCACAGTTTAGCTCCAACCCCAATTAAACACAGCTGAACCAGCTAATCAAGGTCTTACTAGGCATACTAACTTCTAGCAGGTGGGTTGAGGCAAGCTGGAGCTAAACTCCGCAGAACAGCGGCCCTCCAGGACCCGAGTTTGGACACCCCTGGCATAAAAAAATATATTGTATTGAACATTTATGGAGCAACAGATTGTGTGACAAAATGATAAAAGTGGCTTATTTTGTTTAAAAAATCTTGGGGTGGTGAGGGTACTTGATCAAAACAATCCCTTTAGCAAAGTTTGAACTATTTTCTGTTTATTTTTAAAAATGAAAGAATTAATTTTTGTTCAATAAATATGCTGTCATTAAAATGTTCGTACAGAAATACATTAAAAAAATATAGAAACAAAATTATTTAAAAATAAAGATTCTGAAAGCATTGAAGATCTCATAATACAGATTTAAAGTAGTAACAATAAATAATATTTTATTATATAATATGATTAGCATCATATTTTTAAATATGGTTTCATTATAAATATGGCCCCGTATTCATGAAAAATCTTAATGTAAAGAGTAGCTCCTAGTGACAAAATTTTGTTTCCTCTAAAAGGTGCGCTATGTAACTTTTCCGTCCGCTAGAGGTCGCCTATTCAAAACAAAGGCGTAGTTTGATGACGCCAAGTTTGAGCGCTGAATCTTGGGATATGTGGTCTTCACCTCACAGCCGGTGGAAAAGAATCGGGATTGGACTCGGGTAGAAATCATGTTCATGGATGTGATTATTAATGTTACTGTAGTATGAAGCAGAGCAGGGCTGAGTGTTGTGGAAGCTGAGCAAGGCCGCTGGAGCGATTATTAATCGGATGAACGCAACACGCAGCGGGACTTTTATTTTGCCACAGTCAGCGCCGCCATTTCTGCTTTTCCAGTCACAAGTAACGCAGCTCTGTTTATCATATTAGATACATTTGAGTGTGTTGAAAATTATGTTATGACATTATTCTGCATTCGCTCGGCAGCTGCTATGACACTTGTTGCACACTGCAGTGAGAGTAAAGCGTTTCTGCCAAATAAAACCGGAAACCGAGGGTAACGCAGATATGACGCAACTGACAGGCGACTCTCTCACACATCCCAGTTCATTGGTTAAAATAGCAATTTTCTCACGATTTACAAATAGGTGGAAACATTTGGGATATTGTAAGTACTCAATTGAACAATATAAAACACTGGCCTAGTGGTTTTTAAATATTTTACAAAAAAACAAACAAGTTACATAGTGCACCTTTAAAATTAAAGAAAAAAATATGGGGCCATGACGTGTCTGTCTGAACTTTAGATTTACCCCTCTCATTTGTAGCTTTGTGAACATAGTGTGTCAATGTTGCCTGATAGTTATTAAGGTCAAAATCCTTTTGCCTTTAAAGATTTGAACTTTGATCTCTGACCTTACAGTTTTTATTACAAACATCATTCAAAATAATTAGATAAAGTAGTTTTGCACACAGCACTTTAAAGCCATTTGTGGAATTCCCCAATCCATATATCCATATATCCATATATATATATATATATATATATATATATATATATATATATATATATATATATATATATATATATATATATATATATATAAATAAATAAATAATGTCATAATATAAATGTACCATAGACCTACAATGAATTTCATTGCTGTGCAGTATTCAGCAATGATAATGTTTATTAATGCCCATCAATCAACATTCCAATAAACTGGAAGGACTTCTAATATAGAAACCATGGCATGTATTTTCAGGGCTGTATGCTCCAACCAAGCAACTGCCATTTAATGGGATTGCTAGCAGAGAGCCCTCTCCAAATGTTGGCATGCTCCGTTAATGAATTTACATCAGCAATCCAAGGGTTTTGGAGCAAGACTTCTTGTTGCAGTGTAAAGTTGCAATAAAAGGTATTTTTGGACTGAAGGAAAACTATTTTATTCATGATATGCACCCTTTTAAGGTTTGTTCCCTAAAGTTTTAGATCAGCATCATCCAAAATTGTAGAACGAGCAGTTCTGCACTGAAATCTGAGCATTATTAGAGCTATAATTGTCTCCATAACACTTGAGAGTGGGATTGGAGCACAGCTATACTGGGGTAGAGAGGATGGGTGAAAGGAAGAAGAGACAGCAGAACTGTGGCAGACACGCATCTCATAAGGACACAGTGTCAGATTCTGAAAGGTTCACACGTCGCACTCTTCAAATGGAGGACTCCATTAGCTGAAATATGTGCCTGTGCTTTTACCAAAGATTTTAGCACTAACCTAACAGATCTGCAGGGATAATTACACAGCAAATAACACATACATCAAACAACAGCAAATCATTAAAGGTTAAAAAGACATGGAAAGACACAACGAAAAGGGATTAGGGTGATTAATGCATTATGCACTGTTATACTTGACAACTACTAAAATGCTAATGCTGACAACAAAACAAAACACTAGTGATAGAGCTGAACTTAATGAGTTCTTTGTGTACGCCCTGAGATTATTCACATACATAACGAATAATGAGAATTAAATTTCTTCCTTATGATAATGTATAACTTAATTGTAACAATCAAATTTGAAGCCAATCGCTTTACCGCAAAAACATGCATATATCAGTCAAAAGTTTGGAACAATTGCACATTTTTATGATTTTGATAGAAGTATCTTATCCTCACCAAGGAAATAGTTTTGCACACAGCTAAATATGGCATATAATATGGACACACCCAATCCATATTATATATTATATAATACTGGGTGTAGGAATATATATATTCCCAAGGCTCATTGATGCACGTGGGGAGCGAAGGCTGGCCCGTGTGGTTCACTCAAACAGACGAGCTATTGTAGCTCAAATTGCTCAAGAAGTTAATGCTGGTTCTGATAGAAAGGTGTCAGAATACACAGTGATCACAGTTTGTTGCATGAGGCTGCATAGCCGCAGACCAGTCAGAGTGCCCATGCTGACCCCTGTCCACTGCCAAAATGCCAACAGTGGGCACGTGAGCATCACAACTGGACCATGGAGTGGTCAATGAAAGAAGGTGGCCTGGTCTGATGAATCATGTTTTCTTTTACATTCTTTACCTTGGGAACACATGGCACCAGGATGCACAATGGGAAGAAGGCAACAACGAGTGTGTGATGCTTTGGGCAATGTTCTGCTGGGAAACCTTGGGTCCTCCCATCCATGTGGATGTTACTTTGACACATACCACCTACCTAAGCATTGGTGCAGATCATGTACACCCTTTCATGGAAACGGTATTCCTTGGTGGCTGTGGCCTCAGGATAATGCGCCCTGCCATAAAGCAAAAGGAATGGTTGATGAGCACAAGTTTGAGGTGTTGACCAAGTTTGAGGTGCCTCCAAATTCCCCAGAGCTCAATCCAATCGAGTATCTGTGGGATCCATGGAGGCCCTACCTCGCAACTTACAGGACTTAAAGGATCTGCTGCTAACATCCTGGTGCCAGATACCACAGCACACATTCAGGGGTCTAGTGGAGTCCAAAAAAAAAAAGTTTTTATAAATGGTTACCATTACTCCAGTCTTCAGTGTCGTGATCCTTCAGAAATCATTCTAATATGCTGATTTAGTTCTCAAGAAACATTTCTTATTAATATCAATGTTGAAAACTTTTGTATGTGCCATTTAATATTTTTGTGGAAACCGTGATACACTACCATTTAAAAGGTTGTGATACCGTTGCCATGGTAGTGATACAATACCATTTTTAGTTTAAAAAAGAAGACTTTAATACTTTTATTCAGCAAGGATGCATTCAATTGTTCAGAAGTGACAGTAAAGACTAGCCTGACAAGCCAGACCCACATCAAGATGTTGGGTCAGGGAACACACCATTGTCAGGGCTCAATCCGAGGGGCGGGATAAATGGTTGTCTTTCAAATTCCCTCAGCACGCAATAGGATAGCGCTACAACCAACCAGAGCAATGAAGAAGGTGACGTAGTCAGAGCGAGAGTCCTTTTTTAAGAATGACTTCAGTGCTGCAGTTGTTTTCTCAAAGAAAAGCTTAACTCCAAAGTCTTCCAGAGTCACGGCCGATTCGAAAGACCGCTGTTCACCAGCAGCAGCAGCAGCCTCGTTGTGTTCAAGTAGCAGGGAATTCACGCAGAATTCAACCGTCGCAACTCTGCTGTCATTATGTTAAGCCTGCCCACCGACTCTATACACGATGTGATTGGCCTGACTAGTTTGGTTTTTCAAGCTCGCAAGCCAACGGAGAGTTGCTAGATGACCCTGGCTGCAAATTACATTTGCTGCCGCTAGGGTGCGTCTAGATTTCTAGGCTAAGTAAAGACATTTATAATGCTACAAAATATTTTTATTTTAAATAAATGCTGTTCTTTAAACTTTAAAATAATCCTAAAAAGGTTCCCACAACAATATTAAACAGCAAAAGCTGTTAACAACATTGTTAAAATAAATTAAAATAAATAAATATATAATTATATATATATATATATATATATATATATATATATATATATATATATATATATATATATATAAATCAGTTTTCTGAACAGGAACAAAAAAAAAACATTTTTAAATATATTTAAATAGAAAATGCATTATTTGTGGAGTTCACAACACTCTCTAACCACCTAAATACTAACATATTGATTTTCCCACCCACTTCATCCCCACATCTAATCATTCCCATAGAGATGTGCTTCCCTCTGCCATGATGCTCCGGTTGCTTGCCTCTGTGTGAGAGAGCATGGCTTTATGAACCCCATCCACATCCCAGCAGTGGCATCACACATGTAGAGGGAATTCTGGAGGCAATGCTTCTCTGAAGCTTTCAACCTCTCTGTGTGACACCCATCTGAGTGAGAGACCAACAATACAGAGATAACTCACGTCCCTGAGGGGTTGGGGGGTGTTCTGATGGCTGTTTGAAAGAACATTTGACAGCATTTTCTTCCCAGTCACGATTATGGGCGCTACACCAGACATCAATTTGGATCGTGTATGTATCTTGCAATTAGACTTCAAAGGAAAGCGAAAAAAACCTGATAATTGGAGAGGGTGTCATTTGTTATATAATGAAAAGTAAAAAGGTTCATTATAATACAACTAAGGTTCATTACAATATAACCTCTAAACAAATTAATATCCCAGATGCTGCTTCAAGTGGTCACTGCATGAGGGTCACATATAAATGATTGACACAACTGTAGCCTTTTTATTAGACACTCACAGTTTTCCATCCCTCCATGTAAACTCATCTGAGTAGAATTTTGAGGAAAACAAAACAGAACCAAAATACAAAATAAATATTTCAAAATAATTACAAATGACTAATTTCTGTAAAGTAACACTATTCAACAGTAAATAATAAAGCTTTAGAATGGGTCATCTCTTTTGCTTTCCTAAAGCTGAGAAGCGGCTGATTACCTGGTCAATGCGATAATGCCTGCCTTTCATGTCTGCAACTCCGCATGAAAATGGACGGGCTAATGCTGCCTTCACATGCTATCAGAGCTCATCGCATTCAAGTTTTGACTTGAGAGGGTGTTCATGTCCAATTTTCTAACTAGGAAACTAGCATTTATGATAATTCTGATAGCACGTGAAGGCAGCATAATTGCAAACTATACAGCTAGTAAACTCAACCATTTGGACAATAGCAGTTTTGGTCAAATCCAAATAATTCTTAAAAATTATTTCAATATACTTTTTTTTTTAAGCATCATATTCGTGTCGCCTAATTTTTTGGTTCGAAAAGAAGTTAAACAAAACCTGAACAACACTTAGAAGTAACAAATAAAGCTAGACAAATGCTTTTAATGAATCACTGTAGCTATTATTTTTAATAAATAAAAAAAAATCTTTATAGGACAGTTCTATAACTATGGTACATGAACTTATATTGGACTAAAAACACAGATGCATAGAGGGGATTGTCAGGGTTATGTTTAATTTTGTTTAGTTTCACTGTGTTTGGTTTTGTTTTCAGTCAGTATTTTGTTCCCATATTGTTCTGTGTTCCTAGTAAGTTTCCTTGGTTGTAAATTAGTTCCATGCACCCGTTTCTGTTCAGCTGATTACCTCTCCCTGTGTATCTCCCTGAGTTCTTTCTGTTTAGTGTTCGGTCACATTTATGGTTTATGTTAAAGTGTGGTTAGTCTTATAATGCTCCTGTTGTTTTCCTGAAGTTATCGTTGAGTTTATTAAATACAATCTCCTTGAATCTCTTTGTGCTGTGCGTGTTGTTTAGCCACAACCAATCGTTACAGGGATTCTGTACGCACACATTTGTGTGCTTCCAGATGTCTCTAATAGAGAAGACATTATAATCTCCATCAACTTCCCCTGGATGATCCAGCTAAACAAAAGCTGGCAGATTCAGGTGTGAGCCCATCATATTGATAATTAGATCAATCTCCCTATACACATCCTGTCACAAAAGAAGCTATAGACGGACACAAACAGTTGTTGTTCTTTTCTTCCCGAAGCCTCCAATTAATCAGCCTGTAACAGACTCATTTGCAGGCAGAATTGTCTATTTCAATCTCAACAACTGGATGAGACAATGGACTACAATCCAAGTGGGACCTAAATGGAAAAACTGAAAGATGAAGACATGGATAGCTAGAGGGATGCAATCACATACTGATAGATTTGCTTGGGAAATTATCGGTTGCAATGTGTAGCTTGCAACAATTGACTTGTAAAATTAAATCTCAAAGCTAGATCCTATTGCAAATATATTAATCACAGGACTTACTGTAAAAACAGTTATGATGCAATTTCTAATAAAAAAAAAAAAAAAGAAAAGAAGTGATTTGGTACTGTACACACTCTGCTCAAGAGAACATCTCAAGGACATTCTGCTTTCTACCCAGCATTCATGGATGAAACCACAACAGCACACATAAGCATGCATAAAGTTTCTCACACAGATGCTCTCTTTTTGGCCCCTGGTATTAAGATGCGTTTTGGTCGATCGGAACACAATAACTGAATAACTTTTACAACTTAATAGATGTTTTTTCCAGGAATATATAATGAGTTTGTAAACGTTAGAGAAATGTGTAATTGATGCATTACAATTTAACTAAACCCATTAGATTTTAGTCGACTAAAACTTAAACAATGACTAATTCATAACATGACTAAAACTAGGCCTAAATGGCATTTTAGTCAAAAGACTATCGCTGCATCTGAAATTGAATACTTCCCTAATATACAGTATGAGAAAAACAGTACGTCAATACAGTAGTATGTCCGAACAAATAGTATTCGAAAAACAGTAAGCGAAAAGTCCCAGATGTCCCCTACTACGTACTAAATTCTGAAGTGCGGATTCGATCGACAATTTACTATCCCACAGGATAGAGGCCACAGGAGAGGATTTATGAATGGAGGTCCAGGGACATAACTGACGCTGGTAAGTCACATGATAATGACAACATGGCAGATGTAGTATGTCCAAATTACATTCATACTATACACATTCATACTACATAGAACATACTTTTTAACGGTCGCAAAGTAAGTTCAAATTCAAATGTAGTACCTACTCAGACAGTATGCGATTTCAGATGCAGCTTATGACTAAAATTAAATCAAAATTTGCTGTCAAAATTGACACTGATGGAAACAGTGCTAGCCAGCCAGATTTAGATTTATATTTATATTTATATTTATATATATATATATATATATATATATATATATATATATATATATATATATCATCCATTCATTCATTATCTTCCGCTTATCTGGGGCCGGGTCGCTGGGGCAACAGTCTAAGCAGAGATGCCCAGACTTCCCTCTCCCTAGCCACTTCCTCCAGCTCTTCCGGGGGAACCCCGAGGCGTTCCCAGGCCAGCCGGGAGACGTAATCCCTCCAGCGTGTCCTAGGTCTTCCCCGGGGCTTCCTCCCGGTGGGACATGCCGAAACACCTCCCCGGGAAGACGTCCAGGAGGCATCCGAAATAGATGCCCGAGCCACCTCAACTCCAGGCTCCTCTCGATGTGGAGGAGCAACGGCTCTACTCTGAGCTCCTCCCGAGTAACTGAGCTTCTCACCCTATCTCTAAGGGAGCGCCCAGCAACCCTGCGGAGAAAGCTAATTTCGGCCGCCTGTATCCGGGATCTTGTCCTTTCGGTCATGACCCACAGCTCATGACCATAGGTGAGAGTAGGAACGTAGATTGACTGGTAAATCAAGAGCTTTGCCTTACAGCTCAGCTCCTTCTTCACCACGACAGACCGGTACATCGACCGCATTACTGCAGAAGCTGCACCGATCCGTCTGTCAATCTCCCGTTCCATCCTTCCCTCACTCGTGAACAAGACCCCAAGATACCTGAACTCCTCCACCTGAGGCAGAAACTCTCCACCAACCTGAAGTGGGCAAGCCACCCTTTTCCGACTGAGAACCATGGCCTCGGATTTGGAGGTGCTGATTCTCATCCCGGCCGCTTCACACTCGGCTGCAAACCGCCCCAGTGCACGCTGAAGGTCCTGGTCTGAGGAGGCCAACTTGACAACGTCATCCGCAAAAAGCAGCGGCGAAATCATGTGGTTCCCAAACGGACACCCTCCGGCCCTTGGCTGCGCCTAGAAATTCTGTCCATAAAAATTATGACCAGAACCGGTGACAAAGGGCAGCCCTGCCGGAGTCCAACATGCACCGGGAACAAGTCCGACTTGCTGCCGGCAATGCGGACCAAGCTCCTGCTCCGGTCGTACAGGGACCAAACAGCCCTAAGCAAAGGCCCCGGACCCGTACTCCCAGAGCACCCTCCACAGGGCGCCACGAGGACACAGTCGAATGCCTTCTCCAAATCCACAAAACACATGTGGATTGGTTGGGCAAACTCCCATGAACCCTCCAGCACCCTGGAAAGGGTATAGAGCTGGTCCAGTGTTCCACGACCGGGACGAAAACCACACTGTTCCTCCTGAATCCGAGATTCCACTATCGGCCGAATTCTCCTCTCCAGTACCCTGGCATAGACTTTCCCGGGGAGGCTGAGAAGTGTGATCCCCCTGTAGTTGGAACACACTCTCCGGTCCCCCTTCTTGAAAAGAGGGACCACCACCCCGGTCTGCCAGTCCAGAGGCACTGTCCCCAACCGCTGCGCGATGTTGCAGAGGCGTGTTAGCCAAGACAGCCCCACAACATCCAGAGACTTGAGGTACTCAGGGCGGATCTCATCGACCCCCGGTGCCTTGCCACTGAGGAGCTTTTTAACTACCTCGATGACTTCAGCCCGGGTGATGGATGAGTCCACCTCTGAGCCCTCAGCCACTGCTTCCTCAATGGAAGACGTGTTGGTGGGATTGAGGAGATCCTCAAAGTATTCCTTCCACCGTCCGACGATATCCCCAGTTGAGGTCAACAGCTGCCCATCTCCACTGTAAACAGTGTTGGTAGGGCACTGCTTCCCCCTCCTGAGGCGGCGAACGGTTTGCCAGAATCTCTTCGAGGCCAACCGATAGTCTTTCTCCATGGCCTCACGAACTCCTCCCAGGCCCGATTTTTGCCTCCACAACTATCCGGGCTGCAGTCCGCTTGGTCTGCCTGTACCCGTCCACCTGCCTCAGGAGTCCCACAAGCCAACCAGGCCCGATAGGACTCCTTCTTCAGCTTGACGGCATCCCTTACTTCCGGTGTCCACCACGGGTTCTGGGGATTTCGCTGCGACAGGCACCGGAGACCTTACGGCCACAGCTCCGAGCAGCCGCGCGCGACAAGGGAGGTGGAGAACATGGTCCACTCGGACTCAATATCTCCAGACTCCCTCGGGATCCGGTCGAAGCTCTGTCAGAGGTGGGAGTTGAAGATCTCTCTGACAGGGGCTCGGCCAACGTTCCCAACAGACCCTCACAGTACGTTTGGGTCTCCCGAGTCTGTCTAGCTTCCTCCCCCACCATCGGATCCAACTCACCACCAGGTGGTGATCAGTTGACAGCTCCGCCCCTCTCTTCACCCGAGTGTCCAAGACATACGGCCGGAGGTCAGATGAGACGACCACAAAGTCAATCATCGACCTCCGGTCTAGGGTGTCCTGGTGCCACGTGCACTGATGGACACCCTTATGCTTGAACATGGTGTTCGTTATGGATAAGCCGTGACTAGCACAGAAATCCAATAACAGAACACCACTCGGGTTCAGATCAGGGGGACCGTTCCTCCCAATCATGCCCCTCCAGGTGTCACTGTCCACATGTGCGTTGAAGTCCCCCAGTAGAATGATGGAGTCTCCAGTTGGAGCACTTTCCAGCATCCCTCCCAGAGACCCCATTAGGGCCAGGTACTCCGCACTGCCGTTTGGCCCGTAGGCACATACGACAGTGAGAGACCTATCCCCTACCCGAAGGCGCAGGGAAGCGATCCTCTCATTCACTGGGTTGAACTCCAACACATGGCAGCTGAGCTGGGGGGCTATAAGCAAACCCACTCCAGCCCACCGCCTCTCACCATGGGCAACTCCAGAGTGGTGAGCCCACGGGAGGGTAGCCCCACGTCGCTCATTCGGGCTGAACCCGGCCGGGCCCCATGGGGGTAGGCCCGGCCACCAGGTGCTCGCATACGAGCCCCAACCCTGGGCCTGGCTCCAGGGTGGGGCCCCGGCTGCGCCATGCCGGGCGACGTCTCGGTCCTTGTTTTAAATAGACTCATATTGGGTTGTGAACTCTGTCATATATATATATATATATATATATATATATATATATATATATATATATATACCGCCCCCATAGACCCTATATATATATATATATATATATATATACACACACGCCATAGAGAAGAAATCAGGACAGAAGTGGTTGAAAGTGGACAAAAGACATGGTTTAAAATGTTATCCGATCGACAAAAACGCATCTTAATACTAGGTGTAAACAGGACCTTTGTTGAGGCTTGAAAAATGACATCAGACTAGATGTCTATTGAGACTCTATATGTGAAATGTACTGTGTATATAACAAATTTGAAACAAACATGGTTGATTTTTATCAAGTGGGAATATATTTACATGAACTATAAAGTTATGAACTATTTTATGAACTTCATAATTATGAACTATGAACAAATTAAATATAAGAATAAATGCAGTATTCACTAAATATTAAAATGGCATAACATTAGCTATTCTCCACTGAAGCATTACACTTTCATTTCCCATGACTTTTAAAGAACTAGAGGCAGAATTACAGAATTTGAGTTTTTGTAGAGCTAAACCAAATAAAATAAACATTTTAAATAAAATCATTTAAAATATTATTAGTATACCAACTAGCCAAAATTCAACCCAAACTAACTAGCACCACTAAGGAGTCTAATTTAGTCTAACTCTGCAGCCCTGTTACCTTATTAAGATTCTGGACTATTTATTTTATTATTTGTTTAACTTTAAAAAAATCTGTCAATTTCGTTTGTTTAATGCAGGTTGAAAATATCAAAAGCACACAAATATTTTAATCTGTATTTAAGACACATCCTGCATTTTGGTGAGAGGGTAAAATAAATGTAAAATAAAACAGCATTCACGGTCATATGATATAATATCTAGGTGGTGTGTGATTTATAGATAGAGGAAAGGCTGTTTACTATGATTATGTGTTATAACAATAATCCAATCATCATGCACTGGGCAGCTTGGATGGCAGTTGTCTATTATAGAGGGACGACCATTTGGGAAGCCTATGGTCATCAATCTTGTCTCTGCATTTGTGTATTGTCTCTGCGTCTATATGTGCGTGTGGAGTGTAGGCGTTGGGTGTGATGGGATGATGCCATCAACAACCTGTCAGCGTTTCCTCTGGAACATTCTACAGATGAAAACACATATAGGGACACACAAAGCCACACATATGCAATGCATCGATAAAGATCTAGAATAATGAACGGGTGTGCTTAGCATATCGTAGAGAGTAACGAATAATGTGAAAGCTGCAAATGCGCTGTCATCATCTCTCATAATGCACAGTAATATGAAGTGACATGGAGGACATCAGCTACATCTCTAATTGAAAATTTAACTCAGCTAATGAGGCAGAGGACAATCAGATTCGGAGCGCATTTGTTTCTTTCTGTTTGCACAGACAACTTAATGAGACATTTTCAGTGCGCTAACAAATAAAACAAGCTGTATAATATATATAAAAATTACTGTAAAGACATTTCATTCAGTCCATGGTAACACATCATCACTGCACTGTTACCTTTAAACCGAGGGATCTTGTTTATGTCAAGGCTGTTGACAAACTACATTCTCCATCTTTCTCAACCAGTGTGACCCTGCAAGTGAAAGACATCAATTAAACTTGCATTTAGCCGAAAGCATCAATATCTGCAGCCCAACAAAGGCAAGTATTCACATGCTGGGCATCACGGAACATCTTTATCCTAACTGACAGGCCTCCAGTGAATACAAAAACAACGGTGAAGCCAAGGCAGATCACAGCCACTTCGGCCTTTCCAGAAAAAGACTTGCAAGTTCTGTTTATACAGTAGCAAACTTCACAGTTCCCTAGCACAGATAATATACAAAGAATTTAAAGAGCAAAGCTAGCTTTGCATCAAGCCATGAATGTTTGCAGTAAGATAAATAGGCAGATCGCTTAATAGCGCACTTATGGGAAACACTATCATGACATTTCCCTTGGTGGGCAAAAACTCGCTTGATATCTGTATGAGCAATATGACCCC
This sequence comes from Paracanthobrama guichenoti, assembly GCA_018749465.1. Lineage (NCBI taxonomy): Eukaryota > Metazoa > Chordata > Actinopteri > Cypriniformes > Gobionidae > Paracanthobrama > Paracanthobrama guichenoti. Next base: position 14,868,906 of record CM031965.1, read on the forward strand.
TGCTTCAATGCAAAAGCTTAATGAGAGATTTCAAGGGCAGAACGCAAGGAGAAGTTCTCCACTGTGTTCTGTCAGAAACCATTAAGCAACATCGCCGAACGTTTTCATAGCAATAATCATACCTATGTGTATGTAATGGATCTGAAGTCCATAGAGCTGCATGAATAATGTCTTTAATAGGCACTCAATTCTTTTGTCCTCTTCCAAAAAAGAAACAAAAGAGAAAAATGTCAAAAGTAATGAGCAGGTGAGAGCTGCATTATTGCTTTGGAAATTGCTTTTACACCCATGGCCTTTACCCCTAGAGAAGCCATGCGTTGCCATGGCAATAAATCACCTGGAGAGCCGCAGGGCCTACTGGTTATTCACAAGTCTGACCACGTTGTTTATTGGTGCATTCATCCTTCAGTCTCGAAGACACATTAAATCTTGGTTTCCGAAGCCAACATGAACATAGAACAGTGGTGATCATTACAAAATGAAGCTTTGGGCCAGTTTTTGCAGTTGGGAAGCGATCAGACGTGAATAATTGCAGGATTGAGAGGCATCTTAATATTTAATGGATGTCGTTGGATTGCCAATTGTGGCCTATAGGTGTCAAACAATGTGCAACATCAGTGCTGGAACAGATGGAGTACGCAGATAAGGGACAAGAATAAATCTGGTAAAGATTGATCTCCCCTCTTGCAATCAGCGAATGCATAATGGCAGTCAGACAAGTTTAATCCTTTCCAATCTGACTTTCAGTTATTGCTTGGCCTATCCTGATCCCTGTTGTATTGCAATTTCCCTTAAACATTTTAGATGTGCGCTGAAGGAATAAAAGGCGTAGAGGAGTTGAGAGCACCAAGGCCCTTATCTTGGGGGCTGGTTGGGAAGGGATCGGTCAGTCGCGGATGGTGTAATATCACTGGAATAAGCCGCTAGGTTATTTGGCATCATAAAAGCAGATGTATTCATCACATTCTGCAGCACATCGATTGAGTTACAATACCATTTCCTGTCTGAAGAGCTTAGAGACGTGGACCAACAGGGGTGACCCTACATCCACAGAGAAGTAACACTCTTTGCAAATATAAAAGAGCTAAATGAAATTAATGAAACTCATCAGTAGCCTAATAGACCTGAATCGAGAGAGATGGTATCAAAGGACGCTGCCTTCATTATGACATAGAGACATTTATACATCTAATAGGTTACATGGGCAATACACAGGTCAGTATATGACAGAATATGACAGAACTGTTTAATTAGACATGGGAGGTCAAGGGGAAGGATTCAATTTCACTGAATTGAGAGTCACTGGACTTCTCAACCAGGCTACTGTGGAACATCAGATAGGCACACTGCAAGACTAGTGCACATGAGGTGTTTCACAAATGTGTTTCAAATAGCAAACATGCTCTTCAAAATTAGCTTCACTCACAAGATGCTTTGCAGAATATCTGGTCATTTGTCATAAATCTCTTTATTACGCACACTCACCCACCACTTTATTATGTACACCTGTTCACCTGCTCATTAACGCAAATATCTAATCAGCCAATCACATGGCAGCAACTCAAGACGATCAGAACGGGGAATAAATGTGATTTAAGTGACTTTGAACATGGACTGGTCTGAATATTTCAGAAACTACTGATCTATAATCTCTAGGGTTTACAGAGAATGGTCCGAAAGAGAAAACATACAGTTTTGTGGGTGAAAATGCCTTGTTGATGCCAGAGGTCAGAGAAGAATGACACAATTGGATTAAGTTTATATAGAAAGGCAATAGTAACTTAAATAACCTTAAGTAACTTAATAACCAATCGACAATTTAATCCGATTTAATCCAACAATTAAATTTTTTTGTTTACATTGTAAAGTGGTTATTAGCGCAGCCAAATCATGTGTATTAAAGGTTGTATTAATGTGCATTAAGGTTTATTTATTCAATAATAAACCAATGTTCATTAATATCAGCCATTGTGCAACAGTAACAGGGGCTCCTTTGGCAAAGAAAGATTATGTAAAAGTGCATTTTAAATGATTGTTAAAATCAATTCCTTCACACTTCACTTCTCCAACAGCCCTCGCTGTGGTGGAAGGAAATATGGCAAAGGAATGATCATTTCTGAATAGAGTGTAGCCTTAATAATAAAAAAGGTTGTCAATTGAGAACCAAGTAATAGGTATTGCTATAAAGTTACAAAATTGCTACAAAGTTTGTGAACTATGAAAAAGACTATGAAAAGTGTAAACTGAACTCCAGGATAATAGTATAGAAACCTCTTAAGCCGTGACACACTGCACGATTTTCAGCTGTCCCAGATGAAAGATTGCCATTGTGAAACAAATTTCTGTGATCGTGGCTTCTAATTGTTGGTCCTATGTCACACAGTGAGAGAGGTTCAAAGATGGTTGTTGTCAGTCTTGAGACCAAAGATAGCCTATGATCATTTTCTGACAATGTCTGAAATTTAGCATGATCATCTCACAGTGTGTTTGCTGCTACAGCCTACGTCTACTGACCAGCCAATAAAAATGTGACATGAAATCAATGTGACATGGTGCTAAAACTTGCTTACCTCAAGCTCTTTTCCCTTCTTTCGCTGCTTCCTCACTTTTTTCAGCACACATAAAAGCTACAAATTCCAAAGTGTGATTCATCTTGGTCTTTTTGTTTACCACTAGCGTATGCTGATGACGTTTTATTACTCTATAGAAATGTGCGTCATAGCCTATGAGTCAATAGGTGTCATCATCGTACAGTCTACATGCATGTCGTACCCAAGTTTAATAGATCCATGTCGCACAGTGTGATTTATAATTATTTTATAGGAATGCTAAAATCATGCAGTGCATCCCGAGTTGAAGTGTGGGATTTCTTATTGATTAGTTGTACTGAAGAAAGTATTTTCCCAAACAAATTCCGAAAAACTTAAATTGCCTAACATTGTAAGCAAAAACAATGTGTATGTCCTTACATAAACTCAAAGGACTACTAAGAGTACATGGGGCCCAGGGGCAATTCTAGGATTTTCATTTTAGGGGGGCTCAGTCCCCATTGAGTGTATGAAAAAAATGGTAACACTTTAGTTTAGGGTCCAATTCTCACTATTAACTAGTAGCTTATTAGTGTTACATGTCTAGTCTGTTTCAGTTGTGTTTTTGATCCTGTCACCTGTTCCTTTGTTCTAGTTTACCCGCCACTCCTGTGTTCCCATGGTCACCCTCATTTCATTTGTTCATTTGTCCCAGCTGTGTCTTGTTAATTACCTCATTTAGACTTCCGGTGGCGTGCGCTGCAAAATGGCTGTACAGCACTAGGCTCCTGACTAAAACCTTCTAATTTAAGTTATTTTTACACTTTGAGGAAAGATAACGCCATCGTTTAACAACTTGACAACTCTAATTCAAGAATGGCAACTAGTAAAAAGTCGATGTCTCCCAAAAATCGGCTGGGGGCTGCAAACACCTCAAAACGCTCGAGGACGATGTAGCCTCAATTGTTAGCCATGCAATCGAAGCACAGCAGGAGGCTATGCGCGAAATGGTTTCTTGCATGTTGACTGAGGCAATAAAGTCAGCCGTCAATCCTTTTAATGACTTTGTCAATGAAAACAGCGCGGTTCTCCGTTCTTTGAAAGAAATAGATTCTCTGAGTAAAGGTATGGCGTCGATTACAACGAAAGTGGACAATCTTCAAGGCTGCTTACGGAAAACAAAAAAAGACACAAACCACTGCCTGTCTCAGCTTAACCAGATACAACGAAAATGCAACGACCTCGAAGACAGGTCACGACGCAACATTGTCCGCCTGGTTAATCTACCAACAGGAATGGAAGGGGATGATCCCGTCAGCTTTCTACAGAAAATGCTACCTAAATGGACCCCCGACCTCACGGCGCGCTCTTGCCCGATCGAGATAGATAGAGCTCATTGAGTATACTCAAACTTCAACTCACCTAAACCACGATCGATGATATCCCGGCTCCTCCGTTATCCCGACAGGCAAGCCATCCTTCAAGGAGCCTGGAAAGCTAAACCCACTCATCGTGCCTGGAAATTTATGCTGATTACAGTCATGAGACAGCGCAAAAGAGGAAGGCATTTTCGGCCGTAAGATTCAAGCTTCACCAGAAAGGCTGCAAGTCACACATAAGGGCCAGAAATACTTATTCGAATTTCTGGATGATGCTGAAAAATATCTCGAGGGTCTTGATGCTGCAACGGTACAGACTGCTCGCAGACCTTTAAACTTCCCGCTTCAGGAAGAAATGGAAGAGGCTGACTCTTTAGTCTTTTAGATTAGTAATGTCTTTGCTGATAACCTGTGTATTACATGGATCAAAGACATTAGTGAATTGGTAACTACTCTTTTAGTTCAATACAATTGAATTGTGGGTTGTTGTTTTTTATTTTGTTTTTTTTAAATTGAGCAGGTTGTTAGACGGTTATCTGTAATGGTTTTTAGTCTGCTTCTTTGAGTTTGAAAATATTCATTCTACAAATTTAAATTTCCTCATTTGTTAAAATCATAGGAGGCAAATAAGGTGAATCGCTTAGACATTGCCTCGCGACCGCCACAGACCTTTGAAACTGAAGGGATATGGGAGTGGGAGGGGGCGCTTAGTCGCATAAAGCACTCAGGATTATCTTTGTTTTTGCATATACGAATGAAAAGTTTAATGGTACGCTTTTTAACCAGCTCTAAACTTTACAGGCTATTCGGTGTGAGCTTTGTAACTTTAGACTATGGTTAGAATGAACACACTATCGTTTAACGTTAGAGAGTTAAACTCCCCGATCAAACGGACACAGGTTCTAGATATATTGCACAGAAAAAAGATTGATGTAGCGTTTCTTCAAGAAACTCTTCAAGAAATCTCAGTCTTCTACAGCAATGTTATTGAATTTCTACTACAAAGTGTTTCAGATCATTCTGTAAACCTTCCAGATGGAGATTTAATACTTTTTTACTGCAAAATGACGACTAAATTGCGCAACTGAGAGCAGGAATGATTGAATTTATCAGTTTGAACCAGGACTCAGTTTCTAATCAAGAAATGTTATGGGCGTCTATCAAAGGGTTTTTAAGGAACAATGCTATCTCCTTTTTAGCTAGACTTAAAAAGAACTATCTTCAAAAATTATCAGTATTAGAGAAAAGATGCAGGGAATTAGAGAGGGAATTGGGTAATCAATGTTCCAGTGACACTCAACAAAAATTACATGTCAAAAGGGCCGCTCTTAATGATCTACTTCGAAGAAGAGCAGAATATTTAATGCACATTACAAAACATAAATATTACATAGACGGAAGCAGACCAAGCCGACTTCTTGCGCTTACCTTGAAAAAACATGAGCGACAGTTTTAACATCCAGGCAATCCGAAGTTCACCTCCGATTGATCCCACATCCCACAGATATCACCTCACATCCCACAGATATCAACAAAACATTCATGTCATTTTTTGAAAATGTATATACCTCAGAAAGGCAACCCAGTGCTGACCAGTTAAATGGGTTTTTTAATAAGTTAAATTTAAATATTCTTTCAAAGGAGGAAGCGGACAGCCTTGACTCTGAAATTACTTTAGAAGAACTTCATAATGCAGTGTCACGTTCAAATAAAGGAAGGTCTCCAGGAATCGATGGCCTTCCAATAGATCTATACCTGGTGCTGTAGGATCTACTGGGCCACATTTGGTTACGTACTATAAATGAGGCCATATTCAAAGGCTGCTTTCACAAAGACCTTAATACAGCTCTAATTACGGTTTTACCTAAACCTGGCAAAAACCATTCTGACTGTTCTAATTATAGGCCTTATTATATCTCCTTGATTAATGACAATGTTAAAATTTTTGCCAAAGTTATTGCCAAATGTCTACAATCAGTAGTACATAAATTAATTAATCCAGATCAATCAGGATTTATCATGGGACGTTTGGCTTCAGATAACGTTCGGAGGGTGCTACATATCATTGCCGAATCCGAAAAATTAGAAACACCCAGTGGCCTCCTATTTATTGATGCCGAAAAAGCTTTTGATCGGCTGGAATGGAGCTATTTATGGTATACGTTGAAAAAGTTAAATTTTGGAGACCAGTTTATTAGAATGATAAAAACTCTATACACTAACACCATGGCCAGGGTATCTACTGGAGGACTCGTATCGGACACTTTCAAAATGAATAGAGGCACAAGATAGTGGTGCCCGCTTTCCCCCCTCATGTTCGACTTATCAATAGAGCCTCAGGCTCAGTTTGTTAGACAGTGTAAACTTTGTACCCCGATTCAGTTAGGCTCACCAATCCATTCTATTTCTTTATATGCAGACGATACTTTGTTATTTTTATCTAATATACAACACTCGCTCCCTATTGCCCTTCAAATCATTGAAGAATTTGGCACACTATCTGGGTTTAGAATTAATCATTCTAAAACTATTTTAATGCCTCTCAAATTGATCGGTTTTAATTTCTCTCTGGTATCAACACAGGTCAAATATTTAGGGATTGAGCTGAGACCCACTTTGTCCCTTATTTCAAAAGTTAATTACATGTCAGTTTTTGGAAAAGTTGAGTCTGATATTCAAAGATGGTATACCATCTTTGAATTAACCATCGGCCCGAATATCAACAATAAAAATTAATGCGGGGCAGAATATTAATTTTTATTAACTCTATGCTTCCCCTCCCCCCACCAGTAAACTATTGGAAAAAGTTAAATTCTTTATTGATAAAATATATTTGGAATGGAAAGCGTCCCCGTATCAAGTGGTCTACACTTCAAAGAAGTAAAATAAAAGGTGGATTGGGCTGCCCTAATTTTAAATGGTATCATTGGCCCTTTATCCTGCTCTCGATTGCGAAATGGTTTGATCCGCAATCACAGTCTTCATGGAAGCAAATAAAAAAAGAACACATTTCACCAATTCGTTTGTAAGATTTTTTATTTTCAGACCTACCACACAGGAAGTGCTCATTATATTATGGTCCTATACTTGCCTATACTTTCCAAATATTTAAAAAGATAGAAGCCTGTTTTTCATCTAAAATTATATGGCACACTCAGACTCCTTTTTGGCATAATTTGAATTTACTTTCAGGCGGACAACCTTTTGTGCAGCCATCCTGGGCTATTAAAGGTTTTCTAACGTTAAATGATATAAAAGGAGAGGACTCAATCCTGGATTTTCAAGACTTAATTGAAAGATTTAATATCTCACATAACACGTTATTTTTATATTTTAAAAATTACATGCCGCGTTAAAGGCCCATAAGGTACCATGGGGTACAAATCTTCAAATTCACCCGTGGTGAACTGGATTTGCAATGCTCCAATTAAAGGAACGACTTAATATTTTTATTTTTGCTTCTTAAATCTTAATGCAGATAATGTCCCTAAAGCCAGTGCTTGGCTATTGGATTTAAACACTTCTAATAGAAATATTGAATGGGATACAGTGTGGAATAATACATTCCATGCATCTACAAACCCTAACCACTAATTCATTCATATTAAAGTTATTCACAGGGCATATTTAATCATGTGCATACAACATGCAATGGGCCCATCTCCCCACCCATATTGTAATTTCTGTGGACCTGGATGCTTAGACACTTGGATGCATATGGTATGGGACTGTCCTGACGTGCATCAATTCTGGGATATGGTGCTTGATGTGCTGTACAAAGCTTCTAGGATTCGTTTTCCTAAAGATCCAGTCCTTTTATTGTTGAATGACAACTCTCAATTTCCTCTCAATGAGAACGTACAGATATGTTGGCTAGCTACCATGACGCCTGCAAATAAGCTAATTGTTCAACATTGGAAACCTCCTCACAAACTTTCTTCTAACATTGGCTGCATTCCTTACTATACTATATCTGGAACTGTCATCTGCACAGTCCTATGTCCTTGTCTTGGGATAGACAATTTGCATTTATTCCATTTTATTTTTGTATAAATGTATATACATGTATGCATCTTGATTGTACCTAAGATTTTGCAAAGGGTTGGGTTGGGATCCCTTTGGAACACTCCACAGTTAGTACCACTTCCGCTTACCAGATGGCAGCAGCGTGAAATGAGGGTTTGCAGGGTGATTAGAGTCCTTGATGATTTTAGTAGCTCTACCTTTGCAGCGTTTGGTGTAGACGTCCTGCAGAGACGGGAGAGCTGACCCTGAGATATGCTCGGATAAGCGTACGACTCTTTGCAGGGCTTTGCAGTCATGACTGGTGCTGTTCCCATACCACGCTGTGATGCACTGAGTTAATACACTTTCTATCGCCCCTAAATAGAAAGTTTTCAGGATAGCTGGTGAACCCCTGAATTTCCTCAGCTGGCGCAGGTGGTACAGTCTTTGCCTGGCTTTTTTCACCTGTGTCTGAATGTGAGCAGTCCAGGTCAGGTCCTCGGAGATGTTTACACCCAGGTACTTGAAGCTGCTCACTTTCTCCACTGGTGACCCGCTGATCATGAGAGGGGAGTATGTCCGTTGCTGTCTCTTCCTGAAGTCCACAATCATTTCTTTGGTCTTGCCAACATTCAGAAAGAGACAGTTGTCCTGGCACCATGATGTTAGATGCTCCACCTCGTCCAAGTATGCCATCTCATTGTTGTTGGAAATGAGGCCCAGGACAACAGTATCATCAGCAAATTTGATGATAGAGGTGGAGCTGTGTGTGGACAAACAGTCATGCGTGTAGAGAGAGTAGAGCAGGGGACTCAGGACAGAGCCCTGTGGAGCTCCCACACTCAGGGTGATGGAGGTGGAGGTGAACTGGCCTACTCTCACTCATCTGACGCCTGCCAGTGAGGAAGTCTTCAATCCAGTGGCAGAGAGAAGAATTCAGGCCGAGATCCAGGAGTTTGGCGTTTAGCTTAATGGGAACTATGGTGTTAAAGGCTGAGCTATAGTCAATAAATAGCAGCCTTACGTAGTTCCCACTTTTGCTGTCGATGTGAGTGAGGGAGGAGTGGAGGACATGAGAGATGGCATCTTCAGTCGATCTATTGGGACGATAGGCAAACTGAAGAGGGTCCAAAGTGTCAGGAATGAAGGAGCAAATGGTGTTTTTAATGAGTCTCTCAAAGACCTTCATGACTATAGACGTGAGAGCCACTGGACGATAGTCATTTAGGCAAGAGGGTTTACTGTTCTTAGGGACAGGGATGATGGTGGATTTTTTGAAGGAGATGGGGACCACAGATGTAGGGAGGGACTCATTAAAGATGGATGTAAACAACCTGGCGAGCTGATCAGCACAGGACCGCAGAACACGACCTGAAATACCATCCGGCCCGGCAGCTTTCCTGACGTCCACATGCTTGAGTGCCCTCCGGACTTCATCCTCCAAGACAGAGATCACATGGTTGTTGCTGCTCTGAGTGATTCCCTCTGACGAGTCACTTGGCGGAGTCGCGCTGCCGCGATTACAATCAAAGCGAGCGTAGAAAGAGTTCAACTCGTTCACAAGCAACGGATCAGCTCTCACCTCTGCAGAGGATTTAGATCCAAAAGCACAGATGGTCCTCAGTCCCTGCCACATGCGCCGCGAGTCGTTGAGTTGGAAATGAGACTCCACTCGATCCTTATAACGGAGTTTTGCGGCTTTAACTGCGCATCGGAGAGCATAGCAGGATGATTTGTAGTCATTCATATTCCCCGTTAGGAGACCGGCGTTGTAAGCGGCAGTGCGTGTGTTCACTGCAGCGCGGATTGAATTGTCCACCAACGGTTTCTGATTTGAGAAGGACGTTATTGTTATTGTTTGTGTGGCTTGCTCTGTAAGCGTGTTGATGAAGCAAAGCGCCACATCCGTGAACTCGCTGACGACAGATGAACTCACCCGGAACATGTCCCAGTCGACGTCATCAAGAGCTGCCTGTAGCGCGATCTCTGAATGGGGTGACCAGCATTTAACTTCCCACCTCACCGGGGGTTCCTGAACGAGCCTTTGTCTGTATTCAGGTGTAAGGAAATTGGCGGCATGATCCGATTTGCCAAAAGCTGGTAGTGACCGAGCTTTATAAGCTTTCTTAAAGGGAGAGTAGCAATGATCCAGTGTGTTTGCTCCTCGTGTAGGACAGGAGACGTGCTGGTGAAAGTCTGGCAAGACTTTCTTTAGGTTTGCTTTGTTAAAATCGCCCACGACGATGAAAGCAGCATCGGGGTGTTTGTTTATGAAGCCGCTGGTAACATCATGAAGGCCAGATAAAGCCAGCCCTGTGTCTGCCTGTGGTGGAATGTAAACGGCAGTGGCGATGACCAAGGAAAACTCCCTCGGCAGACAGAATGGGCGGCAAATGATTGTTAAATGTTCCAGATGAGGCGAGCAGGATCGCGAAAGAATGGTGATGTTCCTAGAGTCGCACCATTTCTTGTTGATCATGAAACACACTCCATCGCCTTTAGATTTACCGGCCTCGGCTGTTCTGTCCATCCGAAAAGCAGAAGTTCACAGATGGCGTCACAGCTGTGTCCGGGACCACGGCCATGAGCCATGTTTCGGACAAACAATAGATGTTACAGTCTCTCATGTCCCGTTGAAAACTTATCCTGGCTCTAAGATCGTCCATCTTATTCTCCAAGGATTGGACATTTGCGAGCAGAATGTTCGAGAGAAGTGGGCTGAATGCCCTTTTTCTCAGTCTGTTGCGGATCCCAGCACGTTTCCCGCTGTGTTTCTTGATTCTTCGCCGTCGACTCGTCTGGCCATAGTTCAACTCGGCGTTCCGATGAATTTCAGATGGCCACAGAGGATTGGTGAAAGTGTCCTGAAACAGTCCAGTGTAGCAGTAACCAATATCAAAAAGTGTTTTGCTGTCATAGCAGATCAATGCAGATGATACATTTGTAAAAATTGAGAGCAAATTTCTAGGGTTTACAAAGAATGGTGTGAAAAGAGAAAAACATCCAGTATGCGGCAGTCCTGTGGGCGAAAATGCCTTGTTGATGCTAGAGGTCAGAGGAGAATGGGCCGACTGATTCAAGCTGATAGAAGAGCATCTTGCAGCAAAGCATTTGTGAAGCCACAACATGCACAACCTTGAGGCGGATGGGCTACAACAGCAGAAGACCTCACCGGGTATCACTCATCTCCCCTACTAGGGAAAAGAGGCTACAATTTGCACGAGCTCACCAAAATTGGACAGTTGAAGACTGGAAAAATGTTGCCTGGTCTGATGAGTCTCGATTCCTGTTGAGACATTCAGATGGTAGAGTCAGAATTTGGCGTAAATAGAATGAGAACATGGATCCATCATGCCTTGTTACCACTGTGCAGGCTGGTGGTGGTGTAATGGTATGGGGGATGTTTTCTTGGCACACTTTAGGCCCCTTAGTGCCAATTGGGCATCGTTTAAATGCCAAGGCCTACCTGAGCATTGTTTCTGACCATGTCCATCCTTTTATGACCACCATGTACCCATTCTCTGAGGGCTACTTCCAGCAGGATAATGTGCACCATGTCACAAAGCTCGAATCATTTCAAATTGGTTTCTTGAACATGACAATGAGTTCATTGTACTAAAATGGCCCCCACAGTCACCAGATCTCACCGCACCTCCATATCTGTCTGACTTACTCCACCACTACTCTCCTGCCCTGTCCCTCAGATCATCTAAGCTTAGTCTTTTGTCCACTCCTCGTTTCCGGCTGTCCACTGTGGGTGGTAGGTCATTTAGTGTCAATGCTCCTGTGGGTGTGTTAATGTACTATTGTGTAAGTGGGTGTGCTAATATACTATTGTGTATGTGGACAAATGTACTGTCTAACACTATGTAAAGCGGCCTTGAGCTATGGAATGTGTTTTGCTTTGTTTTTAAATGTTGTATTTTATTTTTCATAAGAGTAAAATTGTAAAAATAAAATTATGTATCTTAATGGGTATATTTTACTTTTTAATTGTTATTTACATAATTTAATTGTATTAATTGCCTATCTATTGGTTCTTTGTCAAGCACTCTGAATTGCATTAACTTGTTTAGAAAAGTACTATATAAATAAAATGTGCTTGCTTGCTTTGAGTAGCCCGCCTACTCTGATTTGATTGGTTTTCTCAAATATTTTGACACTGACGAGCGGTGACAGAGCAATGAGGCTCAGATGAACGCACACACACCTCTGCTTCTGACGTGTGCTCTGCTCAGTGCCGCTGCGGATTTAAGAACATGCTGATTAATGCAGACTAAAAGATGGGATGAAGCCGAAGCCTCCTGCTAGTTTCATATGTTTTAAAGGTTAATCACATATTTTTTAGAGGGGCTGAGCTGAAGCCCCCTAAAAAGGGCCTAGTGACGCCCATGATGGGACCAAGCAGTAAACACTAAAATGCACATTGTTTAAAAGACTCATACGTGTTGGAATGAGTTTAGAATAATTGATTTAAGGATTCATGCTTTAAAAAAAAAAACATCCTTCACATTTCTGCTTTCAATCCCTCCAACACATTAGCCCAGTGTGCTCCAATCTAAGCACATTCCTGAAGCACAAGTCAAAATTACTTCCTGTATTCCACATGCCAGTATTACAAAAGCTTTCAGAGCATAAAGGAGTAGTTCACCCAAAATTAAAATTCTTTCAGCATTTACTCACCCTAATGTTCTTCCAAAGATTTTCTTTCTTCTGATAAACACAAAAATAGAAGTTTAGCACAATGTCTGAGCTGCTCTCTTCAATACAAAGCTAATGGATGGTGGACAGCTAGACACAAGATTTTGTGTTGAATAAATTCACTGGGATTCACTGTAAATGCTAACACTCATAATTAATTGGATTGAGTAGGGCAAACTTAAATTTTAACAAAAAAAGTTCAAACAAATGAACTTTTATGAGTATTTAGAACTGTCTTTTTCTTTTGAGTTCATGAAACATTTTATGTATTCATTTTAAGTAACGTAGACTAACCATGTTCCATACACAACGATGTTCCGTACAGATTACCTTTTACCATTAATCACTGAGTAAATACTTCCTGGTCATACATAAACTTTATATCTGTGTCTGCTTCATTTCTCCCTCTTTCACACCCGATCAAGACAGAGACCCCACCGCTGTTTGTTCCAGTGAAATTTCAGTTAATTTGCTAGGTGCGCCCACTGCACTTGAAATTGGACGGTGGGCAAGCTGCATGCCAGATTGCAGCTTGTGAGGGGAGATAACTAGAACAGCGAAAATGTATGCTTCGATTTATGCTTCTCATAGTATCACAGTCTTTATGAAATTAATATTATGTTATCACAAATATTAAATATATTACCTTTTGTAGAATAAATGCTTTGAAATGGGAATTTTTGAAATGGGAACATCAATTGTGGGCGATGACCGCTTGTCGCCACTCTCAGGCTGATACAGTTAAAATAAACAAACAGCTCACAACTGATCAGATAAATGTCCATTTTCGCAGTTGAAATCAAGTTATGTGCTCTGTACGGAACATCATTTTAAGCCTGTACGGCACACTGTTAGCGCTTATCATCTTCCGTACACCAGCGGAGAAGGTATTTTTCCCCACTTTTCTCAAATATTATTGGTCCAAAAGACATCAAATTATGGACTGTCCATTGGGTATTCACCCAGGGAATGATCACACAAACATGCCTGTCTGGCTCTCAACAACTGAGGAGTGGTCGTGGCATGCGGTGAACGGCGAAAAGCATATGGAACATCTGCATTAATCTGTATCGTTTCTCTTTTTTGAGTTTAATTAACTTTAATTTAGAGGAACTAACTGAAACTGGGCTGGGGATTTCTATTTCCCGGCATTCTTTGCCATGTCGCTCAAATTAAGTGTTATATATATATTTTTTTTAGTGCAAGATTAATGATAGGTGGGAGATTTAGTAGTGTTTAAAGTTTAGCTAAAGTTTAATAGACCTTTATCACACTTCCTATTTCCGGTAAGTGAAGCATATTGCTACTTCCGGTACTATCGCAACGCAATCAAAATGGCAGAATCCTCACACCGGTGTTCCTGCAGCGATCCGGCTGCTTTAATTCTAAACAACGACACCCTTGTCTACGTTTTCGTGATTTCCCAACACAACATTTGAGGAAAGCATGGGTGAGACTGATATGGAGGGATGAAGGTGTTTCTTTAAAAATAATATGTGGAAGTACGCTCGTATGTAGTAGGCCTATGCATTTTGAAACGGAGGATGTTTACAACTCACATCTTCAACCTGTATTGTTCCCTTCCTAATGCATTCTGAATAATAAATTAATTTATTTCCCAACTAAACTGCCACAGTCCAGTGCTCGTCTTATCATTAACAGTGTTAACAGTGTCTCTTACTTTTGAACCAGAACAGCTGCTAATTTCTTCAGAGATGTTAGAGGGGGGAATCAGCTTCTGATTTTTCTCTATAAAAAAAAAAAAAACTACCCACGATAATTTGATCATGGTGAAGTCAGGTGATTGAGCTGGCCAGTGCAGATGTTGAACCTCATCTTGGTGCTTCAACTGTCCAGGTTTTATGATCATGACACCATAATTTTTCACATTTTACCATTGGTGTCTGTCATTAAAGTTTTAGCAATTGCAGCTCTTTCATAGAAGTTGACTGTGTGAAGTTCTCTGTGGTCGGTTTTTGTGGAAACGAGGTCTTCAAGGTGAATATTGATGCTTACTGTCACTGCTGATGCAGTGCTGTGTTGTTTGGACAAAATCCTACTAGGTGACAGATAGGGACAGTCCTTATCAATCAATTTCAGTTTTTAACCCACTATTCTTCTTCTGATGAAGCCTTGCCATGCTTAGTGTGAGCAGTCATAATTATAAAGACTTGCAATGTTTGTTCTGTGTACATCATTATTTTTTAAAATTCATGTGGCCTTGTAATCTTTAATTAAAATAACTTTCCCTCTTCTTTGCTACGGCATCTCTTCTCTGATTCACCGGCGTGAGGGCGGCACAATAACCTCCCCCCCTCCAGCAACCAGTCACTCACATGAGATCGCAGCAATAGCAATCAACAACGATCCAGCAATCAAATCAATTCCCAAGATGTCACAATAAGGAAGAAAAGACGATTGCAACTTCCGTTTCTTGCAGACTTTAATACACTTTTTGCCTTTTTTGTCACAGTCCACAAAATATCTGACCTTTAAAGTGGATGTCTAAAGCCATTTCATGCATTCTGACTTATTACCGTATATACCCGAATATAAGATGACCCTGAATATAAGACGACCCCCCCATTTTCCAGACTTATTTTTGGGGAAAAACGGTGCTCGCCACCTCCGAACATTGCATTCTGTGACTCAAAATTTTTTGGCAGCTTTGCAATTATTAGATGATTCTGCCTCATTCACGACCATAAGTTTAAAGTTGGTGTCATAACTGTTTCGAACGTGTTGGTTTATTTGACCAACTTTTGAAGCTCTTTTCTCAAAATGATCTCTTGACTTCTCCATGGCGGCACTTTACTGTTTATTTAATTCATAACGCTGTCACTAATTACGTAGCCTATCGTGTTGGCGCCCTCTACTGTTTCCCCCTGCTTTCTCCCTTTCGCTCGTGATTTTGTCTATATCTCGAATATAAGACGACCCCCCAATTTTCAGCCTATTTTTAGGACACAAACCTAGTCTTATATTCGGGTAAATACGGTACACTGTTAAAGAGTTGGATTCTCATACCAAACATGGCCAAAGTAAAAAAAATAAAATAAAAAAAACTAGTTTGACGTATGACAGGGTATTTCTGTGCCAAATACACTCCTTTAGGGCTTGTATAAGTTTCAGAAAGTTTTTTTCGAGTATGGCCCTGTATGATGTCATAAAGGGCAGAATTCACAGGACTTGCTCGAGTAAGATTTGTCATTTTGTTTTTAGACCACAAAAATCAACAATGTCAAGTTTCTCAATAGGGATGGGCATTCGAATACATTTTCTTAGTCGATCGTCGGGAGAATTAACGATCGACTATCGATTAATCATTACGATTTTTATAATAAAATTAATTATTTAACTTTTATAATTCAAAAATGCAATGAATAGAATTGGTAGAGTCAGAATTTGGCGTAAATAGAATGAGAACATGGATCCATCATGCCTTGTTACCACTGTGCAGGCTGGTGGTGGTGGTGTAATGGTGTGGGGGATGTTTTCTTGGCACATTTTATGCCCCTTAGTGCCAATTGGGCATCGTTTAAATGCCACGGCCTACCTGAGCATTGTTTCTGACCATGTTCATCCCTTTATGACCACCATGTACCCATTCTCTGATGGCTACTTCCAGCAGGATAATGCACCATGTCACAAAGCTCAAATCATTTCAAATTGGTTTCTTGAACATGACAATGAGTTCACTGTACTAAAATGGCCCCCACAGTCACCAGATCTCAACCCAATAGAGCATCTTTGGGATGTGGTGGAACGGGAGCTTCGTGCCCTGGATGTGCATCCCACAAATCTCCATCAACTGCAAGATGCTATCCTATCAATATGGGCCAACATTTCTAAAGAATGCTTTCAGCACCTTGTTGAATCAATGCCACCTTCTGAAGGCAAAGGGGGTCAAACACAGTATTGGTATGGTGTTCCTAATAATCCTTTAGGTGAGTGTATATGCGCGTGCAGCAGCAGTGCTCTAAAGCAGCGGAACCTGCAGTTTCAAGCCAGCGTTCGAGCCAGAGACCTCATTTGTTCCAAAATAATAATAATAAAAAAAGGGGTAATTTTCTCTGCTTGTTGTGCATCACAGCTCCGAGTCCGTGCTAACACCGACTTGATGCTAGGTTGAGACTGAGAGCAGGATGCACCGCCACCGACATTAACCAGGGACGGATGCACTGTTGTACTTATACACGGCATCGCAATGTTTGCAGTGAACTATTTCGCTTTTTAAATCAAAATGGTCCCAAGCCACACTTCGCCGTGACCTCTTCATGATTATTCTTTTGAAATCAAAACGGAAGATCACAGATAGCCGAGTATGGTGACAAATATTGCACCCTGGTGGTAAAATATTTAATTGCTGCCACACAGTGAAATTCATTTAATTGCTTCAAAACACACTATGCAATGCAACCTGCATTAGATAAAATCAATTATTAATCAATAACAAATTAACGTGATCGACGAAATTCTTAACAATCAATTATCAATCGTCGATTAATCATGCACATCCCTATTTCCCAAAGAACCCAGCGTTAAGGGAACAGTGATGCGGTTTGTTTTTCCGGGGGAGCAATGGAGTTGTGCAAATGTGTTTGTTTGTTTTTGGCATTTTGGTAACAAATGTTTTGTAAACAAGGCCCAGTTCGCCGCTGGATTTGCAGATCATTTGAAACTGGAAGATGGAGCAGTGCCAGCGATAAAAGATCCCGGTCATGAGTCAAAACTGCAGGCACTAAGTAAAACTGCATCAAATGTCTGTGTTTTGTTGGCAATCGGCATGTAAGTGCACATAAATGTAAACAACACAAACATATAGTGAATCTTTAGCTCCACCCACTGCACACCTCCAGGAGCTCGACTGTTTTCGGGTCTTTTATAAATCTGATAACTAAAGACTCCTCTGAGATATGAAGGATACAATACTACTCTATAGGTACTCAAGATTAACATGAGATTGACAGAAACTGTGTTACATCCCCTGGTTTAAAGTCGTCATTGCCATTCACAAATCCTCTCCCGTGGCCTTATGGGATACTAAAATGTCCAGTGGATGTGCACTTCAGAATCTGGCTGGAAGCAGTTCTTTTCCACTGTTTTATGAATACTATGAATTCAGACATACTACTCAGCTAACATTGTTTTTCACTTACTATATAGCATGAAAGTAGGCATATTCAGACTCAGGAAGAAAGTTATTTTTAAAACTAAACTTACAAACTTTACATCAAAAAGTTTGGGCTCATCTATTACACATTATATCATTCTCATCTCTCTTAAATCCATGTCTGATGTATTTATAGAGTATTGCACCCATGTGACACCTGGATTCTGTGAAAGAGAGGAGTCTGGCTCAATACACAGGATCTGTTTACTGTGACAATCACTGTCACTGAGCCTGTCCCTGCTGCTCTAATCAACACTTAAATGCCTTAATTACAGATCACTGAAAAGAATAGAATCCAAAGGGTAGTGCTATCAAAAGCCAGTATGATGGATATGTGCAAAAAAATGTGACTCATGTCTCTAGTTATGTTGGCTTGAATCTACTATTTAAGCTTATTATTATTCTTCTGAGACTAAATTCTCCTACTAGGGCTTTCAAGATACAACCACCAAACACGGGTCAGACCTTCAGACTATTCTAACTTGTGTTGCTATATCTTCTCTAACTGATTCGACTTACGGAAAGCAACATGTTATCATGTTAGCAAAATGTTAAAACATGCTAATCATGCTACCAACATGCTAAAACGTGTTTGGAATGTGTTAATTAATGCTAGCAATATGTTAAAACATGTTAGCAATGTGTTAAAACATGGTGACATGTGACCATGACCGTGCTAGATAAGTGATAATTAATTAATTGCAAAGTGTTAAAACATGTTAATTCATGCTAGCAATGTGCTTAACATGTTAACGACATGTTTATTCATGCTACCACTGAGCTAAAACATGCTAGCAACATGTTAATTCATGATAATGTGTTAACACATGCTTACAGCATAATGCATGTTAAGCAAAGTGTTAAACATGCTAGCAACATGCTAATTCATGCTAGCAATATCTTAGAATAATGCTAATTATTAATTATGAGCCAATCCATAAATATCTTTTGAGAGAATCCTACATTTCTCAGAAGATATTCAAGTTCCTATATATTTGCTTTGTAATCAGTCAAGGTTTGCATTTATTTGTTATTTTTTAACTGATTTAGTCAATATTCTGGTTAAAGAATTGAGGTAATCCTGCGATATTTAGTAGTTGGTTAAAGATACAAGAGCAAAGGAATATACAGCAATCAAAAATAAGCATGGCAAAGTACAGCTAGAACAGAGTGAGACGTTGATTACTGAAGAGCCAAATGTCCATAAACTCTGCTCATTATATGCCGCTATCACGGCATAGTTCTTTGTGACAGAATGAACAGACAATATAGTATCAGCATTTTGACGGGACAAATGAAAACACGATTGCATTTCCACTTGTGCAAAGACTGAATCCTTTTGTTCTGTGAAACACTGTGGCAAAGCGCTGATGAGGAGATATGTATGCAACAGATGGGAGATGTGCCTTAACGACACACTGCCTAACAACCCCAAATGTCTCTAAGTGCAGAACATTCAACTCTTTCGATAAGAGGACGCAATCAGACTTAAATTAACATTTAGATGACCATAAAATCTTGAAAGCCAGGGTAAAAAAAAAAGTGAGATCACAGTTTACACCCGAAGACCTATGTAGCAGGTCCTGTAGAAGCAGCTCAAAAGGGGATATGACTAAGTCTCACAAGTTATTCCAGCTAATAAATCAAATTAGCGTAACGCGTGTGTGTGAGGTTACACATGCATGCAGGGGAAAGGACTGGGCTTCCTCTTGTCTGTTTTATTTATGGCTCTGTTGTGTCGCCTCTGGGTGACACGAGCAGCGGGGGATTCTGAGCTACATTGAGCTCACCCCACTGTCAGACACGTCCCTTACACACGCAGCCACCCCCAATGCCTCATTGGCGATCAACCCTTGGATGCCCCGTCAAAGCCTGTCTTCACATTTAGCTCCCCTAAGCCTATGCACTTCACAGACCCTCCTCTAGCCTGGCTTTTAATAACTCTTGAGTTTTATCAGCTTTATACAACACTCTCCTGAACCTGCCACCCTCTTTCTGAAACACACTAATGTTTCAGAAAATACTGCGTTTCCTCTGTCCATAAAAGCCAGAACAAACCTGTGAGGGGAAGTGAGGTAGAGGACAACATAAGTGTCATTTTGTCCTTGAGCCAACTCCATTCAAATGCTTCAATAGAAACAAGGCTTTGAACTGTAATGTGAAAAGTCTAATAAAAGGTTGCAGATATAGGGGCTTTGTGGCCTTTCGCGCCCCTGCCAACACAACAGAGGCAAGGAATAACAGCCTCCTGCCTCCGCAATTTGCAACAGTATAGATGTGATCTGCACATACTGTATTAATGGAGGTCATAATGTTGTTCCTTGTCGTTCCTTGAATTTTATTTATGGAGGCTGTAGTTCATTCAGACCACTTATGTAAAATGGTCTTAAAGGGGTCCTATTATGCACATTTATGACGTCTTGATTTAGTTTTTGGGGTTTACTAGAATATGCTTTCATGCTTGATCGTTCAGGTCGTGTTCTGCGGTCCTGTGCTGATCAGCTCACCGGGTTGTTTACATCTATCTTTAATGAGTCCCTCGCTACATCTGTGGTCCCCACCTCCTTCAAAAAATCCACCATCATCCCTGTCCCTAAGAACAGTAAACCCTCTTGCCTAAATGACTATCGTCCAGTGGCTCTCACGTCTATAGTCATGAAGGTCTTTGAGAGACTCATTAAAAACACCATTTGCGCCTTCATTCCTGACACTTTGGACCCTCTTCAGTTTGCCTATCGTCCCAATAGATCGACTGAAGATGCCATCTCTCATGTCCTCCACTCCTCCCTCACTCACATCGACAGCAAAAGTGGGAACTACGTAAGACTGCTATTTATTGACTATAGCTCAGCCTTTAACACCATAGTTCCCACCAAGCTAACCTCCAAACTCCTGGATCTCGGCCTGAATCCTTCTCTCTGCCACTGGATTGAGGACTTCCTCACTGGCAGGCCTCAGGTGGTGAGAATAGGCCAGTCCACCTCCACCTCCATCACCCTGAGTGTGGGAGCTCCACAGGGCTGTGTCCTGAGCCCCCTGCTCTACTCTCTCTACACGCATGACTGTTTGTCCACACACAGCTCCACCTCTATCATCAAATTTGCTGATGATACTGTTGTCCTGGGCCTCATTTCCAACAATGAGACGGCATACTTGGACGAGGTGGAGCATCTAACATCATGGTGCCAGGACAACTGTCTCTCTCTGAATGTTGGCAAGACCAAAGAAATGATTGTGGACTTCAGGAAGAGACAGCAACGGACATACTCCCCCTCATGATCAGCGGGTCACCAGTAGAGAGAGGAGCAGCTTCAAGTACCTGGGAGTAAACATCTCCGAGGACCTGACCTGGACTGCTCACATTCAGACACAGGTGAAAAAGCCAGGCAAAGACTGTACCACCTGCGCCAGCTGAGGAAATTCAGGGTTTCACCAGCTATCCTGAAAACTTTCTATTTAGGGCGATAGAAAGTGTTTTAACTCAGTGCATCACAGCGTGGTATGGGAACAGCACCAGTCATGACTGCAAAGCCCTGCAAAGAGTCGTGCGCTTATCCGAGCGTATCTCAGGGTCAGCTCTCCCGTCTCTGCAGGACGTCTACACCAAACGCTGCAAAGGTAGAGCTACCAAGATCATCAAGGACTCTAATCACCCTGCAAACCCTCATTTCACGCTGCTACCATCTGGTAAGCGCTTCCGAAGCCTGATGGCCAAAACTGAGAGACTCAGGAGGAGCTTCTTCCCCCAGGCCATCAGACTCCTGAACTTAACATCACGTGACTTCACGTCAGGATAAACATCGATACACTGTCATTGCACTGCACTTTCTGTTCTCGTTGTTACTATGTAACAACCTGTTATAAACCTGTTTGCACATTATACTCTTTATACATTTGTTAACCACATATTTATAAGTCTACAGTTTACTCACTGCAAAGTCTACTTCAATTATTTTATTCCACTTTATCCTTATTTGTTACCTTTTTTTCTCTTGACTTGATTATTTATAATTCTACAGATATAGACATATATATATATATATATATATATATATATATATATATATATATATATATATATATATATATATATATAGATAGATAGTACTTTTTTTATATCCTATTTCTATTATAATTTCTTCCTTGTGTTTTTAACTGTGAATTTGCACTGTCCATGGAGCGGACCTGTTTACATTTCACTGCCGGTTGTATATTCTGTATATAACTGTGTATGTGACAAATAAAACTCTTGAATCTCTTGAATCTTGAATCAACAAAAAACATGAGCCGAATAGTTCCGGTTTCGATGAAGCCTCGCCTTCTGAAATACGAAATGTGCTGTAATTAGTTATTAATTAATTGTTGGTTAGCTGGCCCAGTGTGTTGTGGTTGGCAGTGCTAAGCGTGTTCTGGAAATGTCACACCCCTTACCATAACTGTGAATTCTAGTATTCAGATGTTAATATTAAGATGCCGTCAATTTCAAACCAATTCGAGCCTGATTCAGACTTAAGAATGTTAACAAACAAGAGGATCATGCAGTACGAACTTTGCAAGTACAGATTTCAGTGGTTAATACATTTTAGACACAAGGTTATAAACAATTTAATCATGATACTTGTCGGAAAACTATTGTAATACAAACAGTAATTGAACACAAAACCATGGCTAATTTTCCTAAAGAGCTGTGAACGTCCTTACAAAAGCTACCGTAAACAACATCAACACTAATGTTGGCTAGCGGAGTCAAACAGCTTTGCCTTTTGTCTACATTGTAGCAACACTTACAAGTTGTGATCCACAAACAACAGATTGTCCTGACAAAGTGTGAACTGCTCTGTTTCAGGAGAAGCTTTTCTGCATAGCCTGCATTGTACTCTCTTAGTTTCTGGATGCTGTTCTTTATAAAATGTGCAGCACACAGATAAACGTTGAGGTTATAATGTTCAGAAACAGTGTTTAAAATAAATTTTAACCACTCTAAGTTCATCAGCCTTAGGAATGTCTAACAAATGAGTTTTGGAAATGGGGTGGAAAAAAACAGCGTCTCTTTGACATAGCGACAATACTGTCTTTCTTTAGCGCTGCTCAACCAGGCCTCCTGCCCTGTTTATGCTTATTCTCTGGGTGGGGATTATTTAAATTAGTAACATTGTGACTTTAAAATTTGGGGAAAAAACGTGTTGTAGTCCAAACAAGTCATTCTATTGTAGTTCTTGAAAAGTGTTTTCTGTTAAATAAAATATCTCCTTTTGGAGTGGACTTTGAGCTTTGTAACCTTACATATCTTTTTTATACTCAAACTGCAACATTATACACTAACTACAGTTGAAAACTGAAAAAGCATAATAGGACCCCTTTAAACAGATTTAGCTGCAGTGCAGCTGAAGATTCAACATTTTATCATAAGACGTAAAGCAAGCCTGCTGAAAAATCCAGTATAAACCAGCATAAATTACATGTTGGTCCTGGCTGGTTTATGCTGGTTAGAGCGGGTATAGTGCCGGTCTATCTAGTTGGCCGACATAGTCATGCTTTTTATAAACAAAACTGAGCTAGTGTATCTGGTTCACCAGCACTACTGCTTCTCATGCTGAGGACCAGCAAACCAGCGACCAGCATCCTGTCTTAGCATGCAAATCATACCTTATGCTGGTGACCAGCAATGCTGGATTTTTCAGCACAAAGTTTCAATTTGCTTAAGAAATTACTTGAGACCACTCCAAGAACACCACTGTGCATACACAGGGAAAGAGAACGAGACTCATGCTTGGCATTTTACAGCAGCTGGTGAGGAAGCATACCTGAAGTTAATGCCGCATCACATGCTATAGACCCTGCTCGCTTTTGTGCCCCGCCTCTCTTACGCCGTTCCAGTCGGGAGCCTGGCTGCAAGGAGGCAATTGAAGGAACGGTGCAAGCATAAGAGGATGTTTATATACAGCTCGCCTCATAGCACCATCTAGATCACTTGGCAGTTTTCTGTGCCAAGGACCCACTAATGATGAATATGATGAAATATGAGGGTAGACTATACCCTCATTGTAGAATATAAAAGCAGGTATACATGGTTAAATATAAACATTTATTTATACTGTAAAAGACAAATATAGAGAATGACATTATAAAGACAATCCAATTAAATACAAATCTTTTTTAAATTATTATTTTATTTTATTTCTATTAGATTTTTCCCCTGATTAAATGCTTTTATAATGTCATTATACTGACACAAATTATCTGGAAAATATTTATTCTTTACATAACTGTTTTTTTTTTTTTTTTTCTGCTGTTAAAAGATTTTAATGTCAATACAATAATACAATTTTGTGATGATTTCTGACCAGTCTTTAGAAAGCAGAGTGATATAAAATTTGGTGAAAGTGACCCCTTACACCCCTTTCGCAGCCCCCTTGGGGTCCGTACCAAGACCAATTTGTGTTCTTGACACTTTGAGAAATACAAAGGCTGAGATTTTGCAATACTGTGCAATTTG
Source organism: Paracanthobrama guichenoti (assembly GCA_018749465.1). Classification (NCBI taxonomy): domain Eukaryota; kingdom Metazoa; phylum Chordata; class Actinopteri; order Cypriniformes; family Gobionidae; genus Paracanthobrama; species Paracanthobrama guichenoti. Next base: position 14,893,188 of record CM031965.1, read on the forward strand.
TAGCCATATCAGCAACCATATATCTGATCCACATGACAACTACTACATTAAAATTTAATGACATCTAATCTAACTATCATATTTCATATTTGTTAAATAGTGATTATTGGTTCTCATCAGTCACCTGTCTGGTCTCCACTTAACATCCTATGGATCTTTCTAGCTGTATCTGTCCCCAGTCTACACAAAGCTGTTGCCAACACCCTGCTCTTCCTGAGCATGGCTGTGACCAGTAATCTGGCTTGTCAGTCACTATTCCATCATGTGTCAGATCTCATTTACTTCCTTCTCCTTGCACGGACAAACACAACGTCATGGACACAATTGCACAAGAAAATGTATTTAAGTTATGCAAAACCCTTGACAGTGGCCAAACAGTAAACCAGACCTTTTTAAAAAGAATGTGACCCTGAGGAAGATGTTTCTAGGTCCAGTATAAGGAATAGACTCTTGTGGTCACCTAATTTCTTAATAGTGCAAACTTCGCTCAAAAACAAACAACTCACACTGTACAAAAAGTGTACAGATGAGATTTTTTCAAACACCAGCTGCCACAAAATGCAACTGCTCCATTTCACATTAAGCTAAAAAAGCAGTTCTGTCTCGCAGGAAATCAATAGAAACTTGAACATTAGGATTGATTTTGGCTGCACTGATTCACGTTTTCTCGCGTGCATCCTTCAGTAAACATATACTTTAGATGACAACTAGAGATAATTGCAGGAAACTCTTCCTTGGCAGCAGTATATGGCTCCCTCTCACATCTTGAGTGCACTAAATGATATCTAATGCTGATAGCAATGTTGTCATGAGTTTACCACTAAGGCATCCTCTTCCTGTCGTCATCCTGTCAGCGGCAGGGGCCCGCCACCCTAGCATGCTCCAAATAAACAGTCCTATGGTGTTCCCATTGATACTCCCAGGATGTGGCTCTGTGATTAAGGGAACGAAGAAGTCATTAATTATGGAAGAATGCAATTAATTACTTTTTCTTCCCCTACTGCTGTTAGATCTGTCTCCCATCCATCCCCATATCCTTAATCTGACCCGCTGCGAGATCCATGCAGAGCAGGAAGAGACATATATGGGTTGGTGCTCATTAATAAAAACATCAGAATGCTAATCCGCTAACCTTTGGGAAAACCAGCCATTTGGAACTCCGACCTGCCCTTTGTTGTTGATGACATGTTCCCGCAAGTCATAGTTTGGTCTGCATAGAACATTGGCAGTGACTATCTCCTGTGGATCAACACAGCCAGCAATGAAGTCCAAACATCTGCATCAAAAGCATTATGAAACACTCATGGTTTGCATAGTAGAGGTACAGCGTACTCACCAACATCCCTTGCAGTGAGAAATAACTAGACCTGCTGAGTACTGGCGCCATTTTTTGTTGAAATGATTTACAAGCTTGAAGCAAGCACAAACAGAATGTGGAATTTAAAAATGTGGACTGTAAACATTATTTATATTTAAAGCATAATTTCCAAGATACACTATATTGCCAAAACTATTGGGACACCCCTCCAAATCAATGAATTCAGGTGTTCCAATCACTTCCATGGCCACAGGTATATAAAATCAAGCACCTAGGCATGCAGACTGCTTCTACAAACATTTGTGAAAGAATGGGTCGCTCTCAGGAGCTCAGTGAATTCAAGCGTGGTGCCATGATAGGTTGCCACCTGTGCAATAAGTCCATTCGTGAAATTTCCTCACTACTAAATATTCCACGGTCAACTGTTAGTGGTATTATAACAAAGTGGAAGCAACTGGGAACAACAGCAACCTCACAAATGCGCTTCTAGAAGAATGGTCAAAAATTTCCATAAACACACTCCTACATTTTGTGGAAAGCCTTCCCAGAAGAGTTTAAGATGTTATAGCTGCAAAGGGTGGGCCAACTCCATATTAAACCCTACAGATTAAGAATAGGATGTCATTAAAGTTCATGTGCATGTAAAGGCCCAAAACTTTTTGCAATATAGTGTATTTTTGACAGTGTACACTGCTTTTTTTTATAGGACTCCCAATCAACCGTTGTTCTTGACTATCATTTATAACATGCCCTCTGTTTGTAACATAATTTGCATCCAGATATTTACTAGAAAAAAATATTGTCATATTTAATACAGAGTGCAAAGTGGCAGAAAGCAAGGTTTTTTTTTTCTGTTCCTCTCTATTGCAATGAGCTGCCAACCACAACCATTAAACCAATGCACTTACACACTTTTCCAAAAAAAAAAAATATTCTCTGCATTTCTTCTCTTCTCTAGTGTACTTCCTAATCCATCCATCCATCCATTATCTTCCGCTTATCCGGGGCCGGGATTATTACTTCCTAATCTAGTTGTTAAATAAATCTTGCATTGTATATTATGAATACTGTTGGCTCCTTGACAAATAGCTTTTGTTCCTCTCTTGTAAGTCGATTTGGATAAAAGCATCTGTTGCATAAAGTAAATGTCCTCAGACATTGCTTAAAGACAAAGTATGAAATTAATAGTTCAGTCTTTAGTGTCACAACCATTTGTGTCAACATTCACAAGGTAGGAATTATGCACTACATATACATATTATATATATATACATATTATATATATGCATTTGGAAGATGCTTTTATCCAAAGCAAATTACATTGAATTCAAGCTTTACATTTATTTTCCATTCATGCATTCCCTGGGAATTGAACCCATGACCTTGGCGTTTCTAGCACAATGCACTGTTTGAGTTACAGGACAACTGTAGCTGCAGCTGACATTCATTTCACAAAAAAAAATATCCTGCTCATGTAAATCACCCTAACCAGAGAAAAATATAGGTTGAATATTGTAATTGGACACACACACACACACGTCTGGCGCGCTATCTTTCTGGGGACTCTCCATAGATGTAGTGGTTTTTATATTGTACAAACCGTATATATTATATCCCCTTACACTAACCCTACCCCTAAACCTACCCATCACACAAAACTTTCAGCATTTTTACATTAAAAAAAAAAGAAATGAAAAAAAGAATTCTGTATGATTTATAAGTTTGTTTCCCCATGGGGACCTCAATTTATGGGTCCCCATGAGTCAGTGTGCATTCAAGTTGAAGTCCCCACCGGGATAGAAAAACATGAACACACACACACGCACACACATTTATTTCTTTTTTCCATTAATTACTCTGAATTTCAATTAATTTGAATTCTGCTTTGGAACATCCAATATAATATTCAATCTTTGAATTAAATTAAATTCAAATGTGTATTTTAAATTGGAATTTAAAAAGCATTGTCAATCGAGTTTAAATGGTGCACATTCTCCACAACATGTGAAAGATTTAATTTAGATAACGTTGACGATGACAAATTTTTTTATAATGACACTGACGAATGTGTCGGAGTCTCACAGGTTTTATTATGTTTATGTGAAAGTGGGTTAGTGCTGCCTGGGTTGTTGCTATCATTGGCTTCTGTTGATGAGCTGATCAAATTTGTTCTCCAAAAGATACTTCAAAGCACAGCTGCCCTTTGCATGCTGCATACTGAGTGTGGGCAGCAACTAATGGATGTTCCCACTAATCAACCCTGCATGTCGCCAGGCCAGTTAGATGCCCCCTCAAGATGTCCATAGAGTCCGTGAGACACCGTTCTCATCATCCACCGCTCCATCTGTGTAATTGCTTCCTTGAGAGATTACATTCCCGCAAGTGACAGCACCAATTAGGCAGTCAGGAGGAAAATACGACAATAAGGCCCTACTTAGCAGAGAAAAGTAGCATTTGGATAGATATCAGCATAATCTTAATGAGTCAACAAACATGACATTTAGATGTGCTCTCACGCAAATGCTTGAGTTTGGCCCGCATATGCAGGAGACCCGGTTTCCTTCAAGGATGGTACTCGGTAACCTTGAAAGAGAAAAAAAAAATCTGGGAAAGTTACAGATATGAGATTAAAGTAGAAAGAATTCAAATCCGAGTAATTGATGATAGGGGTTTGACAAACGGGGCTATGGTTTGTCCTTTTAAGGATTGTCTCACGCATCTGATGTCAGGATCTCAATTGCACGGTCACTGCTGATGCAGACTACAAACCCTTAAACCACACCTACACTGCGACATCTGATTGGACTTACGCACATGTTGCTATCATTTAACAATCAGACAGGAGAGAATCCCTGTCTCTGTGTCTCTTGTCTGATAGTCCATCACAAAAGGATTTAACTCCTCGTCCAGAAACTAACTCAGCTGTTTCCACAGACCATTATCCTCAACTCAGGTAAGTACAATACCTCTGAAATGTTCATGTTATCCATTTCAAATGACAATGTTACATTATTGTTTTAGTTTTTTTTAATTATTATTATTATTTGTTAAAAAATCTATTTAACAACAGTTTTCCCTCCTGATGGTTTAGTGGTCAGTTACATTGAATATTAAACAAAGCAAACAAGAATATCTGCAATTAGGATTGGAGAGGGGAAACTTTGTTTTAATTTTTGATGTAAATGTTACGGAGTTTAGCAAAGAAAAGGACGCTATGAAATGTAGCATCTTGTCATTTTTTCTCCTCAGACTGAGCTGTAAAGATGTACCGTGGACTAGTGTTACTGTTCTTGGTTTTGGTGCTGGAAACCCGATGGAGTGAATCCAGCTGCCAGCAGTCAGAGTCTCAAAGATCAGATTCAAACGTAAGTGGCAGATAATGATCATCAAATATTTGTATTCAATAGTTTGCCCGAGTTTTATAATAAAAATGTAAATTGCCTGCACAGGAGAGTCCAAGTTTTCGGCTGTCGGCTCATAATTTGCTGAAGAGGTATAATGACATAGATTATGACAGTTTCGTCGGATTAATGGGGCGCAGAAACGCCGGTGAGTGGACAGATGTTTTGATGTTTTATATCAGTGTTTCCTTTAATTTTATCCTTTGAGACGCGTTACATGTTTGTACTAATGTTACTATTTTCCAGACACAGATGATATACCACCTCAACGTAAAAGTAAGGCATTTTGGTGTTCTTTTTGTGATTTCATCCAAAATATATAGTTTAAAAATAATCTAAGAAAACTGAATGGATGTTGTCTTTCAGGGGAAATGCACGATATCTTTGTTGGACTCATGGGTCGACGAAGCGCTGACCCCGGTAACAGCTTTTCTCTTCAATTCACTGACGTTTGTGTAAAACAGCTTTAGACCGGCGTAATTCGCGGGTGGGACATGTCCCTTAACACTTGAGGGTTGATAATGTCCCCACTTTTTTAAACATCTCGCTGGATGTACTTAATACAAATGAATCATCTCCAGTTGACTAGCAGAGTTTGTTGTTAAATAAAAGACGTTCTGGTTCTTGGAATCATGCTGACGAGCGTTCGTTGCCACCGTTACCTGTGGTGGAAGACAACTGTGTTCTTCTCTTGTGGCTTCAATCTCTCGCTAAACGTCGTTGCGGAGACTCTGATTCGTTCCGGTGAAACAAAATGCAGTGTCCCTGCTCTTGATATACAATCAATAAGCAACATTTTTGGTTTCAATAATAAATAAATAAATCTTCCTAACATCTATACTGAGTTTTCCTTGCGGGCTGCACGAGGAATCGCAAACAAATGACTCTTATGAATCACAAAAATGACTCTTATGAACCGGTTCTTTTGGGGAATCAAATAAATACACAGCGAGTAAATGACTCTTACGCGTATATATTTGGTTATAAAGTTCGACTTGGAGGGGTGTCCCAATACTTTTGGCAATATAGTGTATCTTGGAAATAATGTATTAAATCTAAAATGTTTACAATCCACATTTTTAAATTCCACATTCTGTTTGGGCTTGCTTCAAGTATGTAACGTTAAAGCATTTCAAAAAACAATGGAGGCAGCTACTCAGCAGGCCTAGTTATGAATGAACCGAAGCGCCGACTGAATCAATATCTGACTCACTTACTGAACTGCAAATTTTTATTACTTTCAGTGAAGAAATTAAGCAAATATCGTGTTTAAGGCTCGTGCAGCCTAAATCGGTATCTGATTGGTCGTTCATATGAAATCAGTTAAAATTACAAATTTGCAAAGATTGTCTTTATTTTACCGCGTGGGTTAAACCGGAGACAAACGACGAAGAAGCCAAATATGAAAACTAACGCTGTCAGAAATTCACCAGTCTATATCAAGGCTTTCAGACTTACTGTACTTGTGTTGACAGAAACTGGGCGTCCATGGAGGAAAGAGTATCCAGAATCAAGCGGAGGCATCTTCTTCAACAAATGCAAACTGAGGCGAGTAATTCAGTGAGGCTGTTCTGCCACCTGCAGGCTTTCTGAAGATATTACAACATGTATCTTCCTACCACAGCATTTGTTCTTATAGCATGTCTATCTATTATGCATTTTCTTGTAAATATATATATTCAATTTGTTGCAGGTTTCGTCGTGGGTTATAGGCAAATAATTATTTCATATCCAGTGAATCGTCTGTACCACCCTGTCCTGACAGCTTCTTTCAAGACATTTCTTTGGAGCGAAATAATTTATTTTACAAAAGTGATAGAGCAAAAGAAAATATTTCTATAAAATGAATTAAATAAACATGATTTCCTATGGTATGTTTTGTTTCATTGTACTGCAAATGATACATTTACCTACATTATATATGATCAAATCTAAATCTCCTTACATCCCCTGCATTTCGATATATTAAAAGTTATTTTTGCTGTCTAACGTATAAAACATGATTTTTGTAAATAAAAATACTATCTATCTGATCTCAATGTTTTATTACTTAAACATTCAATAACGCATAAATGTAGTGACTTCAACCAGGCAAAAAAAAAGTACAGCAAAACACTGAACACTCATTGCCAAATGCATACCGCTGCATATATAAATCTGTATACCAAACCTATGTTATAACATGGTGTCAGCTTAATCATACTAAAGAAAACATAATTGTTTTCCTCTAGCAACAAGCCTAATACTTAACAACTGTTTAATACTTAGAGTGAATGTCAGCACTTTGAATATCAGTAGATCTTTAAAACACAGTATGTTCTAACATACATAGCATTGTGCCTTAAGCTGACAGTTCATTAATGTAATAGTCACAGACAAGGATCACAGCAAAAAAGGTTATTTGAACTCAAAAGAATCATCGATAATTGTATGAAATTTTGCTTTTCCATTTTTGTCTCATTGTTAACATACAAAACTATTGAAGCCCTTTATGTCCTTGGTCTATGATGAAATATGGCTTGTGTATCAGACAGGTTTACTGTACTCAGACCAGAAGGCAGCAAAACAATTAAATCAATTTCATTTTAACAATTCAATTTTACCTTATCAGCAAATCCATTGAGTATATAGTAAGTAGAAAATACTTGTTCAAAGTGACTTACAGTTCACTTAATACCAGGAACAACTGATCAAGTTACTAAACTCAAGTTTTTCAGATCTGCAACCACTACACCGCCACTCCATCTGCACAGTACACTGGATGATCTAAAATGCTCATCACATTTACATTGGTCAGTGATTTCATTTTGGATTTACATAATGCAATATTATCATAGTCACAATTATGCTGTGCTTCTGTCCGTTATGTTTCTTCCCTGGGCAGCATTTGTGACTTTGTGACTTGTTTCAGTAGTTTTCATGTTCTCAACTCTGGGATTCATAGTGTATGTTGAAACTGACTTTTCTTTAAAGCGCTCCTCTAATCTCTGAGCTTCTATGGTGGGATTCACAGTGTGGGAAGCCAAAGACAGTACAGCAGGCACTGGAGGCTGGTAGCGGTGTTGGTAGCCATAGGGCCTCAGACGGTAAATGTAGTACTCAAGCGTGTACATTAGCACAGGGTCTACATAGTGGAAAGACACTGCTAGGTCAGAGCAGCACTGTGGGCCCTGTAGGGGGAAAAAAACACATAAGAGAAACTGGGCTGTTACATTTCCACATGATCAAAAATAGGTTGCATTAAAAGGAATATTCTGGGTTAAGTACAAGGATTAATTCACTTTAAAATGAAAATTACCCCATGATTTACTCCCCCTCAAGCCAACCTAGGTGTAAATGACTTTCTTCTTTCTGATGAACAGAATCGCAAAGCGATGCGCTTGTGTAGACCTCCTTCCGTATTCAACTTATGAAAAAGGCATAACTGGCACGACGTATGACGTCAGACGTAGCGTAGGCGTTTTGAACTGTGAGAAGCGTTACATTTTCTGTCTAAGTTGAATACGGAAGGCAGTCTGCCGGAAGCTAGATATTTTACTTTATAAAGTTTAAAATATGGATATTTTTCTTACAAAACCCCATCGAGTCACTTCAGGAGGCATTTATTAACCCCCCGGAGCCTTGTGGAGTACTTTTATGATGGATGGATGCACTTTTTTGAGCTTCAAATTCAATGGACCCACTGCCATTATAAAGCTTGGAAGCGTCAGGATATTTATAAATATAACTCCGATTGTGTTCATCAGAAAGAAGAAAGTCATGTACACCAAGGGTGGCTTGAGGGTGAGTAAATCATGAGGTCATTTTCATTTTAAATTTAACTAATCCTTTAAGCTCAATTGACAGCATCTTGTGTCATAATGTTTGAATACCACAAATTAATTTCGAATTCTCCCTCCTTTTCTTTAAAAAAGCAAAAATCTGGGTAACAGTGTGGCATTTTCAATAGAAGTAAATGGGGCCAATCTGTAAACATTAAAATACAGCTAAAAACATAAAGAATGTGTTAATATGAAAAAAACAAAAACACTTGCTAACCTTTTCTGTCTAGTTAAAGTATACAATTTAGTTGCTAAAACCTTAACCACAAAAACAAAACAAAAAAAAAACAACAACTTTACAGCTCCAAAATACACTTAACAGAATTCATTTAAGTGCTTTAATAAAAGAAGCTTCAGATTTCTAAAATCATGTTTACTTCACAGTAACCTTGATTTGTGCTTTTAAAGAAAATTAAAGAAAAATTAAAGGTTTTTTTTTTATTTTTTTAAGTCAACTATTATTACTTTACACAAATCTACTCTTAATCATTTTAGTTTTCAAACTCACTTTATAAACACTGAAAAGGCATTTGTATCCTTTTTTGTTGCCATTTTGATTACCATGACAAGACAAAATTGTGTTTATTTCTTGGGTTTTGTATTGTTAGTCATTGGCTGTCTAGTCACGAATCTCATCATCATGTACATGAAAGGAAAAACTATCGACAAAAGCGATCCCCATTAAACCTATCCATTGTTGGTTTCACTTGCAATCACCTGAAGTACTTGCTAGTTCAGTGTGGCATTTAAAAAAATGAGAGGTAATTTCATTTTCAAAGTATATTTCTCAAACAATGTTGTTGATTCATTCTCAAAATACTACATCTTGAATGGAAAATTACTTCTGAAACTTTAATTGCTTTCTTCAGATGATACTCAAGTTCTTAAAGCTTTTTCAAAAAATAAGTAACTTCTGTAAAAAACCAAAGTGATAACTAATTAGCTACATGTAGGAAACGGAAGCTGTGGAATGTAGATAAATGTTAGTTAATGGTTAGAGAGTCATACTTGTGTAACCCCAAGGTTGCCGGTTTGATTCTCAATACCCGCAGAAAAAAATGTAGGTGGGGAGTGAATGAGGTGCCCATGATTGAGACCCTTAAGTAAGGCACCTGAGCACTGCAGCAAATGGCTGCCCACTGCTCCAGGTGTATGTGTCCAGGGTTTGCAGTGTGTGTGTGTTCACTGCTCACTACTCTTAATGTGTGTGCACTAACTTGGATGGGATAAATGCAGAGGACAAAAATTTTGAGTATGGATTAGCATATTTAGCCTTCATATCACATCACAGACTCACTTAAAAATATCTTGGCAAAAATGACAATGACCGTTACACTACTATTCAAAAGTTTCGAGACACGGACAGTACTTTATGTATGTTTTAAGAAATGAATACTTTAATTCAGTAAGGATGCATTAAATTGATTAAAAGTGAAAGCAAAAACACTCAATGTTACAAAAGATTTTGATTTCAAATAAATGCTGTTCTTTTAAATGTTCTATTCATAAATAATCCTAAAAAATGTATGGTTTTAACAAAAATATTAAGCAGCACAACTGGTTTGAACATTAATAAGAAGAAAAATGTTTCTTGAGTACCAAATCAGCATATTAGAATGATTTCTGAAGGATCATGTGATACTGAAGGCTCAATCAAATAAATGCAGCTTGGTGAACATAACAGACTTCACAAATATTTTTAAAAATCTTACCGACCGCAAATGTTTGCACGCTAGTCTAAGGGCCCTATCGTACACCCAGCGCAATGTGGAGCCAGGTGCAACGCAAGTGTTTTCTGCTATTTTCAGCCTGGTGCAGTTATCATTTTCACGTCCTGTGCCATGTTGTTTGCAAATGTAATAGCAAATGCATTTGCGCCCATTTGTGAGCCCATGGGCGTGCTGGTCTGAAAACGAGGTGTTGCATTGTTGGCGCATTGCTATTTTGAGGCAACTGAAAACGACTGCGCCACTGACCAACAAATACCTGGTCTAAAGTAAATAGCGCAATATATATATTATATATACTTTTTGTTATTTAAAAAGCGCATTAGTAATATGCATCTATGGCGGGTCTACAACGCACGTTCACTCTGCTTATTACACACACAGGGACGCGCAGGAGCACACAAACATTTATAAATATTAAAAATTAAAGGATTAAAAATGTAAAAGATTATTATTGTGTACATAAATATAAAAATGTCTACATGTCATAATGGATAGTCATTGCATGTATCAAAATTACCTATTTGCAGTAATAACAAATGAAAATTATTTGATCAGTCGTGGCAATACACACATGTATTTAAACTGACTTGTCAGGTTGAGGGTGTCTATATTCCCCCATGTAAATAGCGAATCTGGCTTTAAACTGGCTTTTAAAGGGAATGGGACATTATGACTGTACTCATTAAGAGAATAGGGACAACCCTTTTAGACCATGCGCCGGGCGCGTTGACCATTTTTCCTGTAGTTACACTAGCAAAAGTGGATTCAGACACGTCCTAAGTGCACCTGCGCCATGCGCTTTAGACCATGTGCTTTGATCGTTAAAATAGGGCTTTAAGTGTTTAAAAATGTGAAAGAGTGTGACTTACTTCTACAATTGGGTAGAAGCAGTAATTCCAGTACCAGAAAGTCTTGGAGAACTTTCCAGTAAGATGGTGTTCAGGAATGAAAGGATGGAAGGTTTCACGGTGCAGTGTGTCCCTAGAGTCTCCTGCTACCACCCCCATTTTCTCCAGGCACTGACCCATCGCTAGATCCTCCACTGGGGTGGTATGAGTGCACACTTTAGTGTTAAAACCTTCCACAAACCTTCTCAGGGCCTCTTTGCTGAGTACATAACCTGCACCGCCGCTCATGTATCCTTGCTTGGCGTACGGCTTGAACCTCTTGCCAAAGTATATGGGCTGCTCTGCCGTGTAGTTTGACAAGATCCAGCGCAAGTTGTCCACAACGACGAACGTGTCATCGTCTGCTTTGAGGAACCAGTCTGCCTCATCGCCATGGTTCTTCAGAGCGTAGTGGAAGGCACGAATAGTCTTCCAGTACAGCTGGTCACGGCCTTCTCCTGTGCCGAGGCCCACTGTGGGGAAGCTGCGGTCTTCTTCAGAGCTCATGAACAGAACTATGTTACAGTGACGACTCCATGTGGCCTTCACATGCTGAGCCTTTGACTGTAGATTACTAGGCCCTGTCATCACCCAGCACAGGACACGCACTTTCTTAAACAGCTCGTCTGCAATATGACCATCCTCTCCTGTGTATTTAAAGCAAATTCTATAGTTATGTTGCAATTTAATACAATCAAACCACACTTTGTTCATTAGCAGTCTTACTCTAGTAAGAGTTGTATTTTAAAGCTGTACTCTATAATTATCCCCAATTAAAAATGTTGGTAACACTAAGGCTTAATTTGTTAACATTAGTTAATGTATTAACTAACATGAACTAAGCATGAGCAATACATTTGTTACTGTATTGGTTCATCTTTGTTACCGTTAATTAATAAAAATTGCTGTTCATTGTTAAATACAACATTTGATTTTAATACTGTATTAGTAAATGTTAAAATTAACATTCACAAAGATTAATAAATTCTGTAGAAATGCAGTTCATTATTAGTTCATGTTAACTAATGTGGTTAACTAATGTTAACTAATGAAACCTTATTGTAAAATTTTACCATAACATTTTACACATATAGTCCTTCTGAAAAATATGTTATGTTAAATATTATGCAACTAAATAATCAGTCGCCTAATTAAAGCTATTTTATTTTATATGGGGGCAGACATAATAAAATTAAATTAGGTTCAATGACATAGGTGACCCTTGACCTAAAACCAGTCATAAGTCACACATTTGTGGCAATAGCCAACAATATATAGTATGTCAAAATTATCAATATTTCTTTTATGCCAAAAATCATTAGGATATTAAGTAAAGATCATGTTCCATGAAGATATTTTGTAAATTTCCTACCGTAAATATATAAAAATGTGTTATTAGTAGTAATATGCATTGCTAAGGACTCTTATGCATTGCTAAGGACTCTTATTCCAGATTTGCAAATAGTTTTATCTCAGCCAAATATTGTCCTATCATAACAAGCCATTCATCAATGGGAAGCTTATTCAACTTTCATATGATGTATAAATCATAAGATGTAAAAAATGACTGGTTTTGTGGTCCAGGGTCAATCAAAGTAGAAATATGAAACAAATCTAGTTTTAAAAAGATATATTAAGTTTTATAAAACAGGCATCAAGTCATTGACCCATGTCCATCCTAATACTCACTTTAACTCAGTTACATCCCTGTTTATCGAACACTTTTACCCACATAATAAATAAATCATGGCTGACTGTGGATACAATGGCATCGGTAAGTGAAAACATTGGCTTTGCATAATGTAAATGCAAAATAAGTCCAAGGCTGAAAATTGCTTGGAACACTTTGGACACATTACTGTGGCTACAAAATACACTTTCATGCAACATCTTCTAATGAAAACTCAATCAAGTGCTTAGAAAGTGAAAGCTTTGCACCAGTTATTAAGTTGCAGTATTTCATATCATGTTACACTCATTTATAAATAATGCAGTAGAGGGCGCTGCAGCACCTGGCTGGTGAGGATGCTTGAGGTAGATCAGGGCAGATCCTTCCACTCTCCAAGTGAAATTGGGGGTGTTTTTTTCTGGCCCCAGTGGAGCAAGGTTGCTCTTGCCATCATTCTGCCAGCTGAAGCTCTCCTCAAACAATACCTGCCTCAAGAAGACATACAAGGTACAGCTGCCCACCAGGAAGCCCAGGGAGAAAGCACACTTTGAATTTCCTGCTTTCATGGTGACCACTCAGGGATCCTGCCCACATCGGTCACTGCGAGGCTAGAATAAAAATATTGGGTTACATTAATTTGATTGCATTCATTACAGATTGTTTTAACAATCTGGATGCACAGATCCTAATACACTAATTTGCATTATGAAATTACAAAAATTCTAATTTTAAATTGTTACTTAATTATATAATTATTTAATAAAATGTATTTATTTATTTTTATTTGTAATACACTTAATTATTACATTTCTAACTGAAAGAACATGTTTCCATTTTGATTATCCTGACAAGACAAATTTACCCCTTCAGCCAAATCACAGAAAACCTGGCAAATAAATTTCTGTTTCTCAAACACCTTTTGACCTGAAATATTTATTTGAAGTACCCCGTGAGATTTTAAAGGCCCACTGAAGTGCTCTGAAACGTGCAGCGTTATTCAATGTGTTTACTTAAAGGGATAGTTCTTCCAAAAATGAAAATGACCCCATGATTTACTCACCCTCAAAACTTCCTAGGTGTATATGACATTCTTCTTTCATACAAATACAGTCAGTTATATTTAAAAAATGTCCTGGCTCTTCCAAGCATTATAATGACAGTGAATGGCAGCCCAAAATTAAGCCCAAAAAAGTGCATCCACCCATTATAAAAGTAATCCACATGGCTCCGGGGGGTTAATAAAGTCTAATAAAGTTAATGAAGTTTTAAAGCAAAACGATGCATTTGTGTTATAAAGTAATAAGTTATAAAGTAAAATATCTAGCTGCTTGCAGACCGCCTTCCTCATTCAACTTACGGATTGTATTCATCTGAAAGAAGAAAGTCATATACACCTAGGGTGAGTAAATTATGGGATCATTTTCATTTTTTGGGTGAACCATCCCTTTAATTTCCACTGAAACAAGACGACAGAGCGGGACATATCGAACAGCTTCCCTCCTTTTTTTTAATAGCCAATGGTGTTTTGATTACTTCACAGCTAGGTCAGAGCTCTTGAGCTTGGTAAAGCTGCATTTTTTGACAACATATGACAGCCACAGTCTAATAGATTCACCCTTTAGATTTAATATGAAACTGTCCATCAGTGATCATAGTCATGCTGAGGGCTTTAGTGCATGGCACCGATGTGATCACTTCTACTCGTCAGTCTTGTTTAATGCAGAGTCTGTCTAACCGTCTCTCCTACTAAGCTTCTCCTTATAGCTTTAAAATATAGCATTCTGTGTAGAATTCAAATGGGTCCAATAAGCAACTCGATCATATGATGCGCGCTGTGCTATCTTGTCTCTGGACCGGAGCAAACTGTGTGCTCGCTCGCTGCAGTGTGCGTGTAGTGCGCGTGACATTAACATGAAACCAGACTTCCTTTGCCTCGATGGAAAGCATATTCACACTGTCTGAATCATTTCCTATCCCCAATATTGTGCATTACATGCCATGAAAACATTATTTTTGTCTTACATTTCATAATAAACTCAGACAAGCTCAGTACATATTGTGGGTGATTTAAGGCTGCAAAGGATACATCTGATGCGTCCTTCAAAACAGGCCAAATGAAGGACAAAAGCGTAGCATGCAGCCTTCCGTTTGAGAAACACCATGTGAACGTTTTCAATGCTTATATCTTCTAAATGTGAATTTTGTCATTGTTTTGGAGCACACTAGCTTATAGATAACACATTCATACTAAAAGCCAAAAAACTTCATGGCAAGTTAATATTTCACTAATTTAACAACACATTTGCATGTTTGTGGTTCTCTGGTGCCAGTTAATGCAGGTAAATAAATCAATTTTTTTATTGTTTTATTTTGTGTTTTTATTTTTACATTATTCATTTATTATTTATTTTTTAATTACAATTTAATTATTAGCTTTTTTATCATAACACAAACCAAAAGGATACTTGAGGTACCATGAAATTTCTAGGTCTGAATTATAACCATATTTAATCAAATACACAAAGCATAAGCCGTTTATTAATGAGTTCTTCTCATTAAGATTATTTCAACTATGTTGATATACTAAGCCCATTTTGTATGTTAGGATTCAGCTGCTTCCAGGTTAAATCTGAGGAATGGATTATAAAATGGTTACCTTGTGTGACCAACAAATCTTGGTTCTTAACCTCATTTCCAAGAATTAGGCACCTTCTGCTGCTGCCAGGCCGCATATTGCTGCTGTTTAAAATTTTCATTTTGACAAGTAATATTCAGGTGGATTGTAGTAAACCCTTTGTATGTTGGATGAAATGGCCTACTTTATGAAACCACTTTTATATAGCCTAAACTAAATCTCTATTACAACAGCTAGGCCTAATATGTTCATTTAATGAAAGTGTTCAAATCGAATGTTTACCTAAGGAAATACCCAAAGATGCTGCACGGAATTTTATTAAGTTATTAAATATATTTTGTGCACGGATAAAAGAAATAGCATTCTGTAATGCTGTGTTAAATACGGTCTAAGACAATCAATATGCACAATGCATGCACTTGTGTTGGCATGAGAGGTGCATCAGAGATCTAAGACAAAGGCCCTTACCTTGCATTCTTTACCTCCCCTCTGCAAGCCTCTCGCCGTCCCAAACAATTTTGTGAGCTCCGGTCAGTTTCATGCCTTCAGTCTTTCTTCCACTCACTATCAGCGAGCTTACGTTAACGGAGCGCGTCGGGTTGCTTTTGAGTGTGTGTTGTGACGTCTACACATTAATAGACGTTGAGGGTTTAATTCCTTAGTTAAAAGGATGGGTGTGTGCCAGACAGTCACCCGACTTATTTTGCCTCGTATTAGCATAGGGTTTTATTTTAACCGTATGGTTATCAGGCCTCTTTGTGCGCAATTACCGGACAACAGATCCTCTGTCACGAGCGAGTACCGTGTCAGCATCACACACGGATAGCCGTAGCGAGGTGTTTGATTGGAGGAATGGCCGGTTTGTTTTCATGGAGTTCTCCGCCCACTAGGGGCGTTAGCTCATTTGAGGGATGACAAATTTGATGGTAACATTTAATTGCAAAATTAAATAATTTACTTAATATTGTAATTGTATTAAAGACAAAATCTATTATTACATTTTATTTTTAATATTAAATAAAAAATGCAGCACAGGATTAAAGCTGATCAAAGCTGATTAACAAAAATAACCTGCCTGATAACCTTCAGATTGCAAAATATGATACAGTGGTGATCAAGATACAACATAAATACAAATTAAACTATACTTAAATAAATGCCTTTTTATTTTACACAACCAAATGCATATTTGTATTTAAAATCAATCAATGCCAATAGAATAAAATAATTCACCATCATCTGTTGTCTTAACCTGGATGCAGCCACTAGATGTCTCTATTCACTTGCTGTACACAGGAAGCAGGTATTACGGCCAGACCTGACGGCTATATTTTTGGTCGAACGTCTTAGTCAAATAAGGCAAACATTATACATTTGTTAAAGAGTGGAACCAATTATGGTTGCAGACTACTAGGATTATTCTAAAGATGATTCTGATTCATTGTTCCTGATGCAGTGTTGTGAATGCAGTCAGTAGCCTATTTTGGTTAACCTTTGGGTTTTGAGGATACCTGAGGATTCACTCAGTTAAAATGGTTGATGGTTGGTTGAAATAAATGATTTTTAATTTAATTGTGACCGTTCATTGTTAAATATCACCTACATTATGTAGCTCTGTTCTGGGCTTTGCTCTTAGGGTCACAATTCAGACTTTTTCCTCACAGTTGCGAATTTCTATCTTGCAATTCTGACTTTTTTTAATTGCAATTCTGTTTAGGCTAATCATGTTTCAATAAATTACTGTAAAATGTCGATACATTTGCATTTCATTTTGTGGCTTTTCTTTATATTTGAGCAGGATCTAAATGCAGCAGTATCAGATTTATTGATAAAAACAAAATAATAATGATGAGAACTTACAACTAACTGAAAGAAGCACATGACTTAAATAGAACAAACAAACCAATCAATGAAACAGATAACAGGTATGCAAAAATTATCAATGAAAAAAACATAGAAACTGGTGTATTAAAAATGAATACTTATGATTATTCCTATAATTATCTTCTCAAACATATTCTTGTATCAATATTATTCACTTATAAATGTTTCCTTTTATTCGTTGTATCTTCTGAATTCATATACACATATTCAGATATATATAGTTAACCTTTGTTCTGAAGATGTATCTCAGATATATCTTCAGTTAACAGTCATAAAGTGCGTGACAAGATGTAGCTGTTGAAAATCCCATGACACTGTTGATGTCATTGAAGCCCTGCTCACTGTTGTGATTCCAATGAGTGGCCTTTAATGTTTACACAACACCATTTTTCAACCATTTCAAACTTTTTATGCGTTTTGGCCATGTTTTTGAGGCAAGCTTTTGAAAATGGGTTTTAAAGTGCAAGATTTTGAAAATTATACCTTTACCATTTCCATGTAAACAACAAAAACGTGAATTTGTGAAAACGGTCATGCGCATGCTACGTGTCACGCTCTTGTTGACTTTTGTTCTCGAGAACAAAATCTAGTGGAGAAGAATCTAGTGGCTCGGATCTTGCATTTGCCGAGGCAACGCATAGATTACAAGTCCGTAAATTGTAGTGTGTTGCAAGCAATGAATTTATGATTCTTTTACTGAATATTGAAACTATTCTAATATATTTAGCCTTTCATCCAGACAGTGTTAACTTGTCTGGTTGATCTTTGGCTGCACTTAATTTTGAGGAATTAAATGGTATAGCCTAATACCGTGCTGCAGCTGTCCAGCTCTGAGGAGGGGGATGTGCTGAGGGTTGAGTCGGGAAACTGAAGATTCGCCATCTCAATCCCCTGTGTATGAGGAGCTTATGGAGGTTTTAACTCAGACCTGCTAAGAGACCTTGAACATCTCCCTCACCAGACTCAGGTCTCTGGGGCTGCTGGGCGGGAGTGGTCCCAGTCATTAACAAGCTCCTTGAACAGGGAGAGTGCTGCTTCCTGTGCTCCCCCTCAGAAAGAACACAATGACCTGTAACACAATGGCCAAGCCCCAGGCTGGCACCCTAGTGCGAACTGCAGGTCTTAACCTAAAAGTGCCACGAAGGAAACACGTAATCAGAGGGTGTCACCCCAAAGATACACCACCCAAAGTAGTGTGGTAAGCAGCTAGGGCCACCACACACACCTTTATTGTGGAGGGGGCTAACCCTGCAGAATCTTTCCTCCAGCACTGCACCCACTGGGCAGTTAACTGGGTCCCACTGGTGATTTCCGCACCATGAAGTAAAAAGTTTCCACTTCAGGGCATAAACTTTCCTCATGGAGTGAGCTCTAGAGTTTAGAATGGTCTCCACAACCTCAGTTGAGAGACCAGAACTTATTAGCTGGGCCCCCTCAGAGGCCAAGCCCACAGTTTCCACAGCTCTGGGCAAGAGTGTAGGATTGACCCTTTTGCCTGAAAGAGGAGGTCCCTCCTGATTGGAATCTCCATCGGAGAGCCGTCAAGGAGAGACACTATGTCCGAACAAAAACCATACTCAGGCTGGCCAGTACGGAGCTACTAGTAACAGACAGGCCCTGTCCCAGTGAACTCTTTATAGAACTCCTGGAAACAGAGCAATCAGGGTAAATGCGTACAGGGCAGCCTCGGTCACTCCTGTACCATGGTGTCCAGTCCCAGAGGAGCTGGATAAGTTAGGGGGATCCACAGACGACAGAGAGATGTTTCTGATGATGCAAACAGATCCACCTCTGCTCTGCTGAAGTTCTCCCACAGGAGTTCCACCACCTCGGGGTGGAGTCTCCATTCTCTGGGCCTCGACAGGATGTCTGCTTCCACATTCAAATGCCCTGGGATATAAACTGCCCTGATAGTTTCGCTTGGGCCCACAGAAGGACCTGGCAAGCCAGCTTGTATAGCGGGTGCAATCTCAGACCCCCTGATGCTTTATGTACCAGACCACTAATGTGTTTTCTGTTCGAAACTAGCACATGATGACCCCTGAGGTCTGGAAGGAAGTGCTTCAGAGCCCAAAATACTGGCATCATCTCCAAGCAATTTAAGTGCTGGGACAGATGATGGTCCTGCCATGGACCTTGAGCCGTGCGACCACTCATGATTACCCCCCCAACCTGTCACATCCGTTGTTAGCATAACATGACAACACAGAACTCCTGTTGTCCAGGTCCTTGGGACAGAAACCAAGGCTCCTTCTACATTACCAAAGCACGAAGACATCGCCACATGACCTTGATCATGCGAGAAGGATTTCCCCTTGGGGAAGAATTTCCCCTTGAGAGTCACCACTGCAACGGTATCATGTACAGCAGGCCGCAAGATATCACATCACATTGGATGCTGCTGCCATCAGACCTAACAATCTCTGAAACAGTTTGACAGTGATTGACTGGTCTAGCTTCACCCCTTTCAATGCTGAGAGAATCGACATCGGTGATAGATGAGCCTACATAGTTATCGAATTCCTATTCACCCCTAGATAAGTGGTACTCTATGCTGGAGAAAAAACACTTTTCTTTGCATTTAATTTCTTTACTTTCTCAGATGTGCGAGAACAACATCTCGATGTTGAACCGCCATCTGTGTTGACTGCGCTAGGATCAGCCAGTCATCAATGTAATTGAGAATGCGGATCCCCTGCATGTGCATGGGAACCAGAGCTGCCTCCACACATTTCATGAAAGTCCGGGGTGACAAAGCTAGAACAGAAGGACGCGATATTGGTACGGTTCTCCCCCGAAAGCGAAACCTTAGAAACTTCCTGTGCTGCAGAAGGATGGATACATGGAAGTATGCTTCTTTTAGATCTATCGTGACAAACCAGTCCTCGGATCTGATTTGTGACACGATCTGTTTGAGTGTAAGCATCTTGAACTTGAGCTTTGCTACAGCGCGATTGAGATGGTGCAGATCTAAAATTGGACGCAACCCCCCATCCTTATTTAGCACAATGAAGTACCAGCTGTAAAACCCTGACTCCCTGCTGGGAAGAGGGATGATTCTCAGCTAAAGCCTCTGAAGCAGAAGATAGAAGATGGATCTGAGGACCAAAAGAAGAAGGCTTCGGTCAAAAAGAAGTCCTGACGGCAGAAGTGCTAGACTTCAGAGGGTAGGCCCCTTCAGGGGGGATGGTTCCCATACCATCCCCAATGATTTAAAGCCCATTTCATATCACAAGTGGCAGCGGAGCGTGAGCAGCGTGTGTTTACGCTGCCCATATCAATGAATGAGAACGTTCACATCGGAAGTGTAACGGCCGTTTCTCTCGCACTATAGGGTGTTATATGGTGGGCACGGTGGCTGCAAAACGCCATCTGTGGCTCAACCTCACGGAAATCCATGATAAGGAGAAAGTCTTCCTCTTGGACGCCCCTGTCTCTCAGTCTGGGCTGTTCGGGGAAGCAGTCAACACTGTGGTTGACAAGTTTTGAGCTGCCAAGTCCCAGTCAGCAGCTCTCAAGCAGTTTATGCCAAGGAGAGTTAGGGAATCTTCTAAACCCTCCCGTTCTCAGATTGGTCATTTTCATACTGCTTCCTGAAGCAAGCAGAGTTTAGTTATTGGCCTCTCAAGCTCATTCGTCTTTGTCTTGACTCGAACCTTGCGGACCACTCCATGCTTGTCCTCTATAGTCTTAACGATTCTTCCCATCAGCCATGATCCCCTGGGGGCTGATTCGTCGACAATCAAGACTACATCTCCCGGAATGAAGTTCCGTGATGGATGGTTCCATTTCTGTCTCTTCTGGAGTTGAGGCAGATATTCCTTGGTCCAGCGCTTCCAGAATAGATCGCTCATATACTGGACTTGCCTCCATCTTTTACGCGCATAAGTATCATCCTTATGGAAGAGTCCTGGTGATAAGCTGGGGTTAGTCTTGAGCAGGAGTAAGTGCTGTGGGGTAAGAGCTTCCAGATCATTAATATCATTGGAAGGCATGGTAATAGGCCTACTATTTAGAATGGCTTCACATTCACAGAAGAACGTATGAAGACCTTCCTCATCCAAGTTTTGTTCTCTCAGTATAGCACCCATGATTTTCCTGATGGAGCGGATGATTCTCTCCCACACCCCTCCATGGTGGGATCCGGATGGTGGTTTGAATAACCATCTGATGTCACTTTGGAGCAAGCTGTTCTCGATTTGTGAAGTATTCCACCCCTTTATTGCCTTTCTGAGCTCATGATCAGCTCCAACAAAGTTGGTCCCATTATCAGATCTCATCTCTTTCACTTGACCTCTTCTTGCAATGAAGCGACGCAGAGCTTGACTAAAGGAGTCTGTTTCCAATGATGTTGCCATTTTTATGTGGACTGCACGACATGCAAGGCAGGTAAATATCACCCCATATCTTTTTACAGATGATCTTCCACATTTAATGTTGAATGGCCAAATAGATCCACTCCAGTTCTGGTGATGGGTGGTTCGTCTGGTACAACTCTGTTTCTTGGTAAGTCCGCCATCATTTGTGTGCCTGATGCACCATGTTGTCTTCGACAAATAGTACACCGTGACAACATTCTTCTGATTGACGAGGGAGCATCGATAATCCAGTACTTTTGACGTACATGCGACAAAACATGATTGTGTCCACTGTGTCCCAGCCGCTCATGTGAATCCTGGAGAATCAGATCAGCTACATGATGGTTCTTAGGCAGGATCATAGAATGCTTGGCTTCGGCTGGCATGGATATTCGAACTGAGCCTCCCTCTAATGCAAAGGATTCCCTCTTCAAGTTGTGGATTCAGTCTGAAGATTCGACTACTTTTCTTGATGGAGTCCTTTCTCCGAAGAGCAGATATCTCTTCCTGGAACCTACTTTGCTGACAATGGCTGATGATATCCGTCTCAGCTTGTCGCAGATTGTCCACGGTCAGGTAAGTCTGTTTGAGACTCTTTTTATAGCTTAACATCTCCCTGTTCACCCGTTGTTGGTTACTGTACAATCCATTCATCTCCTTTCTCTTCCTTGACAGGTCTACCAGGGTTCCCTTGAGTCGTGTGAGCCATGCCACAGCCTTTTTGAGGTGTATCCATGAAGAATAGTATCCAGTTAGTTGTTGCATTGCATCAGTGCTTTCTTCTACTGTTGTTGCATTGACAAGTATGCCTTTCTTGACCTCAGGATCTTCAGCCGTGAGCTCTTCTATGTGATTGTGCTTGTCTGGCCATTCCTTTTTAGGTTTACTGAGGATGACAGGCCCTGTAATCCAAACTTCGTTCTTCATGAAGACATTCACCTTTTGTCCCCTGGAGGCACAATTAGCAGGATTCAACTGAGTATTGACGTATCTCCATTGCTTGCAAGATTACGGCAATCCTGTTCGCCACAAATGTCTTAAATCTGATGTTCTCATTTGCCAAGTACCTGAGTACGGCAGTACTGTCCGTCCAAAATCTGGAATCTGACAGTGGCAAATGTAGTTCTTTTTTCAGCATGACATCCACCTTCCCCGCTAAGGCAGCCGCCGTCAGCTCCATCCGCGGGATGGTTGGTGGTTTGAGAGGGGCAACCCTTGCCTTTCCCAAGACAAATGAGCAGAGTATTTGGTTGTTACTGTTCTTCTGGACTAAGTAAGTAACAGTACCGTAGCCTGTTTCACACTCATCACAAAAGTGATGCAGCCGAGCTTGCACCGTTTTCCCAAACTCAGGTGGCTTAATGCACCGATCCACTCCAAAGTCAGTGAGCTGTTGAAGTTCTTCAGTCCTCTGTCCATTGTTGTGTGAAATGTTCTGGCACAGGGTCATCCCAGCCTGTTCTTAGTCTACACAATTCTTGCATGATGTTTCTAGCAGGCAGTATGACTGGCGACAACATTCCCAGTGGGTCGTAGACTGAACTCATCGTAGACAGGATTCCTCTCCTGGTGAGAGGCTTCTGCTCTATGTGCACGTGAAACTTAAACTGATCTGACCGGATACACCACTGTACTCCCAAAGCTCCCTTGATGGCAAATGAATCCTGGTCAAGATCGAGATCTTTGACTTCTGTTGCCCGGTCCTCAAGTGGAGTGTTTAAAAACACGTTTCGATTGTTTGTCAGTATAAAACCTCCTGTTTAACAGATGGCCTTCAAGTCTTGGAGTAGTCTGACTGCTTCTTGTTCAGTGGCAACTGATCTCAAACAATCATCTACATAAAAATTATTTAAGACTGTATCCACAACTGCTGCACCAAACGTGTTCTTGTTGTCGGCACACCTTCTCAACGCATAACTAGACGCAATTCTAGAATGCTTTTAACCTTTTAAGTATTATTTAATATTTTAACCATTACATGAACTTCTAAATGAAATTATTTACCTTTTTAACATTAATTCTTATTCACATTACTATGAATTGTACTTTGGCCTCTACAACTGGTACTGTTATTTTTGTAATTGTAATTTTTTTGTTTGTTTTGTTTTTGTTTTATTGTTGTTGTTTTATATGTTGTTTTATATGATGTCCAGTCCATTCTACCCTGTCATTGTGTTCATGATATTATTATTTTTAAAGGCTGATGATAGTTAAACTATACAAAAATAACACCTACGCCACATTACAGCCTAAGCGCAAATAGCAATATCTAGCATTCATGCACAAACTATTCATTGAGAACTAGCAAAAGTGTTGGTTTTCCAGTAGATGGCAGTAATCTTCCACTAAACTATGCACAATCATGTTTTCACAGTGAATTTAGACATTTGATGTGAATTTTACATAAAATGTTGCTATTTTAAATAAACCTGTCATTACAAATTTCGGCTAATGCATTTTAAAATTGCTGTATGTCCCCTTAAAACTGCACAACTGTAGAGTAAAAACATTAGGCTATTAAAAAAAGTGATATTACATGCGTTTAAAAACTGACATTTTTTTTTTTTTTTTTTTTTTTTTTTTACAAAATCACACTGTCTGTGGTCTCTGGAGAACCCTGAATAGCTGCTTGCATAACATAACTGGGATTAATTAGCGAAAATTTGTATTTTACTACTTTGCAATTAGATACACTGTTCATTCATTAGCCTACATGAGTTTACCTCTGTCTTTATCCCTGCATAAGATGGCTTCTGTCTTTTTTGACACTGTCACGTGAATTCAGCCATTCGTCATAAATAATCAGGCAGCTTTCACTGTGTCTACAACTGGCGCAAGCGGCCAACCACCCTAAAAAAATGAAAGCAATCCTGTCTACATTGGATGCTGCGAGAGGCAACACGACACAACAAATTCCCAACGTTAAATTGATTGTGCGTTCTATTTCTGATGCACTTCAAGCACTCGCTGGGCAGGGGAAGATTGATGCGGCGGAGCGGGCTGAGTCGGGGTTTGTTTTATCAGTAATACAACGGGGGAGAAAACAATAATTGATTTTGGCGCCCCTATGGATGAGTGGCACCCCTAGCATTTGCCTATTCCACCTATGCTGTGGGCCGGCCCTGCAGTTAATCACCCATAAAAAATATGAGTCACCTTCACTGGTAAGTAAAGAAGTATTTTCAAGAACTTTACATTATATATCATGAAATGTTTTAGAGTAAATAAAATACTGTGTGTTTCCTCAAGGCAACGTTGTACCATAATGGAATCGCATAAGGCCATACCAGACACACTAGGTTGGATACAAATATAGCGTATTTGTAAGGAAAGGAGTTAGAATTCTTTAAATATATTTGCATTTTTGCCTGATTTTGTAATGCACTTATAAGAATAGTAATTCACATACTATAACTGCACTTCCCTTTCAGTCGGTCACTTTCGACGTACATCGGACGTCAACGATGAATTGGGGATCGTTTATTGGAGCCCCTATCAGCTTCGAGATATAGAGAACAGGCCACGGGCCAATGGCCATTGGCGTGCAAGATTTGCATCTCGCGCTCCGCCCTGCAGCGCAGGTATAAAGCGGAAGCGAATGCAGCGCACAGTTGTCATTCACTTCGGAGCCAAACACAGTGTCGATGAAGGAGACTGTTCCTGCTTCACCAGAGAGAACGAGAGAAGAGGCTTCTTTGAGTGCTGGAAGGCTGAGAAGGCACGATCAGAGGCGGCCGCAAGCTCACTGATACAGTGATAAACTGCTGTTTTCACAGCACTGTTTGGTCTGTTGGTTTGGTTAGGGAGTTCCCAATGGTGAGTGCATACACAGGCTGCACTACTCTCCTGTGTTTTGCCGCAGTTGTTCCTGGGTGCTTCAACACATTTAAAAGAGCTTTCTTCTAAAAGAGCAGCGCGGGTGTGACACTGCGTCTTTTTCAAGATGTCATTCCACCCGTGCGTTTCTGGATAAATGTGTTTGTTCAGAAATGTATGTTTTCAATTAAAGAAATGTATATATTTTATTTATTTTATATTTATTTTATAAATAAAATTTTATATTTATTTTATATTTATTTTAAATTTTATAATTTTATATTTATTTTATATTTATATTTATTTTATATTTATTTTATATTTATTTTATATTTATTTTATATTTATTTTATTTATATTTTATATTTATTTTATATTTATTTATATTTATTTTATATTTATTTTATATATTTATATATATTTATTTTATATATATTTTATATTATATATATATATTTATATTCATATTTATTATATATTTATATTCATATTTATTTTATATTTATATTCATATTTATTTATATATATTCATATTTATATTCTATATTTATATATTTATATTCATATTTATATATTTATATTCATATATATTTATATTCATATATATATTCATATATATTTATATATTCATATATATATTCATATATATATTCATATATATATATTCATATATATATTCATATTCATATATATATATTCATATATATATTCATATTCATATATATATATTCATATATATATATTTATATATATATATATATATCATATATATATATTCATATATATATATTTATATTCATATATATATTCATATATATATATTTATATTCATATATATATATATATTCATATATATATTCATATATATATATATATATATATATATATATATATATATATATATATATATATATATATATATATTCATATATATATATATATATATATATATATATATTCATATATATATATATATATATATA